>GL876967.1:4828534-4843555 GCA_000193285.1 Magnaporthiopsis poae ATCC 64411
GTGTGCACGTGGATGGGCAGGTCCGGGTACTTGGTGCGGATGCTGCCGATGAGCAGCTTGGCTGCGTGCGGCTTGAGCACGCCTGCCATGTCCTTGACGCCCAGCACGTGGATGTCGAGCTTGACGAGCTTGTCCACCAGGTCCATGTAGTACGCGAGGTTGTACTTCTTCTTGGGGTTCAGCATGTCGCCGCTGTAGCAGACGGTGCCCTCGACCACGCCGCCCGCCTTGTGCACCGCCTTGATGCCCACCTCGAGCTGGTCGATGTCGTTGAGCGCGTCGAAGACGCGGAAGATATCCACACCGTTCTTCTTGGCCTGCTCCACAAAGTGGTCGATGGCATTGTCGGGCAGCGACGAGTACGCCACCCCGTTGGCGCCGCGCAGCAGCATCTGGAAGGGGATGTTGGGGATCGCCTTGCGCATCTTGCGCAACCTGTCCCAAGGGTCCTCGTATAGAAAGCGGTACGCCACGTCGAACGTGGCGCCACCCCAGCACTCCAGGCTGTACAGGTTGCTCAGCGCGTGGCTCGTCTCCTTGGCGATACCCAGGAGGTCCACCGTCCGCACGCGCGTGGCCAGGAGCGACTGGTGGGCATCTCGCCACGTCGTGTCCATGAGGAGACATCCCTTGTAGTTGCGGACGGCCTGGGCGAAGGCCTTGGGACCCTTCTCCAGGAGGATCTGCCTCCAGCCCTTGGTGCACGGCTGCGACACGTCCACCTTGTGGCCGGCGTCGTCCAGCAGCTCCGGCACGATGATCTCGCCTCTGAACTTGGGCTCGCCCACCTGGCCCTTGATGCTGCTGCCATTCACGGCAACGTCGCCAAGATATGTGAGCAGCTTCTGGGCGCGGTTCTGGCTGCCAAGCAGGTCGAAGAGCTCCGGGGTCTGGTCGATAAAAGTGGTCCAGCAGGCTCCGTCGATAAATGTCGGGTGGGTGAGGAGCGAGATCAGGAAGGGGATGTTGGTCTTGACGCCACGGATGCGGAACTCGACCAGGGCGCGCAGCTGCTTCCGTCGCGCAATTTCGTACGTCGAACCATGGCAGCTGACCTTGGTGAGCATCGAGTCGTAGTGCGGAGTGATGACCGCTCCCGCAAAGCCGTTGCCTCCGTCGAGGCGCACGCCGTTGCCTCCGGCCGACCTGTAGACCTCGATCTTGCCCGTGTCGGGCTGGAAGCCCTTGGCCGGGTCCTCGGTCGTGATACGGCACTGGATGGCGAAGCCCCTGGTGGAGATGCGGTCCTGTGTGAGGCCGAGCTGCTGCAGCGTGGCGCCGGCCGCGATCTGGATCTGTGCAGCAACGATGTCGATGCCCGTGATCTCCTCGGTGATGGTGTGCTCGACCTGGATGCGCGGGTTGATCTCGATAAAGTAGTAACGGTTCTGCTGGTCGACGAGGAACTCGGCCGTGCCGGCGTTGCGGTACCCAACAGAGCTGGCCAGACGGACGGCGTCGCTCAGGATGGCGTCGCGAACCTGAGCCGGCAGGTCCTTGGCGGGCGCGATCTCGACGACCTTCTGATGGCGACGCTGGACCGAGCAGTCGCGCTCGTAGAGGTGCACAATGTTGCCGAAGTTGTCACCCAGCAGCTGGACCTCGATATGCTTGGGCTTGTCCAGGAAGCGCTCGACGAAGACGGTGCCGTTGCCAAAGGCCGACTTGGCTTCCGACGTGGCGCGCTCGAACGCCTCCTTGAGCGACTCTTGATCGCGGACGACCCTCATGCCACGGCCGCCACCGCCATAGGCCGCCTTGATGATGATTGGGAAGCCATACTCGTCGGTGAACTTCTTGACCTCCTCGTACTTGGCCACGGCGCCCTCGGTTCCGGGCACGACAGGGACCTTGGCCGCGATGGCAAGCTTCCGGGCCGAGACCTTGTCTCCAAGGGACTCGATAACTTGGTACGACGGCCCGACGAACTGAACCAAGCGAGGGGCAGAGTCAGCCAAAGCTCCAATTCGAAGTGGGAGAGCTGACACGTGCAAGTCACTTACAATTAGACCAGCATCCTCAACCTTCTTTGCAAACTCGGAGTTCTCGGAAAGGAAGCCGTATCCTGGGAACACTGTTAGCTGCGATCAAAGCCATCAAGCCTTCCTGCGCTGAATGTGACAGTCTTACCAGGGTGAATCATCTGGGCGCCATGCTCAAGCGCAATCTTGATGATCTCGTCGCCGGCCAGGTAGGCACCCACTGGCGTGTACTGTCCTCGCTTTCCTATGACATATGCCTCGTCGGCCTCTATTTTCATGTGCAAACCAAATCGCCTGCTGTCAGCTGCCGATCCACGCTAATGAAGGGAGCCCACCTGGTTGAGGGGTGGGCGCATTTCCGGTATCGTACTCTGCCTGTGCATGCTAAGCCGGTCCTCATAACTGCGCGCCACCGATCGTTAGCTTTACCGCCACTGGCCCAGGCTGGAGGTGGGGGTGATGAGGGGTGAGATTCGACTGGTGTAACTCTAGGTGAGGAGGGCATTTCTCATGGCCGAAAAGGGGCAAGAGACAAGGCTCAGATCGGGGCTTGTTTCGTACCTGAAGACGGCAATTGTGTGAAGAGAAAGCTCGTGCGCCTGGCTTGCCTGTCAGACAAACGTCGTCCCATGGGCGGGAAGGACGAGACTAGTTGAGGTGACAGTCCGGTGCCACTTACAGTCCTAAAGATCTAAAAAGTTCCGCCCGAGAGGCACGTGTTAGCCCGGCGCATCGCTCTGCAGTTGCACATGTACCTGTGCTCTAACGGTCAAGGGCATGCCAGACATACCCGAATAGCTTCACGGAACGCAGAATGTCAGTACAAGGCTCACTCGGACAAGACACCTGACAAACGTGGGAATAAGAGACGCGGAGGAACTTACGGATTTCGCCACGGTTCGCAACTGCGACAAGAGGAAGCAGTTCGATGTCAGCAAATGCGCGTCATCTCCCCCAGGTCCGTCTTTGACAGCTCATAATCCCTGATTGCTCTCCCATTGCACGGGAACGCCCCCAGACCGGCCGCCTTCTCCTTCTCACCTAGAAGCTTCTTAAGCTGCATAATTGTGGAATTGGCCCGGATCCGATGGACCGTGTGCGCTTCCTTAGGCGCCTCCTCGGCATCGTCAATGGCGCTCTCGGACTGGTACGCCGGCGGCGATTGCGAGGGAGGGGCGTTGGCCGACATGGTTGCTGAATGAAGGGGCTTTTCCCTCCCTTGTCCAATCTCTCGATGGCCTGTGCAGTTCACCGAAGGGAGAGGAGAGCGGTGTGAGGGCAATTGGGCGAAGGGAGAAGAGGCCTCGAGAGCTTTCTCCTCGCCAGCAGCTCAAGGGTTGGTTTGCCGGGGAGTGACTGGGAAAATATATGGCGTGGGAGACGGAGCTTTCGAAGCCGCGCACGCTTCTCTGTCAGTCGCGGCAGTGGGGTGAGTGACGCTAGCGGGTGCGATGAGTGGTGGGGTTGATCGAGCTCGGCAGCAGGGGAGGCTCCCAAGATAGTGGGCAGGCACTCGGGCTGGAGCTTGACGTTTATCGAGAGCGCTTGTTCCTGTCAACAGGAAGGGGAGGAGGGGTGAGCTTGCTTGCAAAGCAATTGTTCTTTCCGCGCCAGCTCCCAATGGCGAAGCTAGAGACGAATGGACGGAGAAAGCACAGGCAGAGACTGGAGGAAAGGATGGAGGGATCAGTTCAACACCTCGGTTGGAGATGGAGGGGGATACTGAGGGGATTTTGTTTTGCGCGCCTCCGCCAAGTAGGTCCCCGGACCCTTGTTGTACAAGCCAGCTACAAAAAGGTACCTGTGGAGGGGCTTTCTCCCCCACGCAGGACATTCAGGACGGATGGATAACCAGTTTCCCATCAGACCGGGGGTGGAAACACCTCATGTCGGCAGCCAAGCCGCCATTTTTGTGCGCCGTGCGCGCCATCTTCGCTTTCTCGCGGCAGAGCAGCCCGACAGGTCACTCACTGGATGAGATGACGCATATGCAAGTGGAACGGACGACCCTGCCGCTCCGCCGGGGACATGCCAGTTGCAACCTCGGCTTGCCGCCACCAAGCTCGGCTGGAGCTGGCCCTCTCGTGAGAGGTCGATTTTAAGCCCACACAAGGTTCCTGCTCTTTCAAGCCTACGTTTCCAACCCCCACCTTTGACGCTTGGAGATGGATGCAAAACGATGGGGGAACTGAGGCTTATTCCCCAAACAGGAAACCCGGTTCCATTCCCGCAAGGCGCAGCAGCCTCCGGGGTTTGGATGTCGAAGCATGGGCGAGGCGAGACACTGATGTGCCCATCCATTCCACTCATAGCATAAATAATTCGGCAGAGTCATGAAAACCCAAGCTTTCCAATCGCCCCCACATCTCGACTGAGACCTCTCTCTCACCGTGGCGGCGCGCTAGTGGCGGGAGGCCAATCCCTTTCGGTGCTTCTGCGAATGGGAAGACGTCGAATATGATTGACTAAAGCCTTTTGCATCCCCCGTCTGTCACACCACAAAAAAGCCCGCACACCGTACTCGGGTATGCGGCAGTTTGTAGAAGTACCTATCAGGTCCAAATTAGGCAGTATAGAACGCCCATCATCCTGCCCTTGCGTCCGGCGAAGCTCGTCTGTGAACAATGACACGCTTCCAGTCGTATTCATTTTTTCGCTCTCCTGCTCTGACCGTACGTGCTGTGAGAGCATTCTTGGCACTGTTTCTCGGCACAATGGATGGCGACTCGCAATCTGATTATGGATCCACTGCTGTTTTTGACGTTGGGAAGGTGCAGCCGTGAGAAGAGGGGCAATTTGAGTGTGTGATTCCCATCCATTTTTCCCATGTCGCTACATGCGCTTTCTCCTTGGCGTCCCTTGGCGTCCCAGGACACAGGACAAAGCGTCGTGTGCTCTCGACCGCCGCCCATTGGCTCGTTTCGATGCGTTACAATGCCTCGCGGAGACTTTTTGAGGCGGCAGCGCCTCGTTGCTGCAGCTTGGATTGACATGGTCTACGGCGTGCGTCGGCCATGGATGACGAATGCTCTTATCGGTGGAGTTCGCTACCTGCCTTAGCTTGGGAGAAACCGCCTCGTTTTAACCCGCCGCCGTGCCCTTCTAATCGCGCAATATCTGTCATTTGCTTCCTTATACGGTACCAGCATGAGGAAGGATTTCCGTAGCTGCTCTTCCGTGTTCCCACAAGGTACCTCCAAGTACAGTGGCAAGATGGTAAAGATGGATCATTGTGATTGGTTGCCCGACCTCGGCTATCGGCTGAGTGGCAGGTCCGCGCATCTCGACCTGGCGGCCCAGATCTATGGAAGACCTCCCATGTCTGGTACCTTGATGGAAAGAAGCATCTCTTCTCTGGACAGACAAGAAGTGGATCGCGGTGTGACCCGGCGCGCTATGTCCATGACAGTTGCAGATGACAATCAACGTGAACATCCACCTGACACGATAAAGGTAGAGGAACTGGCGGTCAAAGAGGCGGCAACACGAGAAGTTAAGGGTCGAGGGAGCCCCTATAGGTGTACTCGCTCCTGGTAGTTTGACTCGAGACCGCGACAGCATAGCCTCGTTTCCAGTTCCCATATCCCAATCAGGAGCCAGGCGGGGGAAAAAAGGTGCCTGCCCTGACAAGCAAAAGCTGCCGCTTCAACCCAGTGGGGCTAATCTAAACCAACTGAACAATCTCGTCGAATCAGAACAGCGCTACTCAAAGACTTATGGGATAATATTGCACGCCCTGGTGTGTGAGGAGGGAGGTGGGCGGGCGGCTGCGGGGTTCGATCCCGGGCCCGGCCGACTCCACCATCATGGGCTGGAACTCGGAGAATGCGGAAAGTCGCAGCTAGCGCGGCCCCACCTTCCCGGCCAACGATTACGCCCGTGTAGCATGTGAGCAAGCTTCACGGTTCTCGGCGTTCGCTCGGGTAGTGGAACAGCACCGGTGGCTTGGATAGCTGCCTCGGAGAAAGGAGAGAGAAGCCAAGGTAGGAGAGGGAGACGTGGGAAGGCAGTGAATCTCTGGAAGAATCGGAGCCGGCGAGGTGAGGTGAGGGGATTCGCAAGTCTACATATCTTTGACCAACACGCATCTCGACAGCGAGCCGGCGCAAGCCGATCCGCTCGTCCGCGCTCGGGCCGGCAACACGGGGGCTAGACAATGTCTGGGTCGAATGTCATGTGGCGTGATATTTCCGAAACGGAAGAGAAGATTAAAAAGTGAAAAGTGAGAGAATGTAAAAAGGCAGGTCCATCCGCCGGCCAGTGCGCAAAATCACCGGGCTTTGCCACATATCCGTCATTGAGCCCGTCCGCTTCCTACTTACGTGCCCTCCCTCCTAAAAGTTAACGAAAGAATTACACCAAGAGAACACCAACACCTCGTTATCATGTCCGTCCAAGCTCCCGTCTGTTGTACAACGTTCCCCAACAGCGTCCTCTAGACCACCCCCTTCTCAACCTCCGCCGCGTGCTGCTGCTGCACCACACCACCCGCCGTCGTGTCCCTGTGCTTGCCTCCCATGTAGTGGTACTGGACGTATCGGCACCCCTGCGTCGTCTGCGCGCCCCAGTTGACGCAGTGCATGGCGAACATGAGGTAGTTCTTTGGCTGGACTGCCATCGCGTAGCGCATAAAGGTTGACGAGTAGAGGAAGAGGGCCGCCGTCATTTGTCCCGAGATACTGGGGGGCGAATATTATATAAAGTAAGCAAGGAAATTTCGTTTTCTTTTTTTTGAGCCGCACAGCCCGAACCCGCCGACGGCATATCAGTTGTTGGGGTCCGGACGACTTACAGCTCTGGGCTTTTCCGCGTGTCCGCGATGGCCGCGAGGGGAATGGTAAAGTTCGATGCCGGTCCCCAAAAATCTTTGCCGCTCCATATCGTCAGCAAAATAGGCCATAACGTCCCGAAACACGAAGCCGGAGCTGACCGGCCGATCCCAGCACTCTCGCGCCGGGATCACAAGGCGGTGGGCAGGGACTTACGGGTTGAACACAGGTAATCCGTCACCGGATTCGCCCGTATCCTGGCATTGATGGTTTTGACGAAGGCGGCCATGGTCGTTGAGGCGGCTGCTTGGAGCAACACGGTGGCTGACTGGAGACGGACGGCGGCAATCCAAGACGCAAACACAAGCACGGAACTTCGAGGATTTCTTCTTTCTTCGGCGAACCCAAGATTGGGCGCGGAATTACCCAAATGGCAAGGGCACCCAAGCTTTTCAATGTGGATATATGGGTTTGCCTGCTACCGCCCCAGTCGGTGTTCGGAAAGCCAAGGGGGTGGCTTGACAGATGGGGCGCACCCACCACCAATCTCCCTGGTAATCAACGGTTCACGGGAGGTCTTTTGTCGGTGGCAGAGGGCAGAGCGTCTCTTATTACGTGTAATCGTGACTAAAAGGGACCCTTTGGCTGCTACATTCGAGGTATGTGGCTTGCCCTGTCGGTGGGCGCGTGGGCGCTGGGCGTCTCGGCCTCACCGACCATTCCTCGCGTAGGCCTGTCGCAAACTCCACCATCCGGCAACAGTATCCTCTCCGTTCATACTCTTTTGGTATATCAGAAATGCGAACATCCGCCGAAGAAACATGGTTTTATGGATCTAACCAAACGCCGAACAACTTGTGGACAAAGAACATCGTCGAAATCTGTTGCTCAAAGGCTCGCTTAACGACGCGGCGGCGGGTTGAAGCCAGGTGGGCCCTGGCCCCGGCCGAAGCCGGGAGCACCGGGAGGTGCCTGGAATCCCGGAGCGAATCCGCCGGGAGGAGGGAAGCCGGGTGCTGAAGGAGAGAAGGCAGATGACCGTTAGTACTTCAGGTCCGAGGAGCAGAAGCAGGCGGCGCGAGGGAGCAAGCGTACCGCCTGGAAAACCGGGCGCGCCGGCGGCACCAGGGAAACCGGGGAAAGCGGGAGGAGGAGCGCCTCCCACACCTGCAGCGGGTCCCTACACGAACAGCCACAGGTTAGCTTCGCCCAGACGGAAACAGGCCCCAAAATCGGACGACCAAAGTCAAGGCGCATGGAGGAATCTGGAGAGGGTGAGTCGTACAGCGAGTGAGACGGGTGCAGCGGCGCCTCTCGCAGCAGGCCGCGCGGTGCCTGGGCCTGCGGTCAATGTCGTCGAAATACCGCCGGTGGTGGTCTTGCCCAGTCGGGTGCTAGGGTCCGCGGGTGGTGGGCTCTCGACCGAGAGCGAGACGATCTGGGCGCCGCGCACGATGGTAAGACCGAGCGTGCGCTTCTCTTCTGTCTCGACGGTCGACGACGAGCTGCTGGAGGCAGCACCGGGCGCGGCAGGCTTGGCCTGCTTGCGCTTCACGCGTCGGAACTCCTCGGTATCCGCCAGCACGAGGTTCATATGCTGGAGAATGCCCTGTCAGCGATTGAGGGCTAGGGTGGCGGCAGGGGATGGAGGCTTCGAGCTGCGGGAGCATGTCGCACCTTGTCGAACGCGAGCATCTGACCGACCATCTGGCGGCCGTCGTTGAGGGTCGCCCTCATCCGGTAGTTGATCTGGGCGAGGCGCGTCAGCTTCTATCGAGGCACGGATGGAGGCGGGGACGGCGCGGATGCTGGTGAGGTCGGCAGCGTCGAGAGGCTCGAGAAGGTCGGGGGTTCGGGGGACGTACGTAACCGGCCTGCGATAGGGTGTGTGGTTAGCGGGCGGCGCGCACAGAGGGGGGTAGGTCTTCTTTGGTTTCGATGAAGCCCAACGCACCATCTTGCCTTGCTTGTTCATCGAGGTCATGATTGCGGATTGAAGGGCACGAGGCTCCTTCGCGCTTGTCAAAAATTGGTTTGGGAACTGCAGTCAAGGTTGACTCAAGTTTGTGGGCGACGCGGTCTTGTCGGCTTGCGAGCTCCCAAGTCCAGCATCAAGGTTGGTGGTGGTTCCGAGCTGGCGGGATCTCGAGATTGCCGCCACCAGACCGACCAATCTGAAAAGCGGGCGGGAGCTGCCTGCCGCATTGGAGCTCGGACCAACGCAAAAGAATCCTTCTCACCGCCTTCTAGATGCGGAAGGCAGACCCACCAGCGCCTTCCCCTCGCAAACCCTCACACAATTGACGCCCACACACAATTTTTCTCTTCGCGCGATCGACTGCAGTTTTGGTTTCCATTCAGCGACAACCATCTTTCCCAGCCAGATCCCGCCGATTTTACTAACAAACAACAGCAATCATGGTGAGCGCATTCTTTCTAGACTGCTGATGCGGCCATTGCGATGCTAACCACGTTTTCCTGCAGTCTGAGAAGGCCGCCAACCCCATGCGGGAGCTCCGCATCCAGAAGCTCGTCCTGAACATCTCGGTCGGCGAGTCTGGTGACAGGCTGACCCGTGCTGCGAAGGTGCTCGAGCAGCTGTCCGGTCAGACTCCGGTCTACAGTCAGTACTCCCGGCTCGATTTTTCGGTGGACGCAACAGCGCCCATTCCAATGCCCCTTATAGCCACAGAGATCTGACGTCTGCCCGATTTGCGCAACACCACAGGCAAGGCCCGCTACACCGTCCGTACCTTTGGTATCCGCCGTAACGAGAAGATCTCGGTCCACGTCACCGTCCGTGGCCCCAAGGCCGAGGAGATTCTGGAGCGTGGCCTCAAGGTCAAGGAGTACGAGCTCAAGAAGAAGAACTTCAGCGAGACGGGCAACTTCGGCTTTGGCATCTCGGAGCACATCGATCTTGGCATCAAGTACGACCCCGGCATTGGTATCTACGGCATGGACTTCTATTGCTGCATGACGCGCCCTGGTGAGCGTGTCGCCCGCCGTCGCCGCTGCAAGAGCAGAGTCGGCACCAGCCACAAGATCAACCGCCTGGAGACCATCCGGTGGTTCAAGGGCCGCTTCGATGGCATCGTCCGTTAAGCAGCTGCGGGGGACTTGACACAAAAGCACACGGTTTCTTTTTTTCTGGGCAGGGCATGATCAAAGGAGTTCTTTTTCGTCGGTTCAACTGGGCAATGGGCATTCAGAGTGGACAGGGTGTGGACATGGTATCGCGCTTCGGGTTCTGAGAATAGGGCAGTGTATATCCTCGGTTCAGTCTCGCGAGCCTTTTGGCTTGCCACTCCCGCTTGGTCTGAATTTTATCAGCCAAGCCACGGCCTCAGAGTCCGACCGGCACCTCAGCCGGCTTCCTGCCCTATAGATGGATGTGCATCATGTGCGGAATGCTGCTTGCTTGTCGGCGTGTATTTGGCGGGCTTGACGGAGGGTCCGTACGGGCTGCTGGTACTGAAAATGACCAGGGAGAAAATAGATCGGGTTGCCGTCGTTGACGATGTGTCTCTCTGCAGTTACCTCTTCGACGATCATATTAAATCTGTGGCCATCCCTTTCCTCCTGGAGGAGTAACAGGATCGGGTTATGGAGGTTGACGGTCGATCTTGGCAGCTGTTAGAGCCTAATTTTGTTGAAGAACACGTATTTCTCTGAATCGCATCACTTTCCCCCGCTTCTGCAGTCCATTGGGCGTGCATCTGATAACGGGCTGCTCTGGTCGAAGGGGTCACGATGCCCGAGATGCAAGGCCAAACTTTAGAGCAGCCAGCCCTGAGGGGTGACTATGTGTGGGGAAAAAACGCTGCGTCTGAGCCGGACCGTCGTTTCGCCGAGCGCTGATTCTCTCACTGAGTTGACCCTCTGTGACCTCCGAGAATTCCCTCCTTCCCATCTCCCGATTGGCCCACTCGAGCGAACGGACCCCACACGCAGCCCAGTCCTGGCTCTCATTTTTGGGGCTAGGTTCCCAGGCTCCTCTCTGAAAACCTCGCATCCCAATTGTCTCAAAAACCTCCTTCGAACCATCTCCGCTCCAAATCTGCAATTGCGAGGTGGTTGCAATCGCTTTCCTTGCGTTCCCCAGCCTCCAAGGTACCACGTAATAATGTTCCGGAACGCCCTACGTCAGTCCAGCCGCGCCGTCGGTGCCGTGTCGGCCTCGAGCCGCATCGCGGTAAGTCTCTGCTGTGCCCGCCAGCCTCGAATCAATTCGACCTCAATGCCATCCGGGCCCGGCTCAGGCCCCCTGTGATGCATCGCGGGGTCATCCCGTGGGCTCAATGCATGTCTTGGCGGCGATTTTGGGCCGTTGGAGGAGCTGGTTGAGCTTGTTGAGCTTGGTGGGAGCTGGTTGTGGTGGAAGCTCTGCTGGTTGATGTTGGATTTTTCTCGGGGCCAGCTCGGCTAACTTTGCTTGCCGCCCAGGCCCGCACCGCCGCGCCCGCATTCAAAGTCGCCTCGATCCAGGCCCGCACCTACGCCGATGCAAAGGCCTCGCCGACCGAGGTCTCCTCCATCCTCGAGCAGAGGATTCGCGGTGTTCAGGAAGAGGCCAGCCTTGCCGAGACTGGCCGCGTCCTGTCCGTCGGGTACGTCGGACCAGGAAGGGGAAATAGCTGTGCGCAGTTGGGCTGTGGATGGACATCGCAATAACACCTTGGGAAACCGTCGGGACTCTGCATGTCGAGCGGTTGTTCCTGGTG
Organism: Magnaporthiopsis poae ATCC 64411; assembly: GCA_000193285.1. Taxonomy (NCBI): domain Eukaryota; kingdom Fungi; phylum Ascomycota; class Sordariomycetes; order Magnaporthales; family Magnaporthaceae; genus Magnaporthiopsis; species Magnaporthiopsis poae. The sequence goes on from GL876967.1 coordinate 4,840,010, forward strand.
TCCGTGTCCAATTGGCATATCTGGGAGCCGAGGCTGACAATTGTACCCCACAGTGATGGTATCGCCCGTGTGCACGGCATGGCCAACGTCCAGGCTGAGGAGCTGGTCGAGTACGTTTTCCCCGCGATGTTGTCCCCCGCCAACAACCCATGCTAACCCTCTGCTCAGGTTCGCATCCGGTGTCAAGGGAATGTGCATGAACCTCGAGGCTGGCCAAGTCGGTGTCGTGCTGTTCGGCTCTGACCGTCTGGTCAAGGAGGGCGAGACCGTCAAGCGTACCGGGGAGATTGTATGTTGCACGCCTGCTCACGTCACTCCGTGTCCCCCACATCCAGGCTAATTTCCGATAGGTCGATGTCCCTGTCGGCCCCGAGATGCTGGGTCGTGTCGTCGACGCCCTCGGCAACCCCATCGATGGCAAGGGTCCCATCAACTGCAAGGAGAAGCGCCGTGCCCAGCTCAAGGCGCCCGGCATTCTGCCCCGCCAGTCGGTCAACCAGCCCGTCCAGACCGGTCTCAAGTCGGTCGACGCCATGGTGCCCATCGGCCGTGGTCAGCGGGAGCTGATCATCGGTGACCGTCAGACCGGCAAGACTGCCGTCGCTCTGGACGCCATCCTCAACCAGAAGCGCTGGAACAACGGCAACGACGAAAGCAAGAAGCTTTACTGCGTCTACGTCGCCGTCGGCCAGAAGCGTTCGACTGTTGCTCAGCTCGTCAAGACCCTGGAGGAGAATGATGCCCTGAAGTACAGCGTCATTGTTGCCGCCACTGCCTCCGAGGCCGCCCCCATGCAGTACCTGGCCCCCTTCACTGGAGTAAGTTCAACAAATCTCAGGCAACAATCTTCTTCTGTCTCTGCTTTGGCTTAGCGGGCTTGGAGGTTTTTTTCCCCTACTTTTTTTCACCTTCCTTTTCGTTTTGTCTATCTCTCTCTTTTCCCTTTTTTTTTTTTTTTTTTTTTTTCTATTGTCCTTTTTCTGTTTTCCTTTCTCTGTTTTCGTTCTTCTCTTTTCCCCTTTCCCTTTTCCCCCTTTCTACCTTCCTCTTTCTTTTTTTCTTCTTTTTTCTTTTGTTCTGCTCCCTTTTTTTGTTCCCCACTTTTTTCTCCACACGGGCTCCAGGAGATGTATCCCTGGACGGTCACCTCAAGTCTGAGAAGCACAACAAGATGGTGACCCGGCCTGCCATCACCGCCAACTAACTCTGTTCGCGTCACCTTACTAACTTTGTTTAGACCGCAATTGGTGAGCATTTCCGTGACGGCGGAAAACACGCTTTGATCGTCTACGACGATCTCACCAAGCAGGCTATTGCTTATCGCCAGATGTCGCTGCTGCTGCGTCGTCCCCCGGGACGTGAGGCGTACCCCGGCGACGTCTTCTACTTGCACTCGCGTCTGCTCGAGCGTGCAGCCAAGATGAACAACAAGACTCACGGCGGTGGTTCCCTGACTGCTCTGCCCGTCATCGAGACTCAGGGTGGTGATGTGTCCGCCTACATTCCCACCAACGTCATCTCCATCACCGACGGTCAGATCTTCCTGGAAGCAGAGCTCTTCTACAAGGGTATCCGCCCCGCCATCAACGTCGGTCTGTCCGTGTCTCGTGTCGGCTCCGCTGCCCAGCTCAAGGCCATGAAGCAGGTGGCTGGCTCCCTGAAGCTCTTCCTGGCCCAGTACCGTGAGGTCGCTGCTTTCGCTCAGTTCGGTTCCGACCTGGACGCTGCTACCAAGCAGACCCTGAGCCGTGGCGAGCGTGTAAGTCATAACGATTTCGTTCTTTTTTGTTTCTGTCTTGGCAGGCTCAGAGCTCCATGGATGGCTGACATTATGTTTCCCCTACTCTACAGTTGACCGAGCTTCTCAAGCAACGTCAATACCAGCCTATGGCGGTCGAAGAGATGGTTCCCTTGATCTTCGCCGGTGTCAACGGTCTCCTGGACTCGGTGCCCGTGTCCAGGATTCTGGAGTGGGAGGCTGACATCCTTACCCATCTGAGGAGCAACGAGGCTGATCTCCTTGCCACCATTAACAAGGAGGGCGCTCTGAGCAAGGACCTCGAGGCCAGGCTCAGGGATGTCATCACGGCTTTCACCAAGAGCTTCCTCGGTTAAATCTTCTGAGGATGCTTTCTTGCCACTTTAAAAGCATTACTGGGAGGTGGTGGGAGATGCGGGCGGCGGATGTCTATGCCCGATGGCTGTATCTCATCTACTAGAGATGGTTTCTTCACCTTGGGTGCGGGGGAACCTGCGGGATGCAGGAGAGGGACCCGATTCTCCAGTCCGCGGTCTTGTAAAATAGAGTCGAACTCAATCAAGCACTCGAATTCCTTTTGTTTTTAATCTTGCCTGACTGCCGGTGACATGTCCAGCGGGTTGGGCGTCTTGCCAGCGAACACCGACGGCATCTGTTGTTGCTACGTTCATCGTTGATCCGAGGGTTTCTGTTAAAGGCAAGATTTTGGCTATCCAGTTCCCCAAATAAAAGCCGGCCCCATTACCCGAGCTTATAGTGTAGATCTAGACCTAGACCATTTTCCCTGTCTCATATCCCTCTTTTCCGATTTATCCTATTTCCTGTCACGTCCTGATTCCTGTCCCGTTTCCTGTGTCCTTTCCTATTTCCTGCAGCTTATTTCTGAATACACGGATAGGGGAATTGCATATATTTGGCCGCATGGCTGTTTTGGTTATGCGATCTTTCCCTTTTACCTGGGCGTTGTGCTCTATGAAATTTCCTTGCCGATCAAGCCATTGGTGACATCATAGCGATAGTCAGCGGGAAGGCGGGCGATCACGTCTGGCGACCCCTCCCAAACCATCTATAGACAGCTCATTTGACCACACCATTGGGTACGCACCAGAAATACCGAGCTAAGAAAACACTTACACTCCAATATTGATGACTTGAATCTTCCGGATTTATCGCCAGCCTCTTACGGACACAGATTGAAGAATGTCCTCGGATCGCATGCCGGAAATGTCGGCAGCCACGAGAGAAATCCTGGGCCGGGTGCGGCGGATGGTCCCGCCAATGCTGGAGCGCTTCCACAAAGGTTCGGTCCCAAAGGAGTCGGTCGATCGGCGTCCATGGAACTTGTGAGAACAAGGCTGACGACGTGCCGCTTCAGGCCAGCTCGGCCGGATCGGCGTCATTGGTGGGAGTGAGGACTATACCGGCGCGCCATGCTTTTCGGCTATGGCCAGCGCCAGGCTCGGCTGCGACATGGTACGGATATTTGATCTCTCCCAAACATCAGCCTCGCCGGGGGCAACCGAACGTTGACGGGCACACACTGACCATTTGATGTTCCATCATACAAAGTCACACGTCATCTGCACCCCGGCCGCAGCCGCCGTCATCAAGACCTACAGTCCCAACCTGATGGTCCACCCGCTGATGCGGCAGTCATCACCGTCGTCGTCTGATCGGCCGTCCAGTGGCCCCGACGACGCCGAAGTCAAGGCGGTGGCATCGCCCATCATCGACCTCCTCGCGCGCCTGCACGTGCTCGTCGTCGGGCCGGGCCTGGGTCGCGACCC
>GL876967.1:4853413-4865353 GCA_000193285.1 Magnaporthiopsis poae ATCC 64411
GGGCGGTCGTGACGTTGCCGGTCACGCCGGCGCACGAGCAGGCGCTGGAGAAGCGCGCGGCGCTGGTGCAGGCCGAGGCGTAGGCCGGGAGCGCCGTGGGCACGACGGTCACGGGATTGGTGTTGGCGGCGGCCTCGTCCCGCTTCTGCGCCGCGCCGACCGTCTGCGTCTGCGTCTCTGTCACCGTCGTGTGCGTGATCGTCTCCTCGGCGTTGATCGTCGACGTGGCGGTGACCGGGTTGAAGGAGGTGTCGGTCACCGACAGCGTCACGACTGGGGTTGCGGTCGTCACCTTGACCGTCTCGGTATGAGTCCTGAACAGGGGAGCTTTTGTTAGCCAGAGATTTCCCATGTTTTTGAACACAGAAACCAGTGTTTTACGGTCTTGACTTACGAGGTCGCCGGCGTGACGGTGGTCGCAAAGAAAGAGGAGCAGGCCTCCAGGCGCGTCGGGAACTGGGTGGCGCGGACGGCGCGAAGACAGTTATCGGCATTGCAAGGACCGCGAGGCACCAGAGCGGCGGCCAGGGCCGGGAAAGCGAAAGCGAAGGCGGCCTTCATGGCGTCGGATTAGGGTTCTGTCTGTAGAAGGACGTCTGGAAGGTTGGGGGTTTCAGGGAGAGGATGAACGAAAGGACGGCCGGGGCCAAGTTGATATTAGGTAGAGAAGCCGAGGAGGTAGGATTCGCCTTGGTGTCCTACAACTCCCTCATCCTCTCAGAACCGGCTGGTCTCCTGGATTTATATACAGCTTTTCCATCAACTATGTATGTGCATCTCGGAGCCGAGCCGAGCAGAGTGAGGCTCAGTTCACCAAAAGTAAAATGCCATGGATTCGTAAGGTCGATGCGTTCCGGAGTTCCATCAAGCCGCTGCAAGGGAGCCCCAAAGTTGAAAGTGAAAGCAGGGAGGGTTTGTCGATCGGATCATTGTTGATTAGACACTCGCCCCGTTTTCTCCTGAACCAGCGGATTCATGGATGTTCTGGACGCAGATGATCCGCCGTTCAGGTCAAGAGCTGAAGCAGGGGTGGCCGAGCTAGAAGGAGTTTACCCAGCTGAACTCCCCGGCAAGCTCGCTGCCAAGATGTAAATATTGGTCTCGCCCACGTGCAAACAAATAGTGTCTGTATCCCTACGTCATGCGGCTCGCGGTATTTGTTCCACACTGCGTCTGGACCGCACCGGGGAGCTTCCGCCCCGGCTGGTTTGGGAATGCACAGCGGCGAACCCGGAAACGATACATGCGATGCCATCTCTCTCCCTTCGTACACGAGGCAATGCGAGCATATCCGAGCCACGGCGGTGAAGGCTGCCCGCCGCTGCCATGGACCGCGGTTGCCTTCTCATCAAGGCGCAGCGTATCGGTATTCGATATTCGGCACCGACAACGCCGAGACAGCGAATCCTCGACCGAGACAAGTCCCTCACGAGTGAGACAGACAGCAATCTCTGGAGAAACGTTCCGGTCGTTTGAATAAGTCTAACTTGTGGCGCAGGGGAAAACGTCATCGTGAACGCCCCGTGGCTGCCAAGCGGTTTGTTCCTGGCTAGAACACGCCGTCTGATGCTCGGACCTTTTTTGATCCCCTTCATCAAATCAAATTGCGGTAAATTTCTCGAGCCGCATTTCTGGTTTGTTCGCGTAATCGCAGCTAGCGACGGGAGCCCCATGCCGCTATTTGGCTTTCGTAAACTGGCGCTTTTAAACCTTACATTGCTGGTGCGCAATGGCGGCAGCGCGTATGATTCCGTTTCAAAGGCTGAATAATTCTAAGAAATGAATCTAAACAATACCTGGACGCGGGATTCTGCGAGCACAGGGGCTACACCCCCGTGTACGTGACGCCGCCGGTCGGCTAGACAGCCATCTCAGCCGTCTTGGCGAGGGGATGCCTCCACCGCGTAACAGGTTCTGTTGGCCGATAATGTTCTAGACGTAGTGTATGAGGGGGCCGTATACGTCCTCCAATCCTCTTGCCGTATCCAACATATACCGATCGTTCTTATACTCCGGCTCTTTCGACAGGCTGGTGTCGACCGTGGGCGCATACGCATTCATCCTGGTGAGGCTGAGGGCGCGGGCGGCTGGTGGAGAGCTTGTAGGCCTTGTCCTTGATATGATCCCAGCGGCCGCCCAGGCTGAGGCGCATGAGGATGTTAATATGCGTATTGCTAGTGGTCTTGCCAGTATGGTGCAGCGACGCCCACGCACTTGCCGAGCCCGCCTGCCCACAGGCCGGGTTCGGTGGAATTGGCCGACTTCATGGTGTCCATCTCCGCCGCGACGTAGCCTGTCGGCTGGGTTCGCGGCAAAAGGACGGTGGACCGCTTTTTGCCGCCCTTCTTGGGTGGCATTCCGCCCGCGGGGCTGCAGCTGCCCTATTCACTGCTTGTTGCGGTATGTCTTCACAAAGGCCAAGGCTTGCTTGCTCCGGGAGTCGGAGCCAAGCCCTGGGCCGGCGGCACTCTTGCCGGCCCGTGCGGACGGGCAGTTGACAGTTTGTCATCGCATCTATGAACGTGGTTTCTTTTAGCACGGGCATCTCTCCCCGCCGAAAACCTCTCGGAAGGATATGGCCAGTTGACTAGACCCAGGTAGGTAGGTGGATGTCTACAGGTCGGTGGATGATAAACCTACCGAATAACCTTGGTAAAACTGTCCAACGGCCGATCTAGCCAGAAGCCACCACAAGCATCGCGTTAGAGATTTGCCATTTATGTGGAGAGGGTGAGGCCGGGCCTCGCTACTGCTACTGTTTCTGTGATGGTTGCCGTTGGTGGTTGCTGCGAAAAGGGGCTGTGCGACTTCCGGTGTTTTGGTAATGCGAGGGGGGATGTCAAATGACAGCTGGTACTGCTGGGAGGTCGGATTGGGACACGTTGGAAATTGTCAGACACTATAGCAGTCGAAGTCGGCTGGTTCGCGCACTGCTGGACAATCAGATTCATAATAGCCTCTGCCTGGAAGACTGGCCTGCGAAATTTAGGTCTAGGCCAGAGTAAGTAGGCAAAGGCCTTGCGCCTTAGTACAACCGCTATGGTGGCCTCAGTAGGAGCCAGCCTCGTTGGCCGCGGCCTTTTTAGTGTCGTCTTTGGCTGGGGCCACCAGGTGTCGTGCTGTGTCGTGCTTCATGTTGCCGCTTTTGGTGCCGGCTTCGTTGGCTCGACAGTTTGTAGCAGGCGAGAAGGATCGGACTCCCTGTGGCTCTGACGAATGGATTGATTGGCCCGGTGTGTGTGTGCTGGCTCGACGCTTGGCCTTTGCCTCCCCTTCCCTCAGTTTAGGTAAATTACTGCGCCGGTTTTGCCCCGCCTGGGTACGCGCTTTCTGTCCAACAACCCTCCAAATTCCCCAGCTTCGTTCAGTCGACTTCCTTCGTAATTCCCCGGCCCAACTTTTTACTGATTTCTGTCTTGTTTGGGATCATGGCTGCTTACCTGCCGCAACATCTGCAGATTATTAACCCCTCATATCCCTCCCACGGCGGCCCTTCGTTCGGTCGCTTCTCTGAGCTCCCCCCAGAGCTTCGGCTGCGCATTTGGCATATCTCGCTGGAGGACCACCGCCGCCTGTTAAAGATCTACATCGGCGTTGGGCCTTCAGCCCCTCCGGTCCTGCACGCCGCCGCAGACGTCCCCGAGATCCCGGCCTACTCGACGCGCAACCGGCTCGGCAACGTGATCAGCGGTCGCAACTATGTTGCCAGCATGCGGGGCCGGCAGGTCCACAGCAAGCTGCTGCGCACCAGCTGCGAAGCCCGGGAGGCGGCCCTGAGCTTCTTCCGCGTCCATATCCCGCTCCACTTCGGCGAGATCAACAACATGTATGCGCCCGTCGCGAGGGGCACGCTTTACCTCAGCCCCGAGCACGACGTCATCCATCTCAGCTCGTGGCGCGGCGGCGACACGGATGAATACTCGTTTCTGGACTTCATCCACGACCTGAAAGCTTACGACCCGCGAGGGACTGGGATCTGCAATTTGGCTCTGGACGGCAAAGGGATTGAGGCCTTCCGCTCCCTCACGAAGCGCCCCCCAGAGGCCGCCCCTGCAACGGCGGCAGTCGTCGACTGCCTTTCGCGGCTGCAAAGTATCACCTGGATGGCCGATTCCCGCTGTGGTCGGGCCATCCTGGGGTGGATGCGGGGTATGCCCGATATTGGCGTTCGTTTCAATCATTCTATGCCAATCAGAAGCGCCAGTCTCCGATTCAACATCGTCGGCCAAGACCCTCGACCGGTCGGCCCGGAGTTGAAGTACGTCGTGACGGCCACCGGCACTTCCAGCGACCCTCGGCGGATGCATGTGTGGTGGCGGGAACTGCTGGAAAGGTGGGAGATCCGCCAAGTCCGGCCGACGAAAGAGCGGGTTCTTTTCGCTTGCAAGCCCGATGTGAACTACCCGAAGCATGAAGTCTGGGATGCCAAAACGGCCGACGACCTCCTCATGGAGGAGGAGGACAGCTGGATCAAGACTCAATTAAGGGAGCATGTTGCCATCCGGAGGTTTGCTGGAAGGGTACCAGTTGAAGGCCCAGATGAGCTTGCAAAAGCCACGAGGCCGGCCATTGGTTTCTGGTTGTTTCCCATCGAGGCCTTGAGAGATGACGAGGAACGAGTCGCCACTAGGGGCCCTTACACGGTATATGACCTCACGGGCCACTGGCCCGAACTGGCCCTGTCACATCTCACGTGACTGGGGAATCAAACGCACCCAAGCCTTGACACATTTATTAGTTTTTAGTTTGCTCCTCTTTCCCAATAGGGGGGACGTTGGACTAACGGCCGGGGTCACTACATCGTCTTCCTTGTATGGTTCCTTATCGTCCGTCGTGACAAGCCCGACTTGCTGGGTCCCCACGACAGCATCAACCTTCTCGGGCATCTCGGGCAGCTCGGGCAGCCGGGACCCATCCATTTCGTAAGTCTCATGGACGGCAACCTCATATCTCTCGTTGGGGTTCGGCCTCTCCGAGTCGTTTTCCTTGCCGTCCAGCTCCTCCGGGATCTCCCTTTCCATCAGCTCGGGCTTGAGGTTCAGCGCACACGCAACGGCGTTCGCCGTGCAGCCGTAGCCGCCCGAGCCCCCCCGCTCTGGCTTCGAAAGGCCACCGGCACTTTCCTCGTCGGCCTTGCCATCCCCGACGCCGGAGTCTCTGGTCTGCGATCCCTTCCGCCATTGGTGGATGAAGTAGCAGAACAGCACTCCAGCGAGCAGCAGGACGACGGCCGCGGCGCCGATCGTGATCCCCGCCACGACCTCGGGCGCCAGCGGCTTTGCGGGTGCATTGTTGGCGGGTGGTGGTGCCGTGCCGTTATAGGCGGGGATGATGGCCCTCCGGGCTTGAAACTCGCCACTGGGTCACACCAAAGCTAGTCGTGATCTCGACGGTCTGCATTAAATGGCGAACCGCGGGAAGGAGCTGAGCTCCGAGTCGGATGTCTGCTGTTCGGGGCGCCATACCCATGCCTGGCTCGATAGTTGGACGCTGGCACGACGCGGAGGGATGTCAGTCGACGGAGGACACAACAGCCCTGCAAGGCCGCTGAGGGAAGAATCCTAGAGAAGACATACAAGTCTGCGAGCTCCCGGATGCCGACATTGGTCGAGTTGTCCAGGTTCGGCCGGCCCAAAAGCCAGAGGGCCACATTTGCCGAGGCCCCAGCAGGCGCAGCCCATTGGACCATATAATCAGTACCCAGAACAATCGTCTCGTTCGAGTGGGGACTAGCGATGGTGGTCCGGGCCATGAGGCCCGCGTTGGTCTGGGCGCCTGCGGTCGCCGCGAGGACAGCGCCCAGGACGAGAGATTGGAGCCAGCGGTCAGCTGCCGAGCGCGGAAACATTTTGTGAGACGCCCGTGACGACGATCCGGTCCTGAAAAGGGAGACAGATGGTGCAAGTGGAAGGAGTCACGACGAAACGACTGGGACTACGCCCCATATTATGTAGGGCTTGCCTGTCACGGCCACTAGTGCCGGCTTGAGGAGCGGCGACCCACTGCTTGTACAGGTCGCCTTGCGGCTCGTGCATACAATGCGGTCGCCGTCGAGATATCCCGATTCTGTGGCGCGGGGCCTACGGGTGCTTCCTACCTTGACCACCATCTTTTCTTACTACTGTTTATCCGCCCTACGTGCTCTGATACTGTCCATACCACCAAGCTCATGCTTAGTCCCCTGATATAGTTCCTTGGCTAACTGCAGTATCCTGGCGCAGTTAGGGAAGGGGTTGGGTCACATGGAGGCTGTGGCTTGACATGCAAGGCACTTTCCCAGTGGTTCGGTGCTCGACTCTCATTCGTCCCGTCCCCCTCCCCGCCATCACATTACATCACAAGCCCAGAACTGGCATGTGACTGGCTACGTGCCGCTGAGGATACTCCCAGTTTCCAGGCACCTCCGTGAGGCACGGTAGCACAAAGATCGATGGCCGGTCGATACCGTCCTTCTCAGGGCAATTGTGGGGCAGGCAGTGACGGGAATGGTGCCGCATCCGACCCCCCCTTGGCCAAGCGGTCTAACGGGAGCCCAGGTTGGAAATGACTGCTTATGACTTGTGGTGGTGGCCTTGCTGTGATGAATCCTTGGAGCGATGAATGGCAATGCGCGTGCGGGTACGATGCCCTGCTGAGAAGGCTCTATTAACGCAAAGGAAATCGAGGTTACAATCGCACGATATGTACTATTCGCACTCCTCTCAGTATGGCGAGGCCACCCGTCGCCCCGAATATTCCCCGGCACCATCACCGAGCCCCATGCGTGTCCTGAACGACGCACGCTTCGGCTCAACCCGGCCCGTTCCGGGCGTTGTCGTCCGCGATCTTGTTCCCAGGATGCCCCTTCCCTCTGCCACGTGCGCCCCTCCTCCTCCTCTTCCATCCACCCCAGCCGGAGTTCCCATCGCCCGCCCGTCGCCGCCACGGAGCGCCAGCGGCGCAACAGCCGCCGTCGCCGCGCAGCACCGGGGCGGGCCCCTGCCCCGCCGGGAGCTCAAGCCGCTCGCGTCATCGGTCCACTCGCGGCCCTCGTCGTGGATGTGGTACATGGCGTGCAGGTCTCCCGACATGGGCTGCCGCGCCAGGGGTCGGTGTCGGCTGCTCGACTTTCGCGGCGGGAACGGTATCGCGACCGCGAGAGTTGGAGGATCTGGGGGACCTGCGAAACCTCCTCCTCTGTCCCAGCCTCTGCTTTCTGCTGCGGATTGGTGAGGATAGCCTGTTGGGACCATGACCCAGGAGAGCTCGACTTCCCCCGGCGCTGCTGCTGCGCGGGGACTCTGCCACCCGTTGGGGTTGTAGAGGCTGACGGGGCACGGGATGCATCTTTTGGCTGGCTTGACCCGGTCGAGATAGCGGATGGGTGGCCGAAGCGATGATGCATTCACCTCGGGTACGTTCAAGGGGATGATGAGAGCCATTTTGGTTGGATAGAATGATGCGTACTTTGTGAATGCGAAGAAAGATGTGCACGTCAGAGGCGGTTCTTGTTTGAAAGGAACAAACAAAGCTGTTGGAGCTGTCTCTCATGGAAACTGCCTGATGGCTCTTTATAGATGAGTGTAGGCGGCTTTAAATTGCCGCCAGAGGTTCTCGTTGGCGGATGTCTACCGGACGTAATCACCGGGCGGCGAGCGACGCTTCGCCCCGAGGTTCCCGGGTTTGTAAGATTCCAGTTCTCTCCATAAAAACATCAGCAAAGCACACCAGCCTCGGCCTTCGGTGCCGAAAGACCGCGGTCCTTCCCTGGCTCCGCCGGTTCCCATAATCATCGGCCTCAATAAGGTACCCGGGTTGAGAGCTATGATGGGATGGATGGCATATCGATGCTCAAACAGAGGTCTCGGAAATCTTTCTGTGGAGACCCTATCTGTCAGCAGCAGAGAAATTTCCAAACTTTGCTTGACCGTTGCCCCCGACCACGAAGGACCGATGTTGGGTTGTCGGGTCGGCGGATAGTTGGGATGAAATAGGGCCGTTTTTGTGCGGTTGAACCGGCAGGCGGCTTGGAATTCTGGTTCGACACGGGATGAAGACCGAGAGCTATCTCGTCGTCTCATGTAGGAATATTGTCAACTCAGTAATACACGTCAATAGACCGACTGCTTCTGATATCATCGAGGCTTTGTAGGGAAATAAAACGTCTGCGTAGTCGAGCAAGGGCAGCGAGGAAAGCCAAGGGGGTGCGCGCTGCACAGTGGGGTAGGAAAATGCGATTTGTGCGGTCCTTGCGGTCTCCTTTGGGACAAACGGGAGGATTTGTGCTACGGAGAGTTCCCAAACCGGCATCGACAGGATGCCACAAGCGCGGATAGGGAGGAAAACTGCGAGTTGCGAAGTGGCCCGCATCATGTCGGTATTCTAGGCCGCAGGAAGAGAAAGGGCTTGGGGCTGCGCGTGAAAAGTTATGGAAGAGATATCTCTGTCGGTTCCACGGTGTAGCTAAGAAAAGATCGTGATCTAGCAATGGGATGCGCATTCAGGCAGCGAAAGAAATGTTTTGATACCACTGCCGGCTGTGGAAACGCTGGTATGGAAGTCGGCCCACTTGTGTCCAGCCTGCTGGGACGCCGCGTCAACGGCAAGTCAAAATACAACGTCCTCCACTGTGCAGGGAGCATGTGGGTTGGGCTTGCATATCCCGACCGCAGGTGCGGCTCCCTCGGGGTCGGAGGGTTATATGTCGAGGAAGGAGCCATGGTCCTCAACAACAAGCCGCCTGCGTGGTCTAGTGGTTCAGGACGTCGCTCTGCTACTGGAGGCTGGTAGCTTCTCTGCGCCGCTGGCCGGCCAGAGAAGCGCTCCTCTAGCGAGTAGCGAAGGCACCGGTTCGAATCCGGGAGCGGGCATTTCTTTTGCTTTTGGTTCTTTGAGAGGGATCAAACCTGCCTGGTTTTTTTTTTTTTTCTCCTTTCCTGCCGTAGGGCTACCTTATTATGGAAAGCCACCATGATTGCTTTGACGCGCCGTTAAGTAACTGCTTGCAAGCAGGTCCGATTTCGTCGTCGAGTGGTGTTGAAGGGCGACAAGACAGGAAGGTAGTGGAAAGCGGCCAACCGTGGCCACTGTGATGGAAGGCCCTCACAACAAATGGACGCCTGACCCACCCACTTCTCGGTACACAAGCCGAGCGACGCCGCCAGGCTACTCGCTTTGGTGCCTGATAAACATGTCGAGGGCAAGCACAACAGACTGTCTACGGTTAATTGCCCGTCCTCCTCGTCCATCTTCCCCTTTCCACGAACGTGTGCGCGACGGACCGAAGTACCGCATGGCCATGGACTGACAAAGAACATCCACCTACGGGATTACCACCACATCAAAAAGCATTTATAGAGTTTGTTTCTTCACGGGCAGAAACCAGCATCGTGCGAAGCAAAGACGTCACGTCGGCGAAAAAACAGCCGACTTGGATTTTATCCATATTGTTACAATACACTACGGCTTCTCAGCTGCGTAAGGCACGAGAGCGTTGCCCCCCAGAACATCCTTGTAAAAGTCCTTGACGGTTATCGGCGCGATGTCCGGGTAGAGCTTGCGGCTGTCGAGGTAGCCCAGGTAGTCGGCCACCTCCGGCACGCTGTCGCCGCGGACGCCCATTGAGTAATAGTACTCAACGCACGTCAGCGTCGTGCTGGCATCCTCGCTGTCCGGGTCCTTGGCCAGCGCGGCTTTGGACTGGGCTATCGTCTCCTCCATCTGCTCCTTTGTGAACTGCAGGCGAATAAGAAATGTTTGTCAGCAAGCGAACAGCAGCAGCAGCACGAGGCGCGTTCGTCGAAACTTACAAAGGTCCTCTCCACCTTCTCGCCGCTCAGCTCCTCGAGCGCCTCGACGACCTGGAGTAGGGTGAGCACCTGGTCGTAGACGTGTACGTGTTTGTTGATGGTCTGCGGATCTGCCAAGATCCTGGCCGCGTGCGGCCCGATGGAGTGTACGTCGGAAAAGGCGATGGGCGTGGTGCCGTCGCCCCAGAGGCGGGCATCGTCCATGGGCGGGACGACGATATAGTCGGTGCGGCCCGAGGGGATCCGGAAAGGGAAGTTCTGGTACCACCAGGCCACGTCGATGACGGTGTAGGACAGCCTCTGGAGCTTGATGTGGTTGACGATGGCCTCCTTCTGCTCGCGCATGCCCATGACGCCGTACGCCGGCATCACGGGCCCGAAGTTGTTGGGCACGAAGCGCTTGACCCCGGCCTCCTTGCAGACGTCGATGAGCGCCTTTGCCTTGTCCGGCTCGAAGAAGTTTGCCGGCGCGATGACGACGTCGGCGCCTCTCAGAAGCTCGACCGACTCTTGGCGCTGGCTGTCGACGTCTAGGCCCACGACCTTGACGCCTCTCTTCCTGTACTCGGCATTCTCGGGCTTGTCCACACTGCTGGGGCGGCTGATAGCCGTGATGTCCTGAAAATCGCTCTTGCGGTTAGCCAACGTCGTACGCTGCCGGTTGGGGGCAGGTGTAGTCGAGCCTACAAAGTTTGTCGGAGACTTGATCATGCCATCGATGATCTGCTGAGCCGTATTGCCTGTGCCGCCGAAAACGAAAACTTTGATGGGAGTCGACATGGTGACGGCCGGCGTCTTGCTTTTGTGTTGCGTTGCGAAGGTGAGTGTGATTTTCTCGATATGCTTCCAGCTTACTTGATGAGCGACTGTTGGCAGCATTTTATACCGTAGTTGCCCCCCGCTGCGCCTCGGAGACAAACCCCCGCGTCGGGGCGAGTAATCACGAACCCTATGCTGGAAGTGGACATTCCGACGAAGGTCTGCGACACCAGGGGTGTGCATGCCGTGGCGGAACAGGTTCAGCGCTGCTACGTGGTCTGTGCAAGAATTGGAATTTTATATTAAACCACAGCTTCATTCCCCTTTTCTACTTAGAAACATCGAGCGCCACAACCTTGTAAAGCGCTGTATGGTTGGACCTAGCTTGGTGGGTACATGTCCTATTCATGAAACTGCTAGATCATGTCGCCGGAGGCCGCGGGGGTTTGGCTCAAAAGTTGAAGTCGGGAGTTCCCGAGACTGATGGATGTGGATGCCGGAGCAAGGACAATTACGTAAGCCGGCAAGTCATACCCATGGAGGTAGGATTTCCTTGAGAGGCAGTTGCCGGTGGGGTGGTAGCTGTTGCTGCCCTGGGTGATCTCCCCCAATGCAGCCCAAGCTAGCTGTTGTATTGATGGATGCATTCTTCCCCAAGACGTACTAGATCTCCTCCCAGAAGGTACCATGTTTTGTTACTGCTATGACCTTTTACGTCTACCTACTTGCGCACCGGCCAGCATGTTGAAAGAAGAAACAAGTATTTTGACCTACCAAAGCCACATTATTTTACCAAACCACGCTAACACTTGCTCACCCTTGCTTCCCTACTATCTCTCCCTAGCAACGCCTCCACTTGAACGCAAGCTTCTCCGACGACACCTCAAAGTTGCTGGTCCCCTTGTCTGGCAGCACGATCCTGAAGATGACGTTGGCGATGTGGCCGTCGCTGGAGCACGCACTCCACAGGCCCTCGTCGCCATGGCTCGAGTGTACATCGAGCGGCACGCTGGCCGGCGAGTCCTTGGTGTTCTGGAGAGCACCATCGAGAGTTTGCTGCAAGGGAGTCACAAAAGTCAGTCCACGCATATTCTTTCCCGCTCTCGAACCTGGCTGACATCCAACATCACGCCTAAAAACAGTACACATACCGTTTTCTCCGCGTCGGCCGAGAAGAAGACGGTGCTGTAATACTCGAGCGACGACTTGGGCGCCAGGCTGCCCTTGCCCTCGGCCCAAACGTCGGACAGGGCGAGCTGCCAGCCCCTGCCGCTGCCGCGCGTCGAGATGTGGATCTGGCACGCCGACATGCGGTTGGACTTGTCGGGCGTCGTCGAGGCCCGGAAGCGCCCGTCAAACGTCAGCGTGATGGGCGTCTCGAGGCTGCCGCCGT
>GL876967.1:4866840-4877731 GCA_000193285.1 Magnaporthiopsis poae ATCC 64411
CGTTGCGGGGCCAAGCTGCCGGTGACTGCCGCCCGAGCATTGTTAGTAGTGGTGGGGTGGGCCGGCCGCCAGGGACCTCGTCCCAGTCGTCGTACATGCGGATCTTCTCGGACCCGCCCTGGACAAGGATGCGGCCGTCGAGGGCGACGGGCGGGCGCAGGAAGTAGGTCTCGGGCACGAAGAGCCAGACGAGCACGAACAGCACGGCCTCGGGGATGGCCCAGACCCGGTACATGGGCCGCCACTGGGTCGACAGGTCGTTTGTGAGGGGCACGATGCAGATCAGCAGCTGCGTCACGAACGTGGCCAGGCCCCAGTTGGCCGCGATGGCGTTGGAGCGCTGGTGGATGAAGGTGAGGTCGATGATGACCAGCATGGCCTTGTCACTCAGTGGGTCAGCATACAAGGAGAGAAGGCTTGGCAAGGGTGGCAAACGAAAAAGAAAAAAAAAAAAAAAAAACATACAGTGCTGAACACCACCCCGTTAGCCAGACCCTGCAGGGCGATAGCCAGGATGTACACGCCAAAGGACGTGGACACGCCGCTGAGCAAGGTGGCGAGCGGCATCAACGCGGCGCACAGGATCAGGACCGGGCGGCGGCCGAGCCACAGCGACATCGGGGTCCATATCACGCATCCTATGCCCATGAACAGGGTCGGAACGGCGGCGATGTGGCTAATCGTGAAGGGGCCGAAGGCCTGTAGTAAAGATCTCATCAGCCCTCTATCCTGTCATCTAGTATAGGTAGGTTTCTTACCACCGCCTCGCCCATCTCGTGTATCAAGGCCTTGAATATCAAGCCGGGGAACTGCTGGATCGCGACGCCGATGGCGCCCATGGCCGTGATGATGCAGATGATGCGGCATCGCTTCAGCAGGCTCCAGCCGAGCGGGTCCTTGGGCGAGCTGCTGGGGATGGGGAGGCTGAGCAGGTGGCCGTCCCCGGAGACGAGGTAGACGCTCCCGGGGCTATTATCCTCCTGCTCGGCGGCCGAGGTCCGGCTCGAGCTCCTGGAAGGCATCTTTCTCTTGTCGTGTTCTTGTTGGTGTTGTTATTGTTGTTGCTACCGTTGTTGACGGGAGAGGTCTTCGCTCAAAGGCGGAAGAGGCGACGGCCCAAAGAGAGGGGCGCGGCGGGCAAGACGCGGGAGGGACAGGGAGGGGTAAGGGCATCGGGTTATATACGCATATCGGCCAAAGGCGTTCAGTTGGTTGGTTTGGGTTGGGGCAACCGGCCGTCAAAAAAGGTGGTCCGTCAGCAAAGGGGATAGTGTCGGTTGGCTAGCCGAGGCGGCCTTGACGGCGACTGGTTCGGTCGAGTGGCTGACCTGGCTGGTCATCCCATTACCTTATATCGTTAGAGTGTCTCCCCCCGGGTCCAGGCACGGAACAAGGCGCCATCATCGGCTCAGCATGGACCGGCACTGGTCGGGACTTGCCTGCGAGGCTATTCTTGAACGGCTCGATATAAAGTTTATAAATCTCGCGAGGACATGCAGCAAGTAGCAGGCACGCCAGATGTGTGTGGGGGCTTTCCTCCTCCCCCATGCGGCAAAAGCTAACCCTAAGTCATGTCCCTGGCTCTCTGCCTTTTTGCTGTCCTGGTACCAACCGTGGGTCTCCTTCCCCTTGCAGCCAAAATAAGCTTTCGGCCTGCGACCCGCGCGAACCGCACTGTTGTTTCGTATTCAGTACCGGACAATCGACGGTCTATTTTTTTTTTCTTGGGTTCCTATAGCCCCTCTCTTAGGCGATGACCCTGTGTGTTATCGGAGCAACGAACATCTTCTATTGGATCGACGGCTAACTTCCCCGCCACGCAAAACATTGGTCCAGGCTTCGTTCGAGCCGAACCCACCTCCCAAGCCTTCTCGTCGCCGCCAAGTCCCTCGACGACCTCGAACTTTGGCCGCTCCGGGCGTTAAGGTTCTTTTGGGGGTTTCATCGGGAACAACAAATCGGGCGAACTGCTCGCTGGCGGCAATGACACGCTAATGCAAGGTGGACCCTGCTTTCCGTGGCGATCCATGGTTTTGTTTCAAGGCTAGCACTGCGTTCATAGCGTGCCGGGCGCCACGAGTTGCCAGCCCGACGACCTGGGCAAGATCGTAACTTGGTCGAATTTGTCAGTGTGCTGCATCTTCCCTGTTTCTTGCCCCTTAAAGCTTCCTCAGGGCTGCAGATTGCCCGGCCCGCCAGCCCGGCATGTTGTATCGCGTCGATCTCTTTGCTTCCGATAGATTAGTTGACAACGCCGTACTTTGTTAGCACCTCTCAACCATCACGTCACTCAACGCAGCGGAAATGGGCTAGAGGTTTCAACTACTCGTCCACTTTTTTGTTGAAGCATCCCGTCCTTGGCCAGTGAATGTAGCCCCGCGGAGACCCCGACATGCACTTACCTAAATATGTACCGCCATCACGAGATCCATGCGGCAGCATGCATAACAAGCGTCAACGGTAGTTGGCAAATGCTTCTTTGATGGAGAATACGAGGCACAGACGGGGTCGCAAGGCCCTCAAGGGGACAAAATTAATATCCAAAATCTGCTGGCCAAACACCCACAGACGCAGTCCCAAATCCGGAGCAAGGGAAGGCCCCCCATCCAAAGTTTAAGCAAACGAAGAGACATTTCCGGCTCCCGAGCCCGGGCCACCACTTTCATACCAGGTTTCATTCCTTTGGTCTTCCTAGCCCAGCAAGTTGGAACGGCACTCGGGCGAAAAAAACAAAAATCCCCGACCCGATCTCATCTGCTGCACGTACAGTACATACATATGCAAGGCAAGCTTTACACGTTTCTCCACCACGCTCGGCCTTTCTTTTCCCCACGCTTGCCCTCGATCTGGTATAGTAGGTCTGGATCCCTCGGGTTTTCGTCCCGTCAGATGCTGCCCAGAGGCACCTGCTATGCGCACCTTGGCGGTCCAATCGCATGCCAGCCATTGTCGGGCTAGACTTTTTTTTTAACCCCCTCTCCCTCGACCGCAGGAGATTCCCACGGTTCGGGACTTGGTCCAACACCCCCGCGGAAGTTCGTCCGTCCAGAGTCTTCCACTCGGTTCCCCGCCATGATAGAGTCAGTCTCTGTGAGTCGTGATTCTGAGCTTGCAACGTGACAGCTCAACCCGTCGTCGGCTTTGCCTCCCGAGAAAAATAATGGTGGCCTACATAGGTACCTGCCAACCTACCACACCGGGCATGGTATGGCGGGGCATGCACTCCGGCAGGGTGGTCCTTTTGGGTTTTCGTGTCGAAGAAGCTCATCACTGATAAATGCGTGGGCAAAAGGGTCTTCGATTGCCCCAGACAACAGCTTCTCAGCGCCGTCTGCGATTGGTGGCTTATTACCCGTCGCCTGGGGAGGCAATCCCCAACCAGCGGACTGGTAACGGCTGACCGAGGCCGACGCATCCATCCATCCTTACAAAGCTGCAGCTCGAAGATTCTATGTAGATCTGGATTCGTTGTATGTATACGGGATTTTGTAGCGGGAAGGTTATTGATCCTTCTTCCTCTTTCCGCCCCCCCTGTGGCACAGGTTTCCCAATGTGGGATCCCCGTCACCCCGCTCAGGCATTACCCCAGATATGGCAAATAAAAGTTTGACTTCATATGCCGTCGATCATAATGTATCAAAACTCCACCCCTGCCGCTCTACGGAGCGGTCGGGAGACAGGAGCACGCCGAGCTGACGCGTGAGATGACGTTGGTCTGGCACGCCTGCCGCGCATATTCGGGCACGACGGCGACGTCGGCGACATACGTCTTGGTGAACTCGCCGCAAAACTTTTGGCTTTCGCCGAGCCGGCCGCCGATGCTGCCGGACCGCATCGCGCGGAGACAGTTGTCGGCACTGCAGGTTTTGGGCTTGCAGGCCTCGCGCTTGGTCATCTTGACGAGGTATCTGTGCGCGCGTGGGGAGTTCGGGAGAGGTTAGCCGACCGACATACATGTCTCCGATGGATGGATACCTAAGACAGGTGGGGACGGGGATAAAAATAGATAGAATAGAAATTACCCTCCGCGTTCGATCGTGTTGATAAAGATGAAGCCGGACGGAAACATGGCGTACGACGACCACGACCCGACAAACTCGACGGTGCCGCCGCTGGGGAGGTGGTCGTCCTCCGGGTGGATGTCAAAATACGCGATCTCGCACACGCCGTTGCCCGTGGGATCCTTCTTCACCGACGAGATGTCGTAGACGCGCATGCCGGCGCCGTAGTTGGACTGGTAGATCAGGTCGCCGACCACGTAGAGGTTGTGGTCGATGTCGCGGTTGGCCGCCTTGAACAGGCCCGTCTGCTTGGGCTTCTCAAGGTCGCGGATGTCCCAGATATAGGTGGTCGGGTAGCCGTCCTTGGAAGGGCCGCTGGCGTCGACCTCGTCGTACTCGTCGTCCATGAACAGGTACTCCTGCCAGTTGACGTCGTTGACCCAGCCCTGGTGCGTGTACTCGGCACCCTCGTACGAGGTGATGGAGATGATGGTCGAGTTGGCCTTGTCCGTCACGTCGTAGCTATGGGAAGGGAAAAGGGTTAGCTGCGGAAATATGGGGAGAGCAGGGCTTAAACGGAAAGAGGAATCATACATGGTCAATGTGTCCTCGTTGTACCCATAGCAGATATCGCGGCCCTGGTACCTGGTATCGGGGCCACGGTAGATCAAGCATTGAGCCCATCGTGAGGTTAGCATCTCCCGGGGACTCCTAGGCCTGGCAGGCCATAGTGTGAACAGGGGCGCTTACATCATGGACATAGCCATCCTCACCGTTGCATCCCAGAGCCTTGGGGTTGGCAGGGTCGTCCAGGCTGAAGAAGTGTAGACCACCCTTGCAGTACTCGTCTCGTGGCTGCACACCCACGGCGACGCCGTACTTAGCCTCCTCGTTGATCACGACGTTGTGGCTCCGCCCGATAGGCAGTGTTTCGTTGAAATGGCCGTGGAGGTCCTTGTCGTTGGTAAACAGCATGGGAGCGTCTGCCTTCTTGACATCTAGAAGCTATAAGGAGTAGAAAGAGGATGTCGTTAGCAGTGTCTGTAGAGTCCCGGTCGTTCTTGGCAGCTTACCTTCTTCATGTCAAAGATCTGGATGCCGTTGCCCTCGAGCTCGCTGCCGATAACCATGTAGTGCTTGTAAGGGCGAATTTCGGTCCAGTAGGCCCTGTTGCCCACGGGCGCCCACTTGGGACTGGTTTTCCAGAATAGTGTGATCAGCAAAGGGTACAGAAGTTCAGTATCATGTCCGCAGATCGGCTTACAGGAATCCCACGTGGTGCATCCGGCCTTCAGGGAGGATCTCGATAAAGGCAACCCCATCGTACATGCCGCTGACGATGAACTCGCGACCAGACTCGGGGTCCGTCCAGCCCCACGAGGAGCTTCCGCTCTTGCCGCGATAGTCGGTATTGGGGGAGCCAAGGGTGGCGTGGTTGATGAAGTCGTAGAGGTCGATCTATGCAAGATTAGTTTGGGTGCTCAATATCCAAGAAAGTATTGCTGGTCTACAGCACGACAGGCATCCCTAGACTCACGTTCTTGCACCTGAACTTATGGGCCGGGCTGTCAGGGATGGCCTGGGCGAAGCCGTCCACACACTTCGTGTAACCCAGCCTAGGCCACTTGGTCGAGTTCATCAGGCCAGCCTCCTCTTCGGCGACCCAGTGCGACTGTTTGAGAAGACAGGAAGGGTCAGTATTATGATGGCAAGCAGTCGGAGATGACATGACACACTATCTTCCTGTTCAGAAGGTCCTGATGCCTCTTGCCCGAATCGTAAAGTTCCTGGGCACGAGCCTCGTCCTTGGGCATTTCGGCCGCAAAGACGGCCGTGACGGCCGTTAGTGCAAAGGCGTAGCGCATTTTGACTTGCTTTACGGGGCGCTAGAAGAAGGCAGTGAGAGTGACGGCCAAAAGGGCAGGAGTCGTGTGAAGCTCTCAGAATGAACTGGAGCAGTCTTTTGGAATCCGCAACCTAGCACCTCAAGACAAGAGCTGAACCCGGCCGAACCGAGAGACTGGGACGCGGGCAACGGAACGGGAGACAAATCAAGAAAAGGTCGTATTTACGGAAACCTGCATTCTTCCGGGCCCAGCTGGTGTTTATCCGCAACATCAGCGATAGCATCTCGGCGCAGCCCGAGAAGCCCGGTCCAGCTTCCCAAAGAGGCAGGAACGACTGCAGTGAGCATGTCTTGGCATCTTGTTGTTCGCTGGGAGAAACGTGTTGGCTGACATATTGCGTCTGCAGGGTCAAATCGCTGATGGCTGTTCCTAGCATCCTCAGTCTGCGCTTTCATGGAAGAGGAAGGAGGTTCTGCTGTGCGGGGTTGGCCAAGCTGCCAAGAAACGTCGTCTTGCCTGCCCCGGCTTTTGCGGGTGGCGGCTGACAGCCATCCCCGCCGTCTCCTGCAGGGTTGCGCCCGACGGCATTGCTGATGCTGGCTCGGGACGCCATCTGTCCGCGTGCTTGCTGTATCGACATGGCGGATAGATGCCTGCCTGGATGTGTCCGATTTTGACGTGTTCAAGACGTTGAAAATTCGTTCAACGTCGGCCACCGATGTCGCACGTCGCTCCGACCCCGAAAAATAGTGCATCGCGGCGGGTCCGCAGAGGCCCGGGGCCAGTGACAGGTGAAGTTCAAGAACGTTCAAAAATGGGGACGATAGCCGGTGATGGATGAGCTTTGCTTGGCAGCAACGAAGGTCCTCAGGCACCAAGCCGCCAATATGTCCAGCAAATATGGGCCTTACAAATCCCATCCTCGCGGAAGCCGGACGCGTATCCGCCGCGGGCTCGCAAAGCGACTACCAGATTGGACGGCTGGCTTGACCGTAGGGTCGGGCAGGCGTGGTCTAGACCACACGAGCTCGCCATCAGATGAGTAGAAACTGGAAATTGGAAAATCGTAGGCGCTGCACCGCCATATTCCAATATCGCATGTCAAGCAAAAGGGCGAGCAGATATGCGCCCAAACGTGTGGTGCAGGATTGATCGACGTGGAGCTGAGCGAAGACCAGACTCGATGCCATCGATTCCATTGGAAGATGAGCTCACGGCAAATCTTGCTGATCCTTACCAGCGGCCAGGTCCATGAACCCAGGGCGCTGGAAATCACGACAGCTCGCAGCGGTTTCTCGATCCAATCGACAAGCATCAAACAGCCAAAACATCCCAGCCTATGCCCACGTCCTTTTTTTATTTGCGGAAAATAATCATGTTGGCGTGATTTGTGTATCCGCCAACATGTTTTGGCATGCGCTCCCAGCAAGGATGTCGCAAGCGCGCATCGGCCAATCGGCGCTCGATCCTGAACATTCTCAAATTGATCCCCCCTGCCCACACCCCGGCTGCCGGCTGCCGGCCGTCGTCCCTAAGCGCCCGGCGCCTACGCTGGCCGGGGGATTGAGTGGCTCTCGGTCGCCCGCCGGGCCAGTTTCAGGCCCGCCCGCCCGCGGCAATGACACCACAGAAGGGCCCCAATGTGCGGCCCGCGGCAGCCAGCCCTGCCTGCTTTTGCTTGCGAGGTTCGGCTTGGCAGGGCCTGGATCTTGCGGGTTGCTATTTTTGTTTTTGTTCCTCTTAGAAATGGTGCTCTGGGAGCAGGTGTCGATGTGTATAAAGATGGGCCGGATCTGTCTCCAGGCTCGGGTCTTGATCGAGTCTGATCCTCATCACACCAGCAGTCTTCAACCGTTCTCACGACTTTCCTTTGTCACGGTTTCCTAGTCGTTCTAACTACATTTCCTAAGCACGATCGCTCTTCTCTTTCCTCTCGATATCTTGGGCAGGTCCATCTTCCTCTTTCACAAACTATCCGAATCCTTTCGTTCGTCTCGCAAGCTCGAGCCATTCATCGTCACGTTCTCCATATAAGAAACATCCACCTCTTGGTATCAACACTCTTTCATATCGCCGCAAAAATGGCCGCTGCCAAGGGAAACACCTTCCGCCTGATCACCTGGGCCTTGATCATCCCCATCGTTCTCTTCTACGGTAAGCTCCCTCTCCCCCATCCTCCACCGATCATCCGCTCGAATCCGAAACGTACTAACAGAACAAACCACACCCAGTCCTCTCCCTGGTCGGCTGCATCTCCACCTCC
The DNA here is from genome assembly GCA_000193285.1 of Magnaporthiopsis poae ATCC 64411. NCBI lineage: Eukaryota > Fungi > Ascomycota > Sordariomycetes > Magnaporthales > Magnaporthaceae > Magnaporthiopsis > Magnaporthiopsis poae. The sequence continues at coordinate 4,874,952 of GL876967.1, forward strand.
CCCGGCGTGCCCGACATCTACCTTCTCAAGCTCAACGCGCGCGATGGCCCGACCGAGGTGCGCGTCGGCTACTTTGGCATGTGCGCCGGCACCAACGCCACCATGACCTCGTGTCTGCCCTCGTACTCGCTCGGCCGCAAACCCGCCAGCGGCCCCGGCAGCGACAACGGCGGCGGCAACAACATCTTCAACACGACCGACCCTGCCCTCCTCCGCCTCGTCGACCTGGGCCACGAGGTGCAGGTGCGCGTCCTCTTCTTCGTCCCGCTCCTGCTGGCCAGCGTGCTCTTCTTCGTCTCGGCCACCACGGTCGTAGTGTGGCGCAACGTGTCCCAGGTCTCGGGTGCCGCCGCCGCCGCCGCCTTCATGATGCACAGCCTGGCTCTGGGTCTGCTGCTGGCCGCCGCCACGGCCGTGTCCATGGTCATCAACGCGCTGCACTTCGCCGTCGTGGAGCTGACGAGGGGTCAGAACGAGATCGAGGTCACGGGAGGCGCGGCGCTGCAGACTTTCCAGTGGTTCACTGTTGCTTTTTCCGTGGCCTGGCAGCTTTGCGTGCTGAAGCGGTACAAGTCTGACATGGGCAGCATCAAGTTCTGAGCTGGCTTGTGGCAAGCTTGTTTCTGCTTCTCCTTGGAGAAGCAGCTTGGGAGGAGGGAGTGTCTCCAACAGAACGCTCTCTTCTCTGGTGGGTGAGGCGAGGCGAGGATAGAAAGTGATGGGCATGACACAGAATGACACAAACAGGCCGGGGAACTTGGAAAAGGGGTTAGTTCGGGTGGGATCGGAGGAATCTAATATGGAAAACGGCGAGCAGTACGGGAGGATACCGGGCACATGGGCCTGTGTTAGAAGGTTATTGGTAATTGTTCTTTCGGCGTTTATTGTTTGCGTCCTACTCAAAACAATGCCTAACTGATCGGACACAGAACGTGCCCGCTGTCTCTGTCTATGTGTACGAGACAAAAAAATGCTGGTGACGCCAAAACCGGACAGTGTACAAAGGAAACCAGAATGTGAAGATAATACAGGTGACAACTTTTTGGCGGCCCACGACCATGATATCACTGTAGCCTCTTGTCCTTGGTCGACGTCGACAGAGGATCAAATAGGCTGGTTGGTTGAGGATGTTGCGCAGACGATGTCTGCGTCGTCCTTGTACGCCCGCGCAAAGGTTGTCGTAAAAAGATGATGATGTTGGCCCGCGGAAAAAGACGCGGGAAGAAGAAAACGAAGAAAACAAAAGACGGCTTGCCACGCTCTCCAATGCTCCCAAATGCCCATAAACCCAGCACGCAAAATCCAAAATTCTGCGCGCCGATATAAACCAACAGAGTTGCAAGGAAAAAGAACAAGAGCTGCACAACGAGATGCCTCACTTTTGACTCGAAGGGGTCAAGAGGAACCCGTAAAACGCCAGACTCCGCTCTAGAGAATTGACGGGAAAGAGACCTATAAGAAAACAAGGTATGACCAGGAAAAAAGAAACAAGCAAAGGCTGGACTGTTACCGATTCCAACTGGAAGACGGCGGTTGTTCAAACAGACACAGAAGGTATCGTAATGATTACATGGGATAGACAAGAAAAGAAGTAAAATATGGAAAAAGAATTAGGAGAAAACCTTTTGTTTTGGTCCCCTGATATTTGGATATTATTCTGTTCGTTTCTTTTTTGAAGCCGACCATGCAGCTCTCTTTGTAGACAGCAGTGCATTTCCCAAGGGCGCGTGGGAGGGGAACAGTTTGGGACGAAATAACGGACGGGTTGGCGCGGGATGCCGAGAAGGGTCGAGAACGAGGGTGGTCGGGTCGGCTGACCACGAGGCGGCGGATGTGGGACGGCAAAGGGAGCGGTCGAGATTGGACGAGGGTTTGAGATGTACTTTTCTCGAGTCGGCCTGATGGGTGGAGTTCCAACGTGGTGGATGTCCGGGGTCTCTCGTTTGTAGTCGACGGAGTCGTGAACAGCGCTCGGGGACGGGAATGCAACGGTTGCCCTCCGAATTCGGTCTTGGAACGTGGATGTAACCGAGGCCAGGGCGGGTGTGACATGCGCAAAAAAGATGTCTCTTTTGGGCGATGGCAAGTCGTGGGAGTCTCGTGTCGAGTCACGGTCGATTGGTGTGTTGTGGTGGTCCTCCGTCCTGCATTGTGACCAGCTGTCACCAAGGCCCCTGAAGAGCCGGAGGAGCAACGGCGGGTGAGCCCAGTTTGCTCATTGGATCTCAACTTGTATCGTAGACAGCCCCTTCACACTCTCCCGCTCGTCATGGTCGTGCCAAGGTCGTTAGTGTGTTCGTCGTCGTCGGCCCCTCCACGCGCCGTCCGGATGCTCTGCGCCGTGTCATGTCTGAAAAGAAAAGAAGAAAAGAAACGGTGCTCTGCCGGTCATGATGGCGATGCTTGCGCCTCGGGATGGTAATTGATCTCGACCATATCCCTCGATGTCCTGAATGTGCCCAGGCTAACGTCTATTGGACCTCTTGAGAACCTAAAGTTCCAGGTGGTGGTCTGAAGGTGCATCGAGTCGTGGTCCTTCTTGAGCGAAATGCGTTTGTACAGGTGCAAGCAGCCCGTGATGTAGAAGACGAATAGCAGTGTGAGGAGGAAGACGAGGACGTGGCGCAGGCGCGGCAGGCAGTAGCAGCACCACCTGCTCTTCTTGCGGCGCGACGGCGACGCGGCGTTGACGTGGTGGTGGAAGTGCGTCTTCTCGCTGTGGTGGTCTCTACAGCGCCCGTGGCGGCCGCCGACGGCCGACGATACGACCTGGTCTTGGT
>GL876967.1:4884225-4906310 GCA_000193285.1 Magnaporthiopsis poae ATCC 64411
CCGGGTCGTTGGCGTGGCCGGCGTGGTTCGATGCGCGAGGCTTCGATCATGAGGAAGTAGCCCTTGTCGCTCGACGCCGTGGCCCGGTCTAGCGCGTTGAGCGCCGTCTCGGCCATCTCGAGCAGCGACGGCTCCCGCTCGGGCGCCCGCGACCGGTCCACCTCGTACATGAGATGGCTGTCGCTGAAGAGGCCGATGAAGGGCAGTCGCACCGAGCCGAGCCCTTTCTCCATGGCGTCGAAGGCGCTGCGGTTCTGCATTACGTGGTAGCTGTTTTGCCGCGCGAAGCCGAAGAGGTCGGCGTCATCAGACCGGCAGGAGCCGGACTCGCTCTGTGGCTTGTAGTAGCACTGACGGAAGGGAAAGCGGGTGTTAGTCTTGTTCTCTTGCTGATCCTCTCCTTCTCAACAGGCCCCAATGCGAGCAGCGTACCCGGCCACCGCCCAGCAAGACGTCAACAAAGGGCCCAAACGGGTGGGTGTAGCCGATCTGGTGCTCTGCAATCTTGGCGTACGAATCTCTGTGCGAGACGTGTGAAGAGTAGCCTGTAAGTGGGTTGCAAATGGTTCTGTTAGCCCAAGGCCCTCATGGTGTGTTCAGACGTCGACGTGGATGGCTGACCAGCTGGGGTTGCGTGGTTGATAACGCTAGTAACAACCAGACCGGTCTTCATGCCGGCCAGGTGAGCGGCCTCGAGGATAGAACCGACAGGCTCTCGTGCATCGTTGACTCCAAGGGCTGCGAGCACGACAAAATGTCAGCAAGGTATTCATCCTCTTATTCACACTTCCCGAAGGATCTATTCCCGTCATACCAGCGTTATAAGTCTTGACGCCACACGCAAAGGCGGTAGCGGAAGCGGCCGAGTCGGTGACCAGGTTGTCGCTGGCCTGGGTGCGGACGCTGCCCATGACCAGCTTGTCAGCGGGCAGCTGGAACGTCACCGGCCTGCCCGGGTTCTCGCCGTTGCGCAGCAGCGACACGTAGTCGCGCGCCATGGTCTGCGAGGCCACGCCGAAGCCGTCGGGCACGATGTAGATGAAGTTCTTGGCCGACGGCGCCGCCTGCACCAGGAGGGCGCCCGCGGCCGCGGCGAGAGCGACGCTGGTGCGCATTCTGGCTGTTGTCTAAAGCCAACAAAGGCGAGACGAGAAGACGGGGTGATCTAGGGGCTGCTGAGCTGGGCGGGCCGGGCTGTCGTCTGGAAGCGGGAGCGACGGCTGCCTCCCACGAGCATTCTGCCCTTCGTTCTGGCGCATAGCAGTGGCTTTAAATACCTACCGACCTACCTACTAAGGCAGTCCCCGACATCCTCGGGTCGGAGAGACACACACGTCCTGTCATAGGGCCACCCCGACGCCCCTCCACTATGCGACCGTGCATTGCGGAGAAAAAGCAATATCGAGCGCGTGCGACGAGCTGAGTCTCCGCTCGGTAGGTAGTAGTCGTGTGTAGTATCGCGGAGCTCGGGAGCAGGGGTGGGTAGTGGTGGGTGATCTCTTTGCCGGTTTGACGGCGTCATGCATCGGGTAGGCAGTGTGGGCTTCAAGCATCGAGTTCGCCCACGGGTCGGACAACAAGACAAAAACAAGCTTGTCTTCGATGTCGGCTGCCGGCTGCGTTGGTCAAATTAGATGCCGTCGCGAGCGCCGCATGGCAGCTGCAGAGCTCAGAGTCCTCTGCTCCTTCCTCTCCAGTGCCCGCCCTCCCCCGCTGTGGTGGTTGCTAGGGGAGCAGGGGTCAAGGAGGGGGAGGTTCTTGGCGGATGACCGACCGCTCTGGCCCGCCCACTCAAGGACCACCAACTGGGCAAACGTGCTGCAGCCCACGGCCTGCCGATCGTGATAGTATTTTTTTTCTTTTCTTTTTTGTTTGTCCGCATTTTGACAAGTTTGGCGCCCCCACACTTCGACCAGCACCAGGGCGGCGGATCGGTGACTGGAAGGGAAGGTAGTATTCCGCCCAGCCACAACGCGCCCGATTTTCACCGCCGTGTGCGCAACACTTACTCGGTGACGTCTCCGGCTTTGACGTGGGCGATATCGGCAGGGAGGGACGAGTCGGCCAGTTTGAAGAGAGTGAATACAAGATCTATATGGATATATATAACATGCTTCTGAGAAGGCACAAAATGATGCTCTATATACAAATGCGGCAGGTGTTTCGGCTGTCAAAGGGCCGGCCAGCGGCTCAAAGGCGCCGTCCGTCGCCCGGCCGAGGTAAACACACAGATGCAATGGATATTAATTGATACTCGGGCAGTCCACCCATCCCTGGCTCACGGGGTTCTTCCGCTAACGGCCCCCAATCGACCGGGGCGGCGACGGTGGGCAGAAGCGGTACTTGATGTCGCCAAAGCCGGGAAGCGCTTTCAGCAAATCCTGAAGCTTGCTCAGCCGCTGGGCCGTCTGCACAAACATGCCGCCCTCGGCGTGCCACTGGATGTGGCAGTGCAGGGCCCAGACGCCCGGGTTGTCGGCGACGTAGCGAATCACGACGTGCGAGTGGCCCGGGACGGTGACGGTGTCGCGGCGCAGCGGGTTCTTGAAGTTCCACGTCGTCTCGCGCTTGCCAAAGGTGCCGCGGCCCCAGCCGACGATCTGGAACTGCTGGCCGTGCAGGTGCCACGGGTGGCCCATCATGTTGCCGGCGCTGATGGCCACCTCGGCGCCCATGGCCTCGTCGCGCGACACGAAGACGTGCTGCGCCGGCTTCCACGCGTACTTTGGGTCCGACGAGTTCATGTTTTGCGGCGTCACGTCCTGCTGCGGCACCTGCCAGAGCGTGGCGCCGTTGGGGAGGCCGGCGTAGACGGTCTGGATGTGGCGTGAAAGAGGTCAGATGGATGACAACAACCATATCAAGGGGGAAAATACGACTGCTGAGATAGAGAGAGAAAAAATTGGAAACCCTAATCTTAACTTACGTCGTTGATGATGGTGCGCTGGACGCCGTGGTCGTCCTCGATAAACTTGAACCGGAACGAGTGCTTGTTCCGGTCGCCGACCTCGTACGCGTCGATCTCGCGCACCGGCTTGGCCAGGTCGAACGGCAGGTCGTGGCAGCGCCTGTCCCAGGGCTCCTGGGCGACGGTGGCCTTGTTGGAGTCGTTCATCACCACGAGCGGGCCCTTGGGGTCGACGCCCTCGCCGTACGAGAAGACGGCCGTGCCCTGGTTCCCGACGGTGCCCAGGTTCGAGTCCGGGTTCGGGTCGAGCATGGAGCACGTGGCGACGGCCCGCATCAGGTAGTTTCCGGGAGCCCGGTCGGTCCGCACGAGCACCGAGTAGCGCTGGCCCGGGTTCAGGAACACGAGCGTCGTGCTGATGGGGTGCACCTCGACGCCGTCGATCTCGACAATCTCGAGCACGTGGCCGTCGACGGTGAAAAGAAAGGGCGTGTTGGAGCTGTGGCTGATGAGACGCAACCGCACCGTCTTTCCCGCCTCGACGCGCGTCACGTGCCGAGACCCGGCCTTGCATCCTTCGCCCGTGAAGGCGCTGGCGTCGTCCGAGTCGGGTTTGGTGCAGTTGAAGAGGTGCTGGCCGTTGATGATGATATTGTCCGGGTACGGCTCCGTGCCCGCTTCGTTCGGGGCGTAGTCGGGCGATTTGCTCAGGTACTGCGAGAGGATGTCGCCGCCGTACCGGTGATGCATATCGCCCATGAAGACGAGGCGGTCGTGGTGGTGCTCCGCGATCTTCTCGTCCGGGTCGTGGATGATAAAGGCGCCGTACAGCCCGTCGGTGTACTGGACCGACACGTGGGCGTGGTACCAAAAGGTGCCGCGCTGGTTGGGCACGATGAACTCGTACACGAAGCTCTGCCCGGGAGGGATGGCGCACTGCGTCACGCCCGGCACGCCGTCCATCCAGGCCGTGTTGCGCTGGTCGATGCCGTGCCAGTGGATGGTGGCCGTCTCGTTGACGAGCGAGTTGTACATGATCACGCGGACGGCGTCGCCGACGTTGGCCTCGACCGTCGGCCCGGGCGACTGCCCGTTGACCAGGATCATGGGTTTCACGATGCCGTCGGGCGAGCCCATGCCGCGCGTGATGTTGAACTCGTAGTCGCGGGCCCGGGGCTTGGTCTCCACGACGAAGCCCGACTTGGCCACGTCCAGGTTGAAGAAGTCGTCCTTGGGGATGATCGACGCCGGGTTGCTGATTGCAGCAGGCGTCGGCGTGCTGGATGCTGCTGTCGTTGACGACACCGTCCCTGTCCCAGTCCCGGTGTGGTCTGACATGTTTGCTGAGCCCTGTGATCCGCCCGACGAGGGGGGTTGCGACTGGGTCGTTATAAAGAACGACATGGCGAAACCGACTAGCGCGAGGATCGACACGGCGCAGGCGACTATCATCACGGGTGACGAGAGCCGCTTGACCGGAGCCGGGGGTGCGGCCCGTCGCGTCTGCTTCGGCTCATATTCCCCATCGTGCCCGGCCAGCAGCTCCTCGCGCTCCTCCCGGCGCTGTGATTCTGGGTCCATGGCCGCCGCGATAGAGATATATAGTATAGATACGTGTGTCGCGTGCGTCTCCCTCTGTCAGCAGACAGCCAGCCGTCCGCGTGGGAGAGCCCGACACCAAAGGAAAGGGTGAGAAAGGTATGCAGTCACGTGGACTGTCAGACAATGAAATAGACCAAAAGTCGGGAAAGCAATGAGGGTAAGAATGGATGAAGGAATGATGGTGCACGTGAAGGAGCGACTACATGGTTCGCCAGCCTTCGTTCGCTCTTGAACGGCCTTGTGTTGGCGGCGGCGGGGAGAGCCGTGAAGCTCTGAAGCAGGCGATGGAAGCGTCGGTCAAGGTTTTGAGTTGGGAAGGCCACAGGCCAGATCGAGTTTGGCGTTCGGTAGCGCAGCCAGGCAGCGAGGTCGGACGAAAAAGAGCGACGATCTCTGCGAACTTTCAATCACGGTGTTGTCGAAGCCGCCGCAGCAGTCGAGGTAAGTCTGGTGGAACGATTTTCGCCTCTTCTGATTTACCCCAGCTCGTTTCAGGGGTCGTCATTGTTCCCCGAGCCAACCGGAGCGCGAGCTGATGCGGCGCCAACCGGGGCTGGCATTCTGGTCGAGTCGCCCCTGAGCCCTTGCATTCGCCGTGGCGTTTGGTTGGGACCGAGGTGGGCTGGGCTCGTCGTGTTTCAGCTGGGGATTGCCGCCCAGCTGGCCTGTGCTCTCGTCCAGTTTTTTGACTTCCTTTTTAGCTGAAAGGCTGCTCTTCTTCCTTCTCTGCTTTTCTGTTCGTTTTCTGTCAGGCTTCTTCTTCAACGTCACTCTCGCTTCTGATGGCTGAATGCTGTAATATAGTACATACTACCTTTCGATCTGCCTGAAAGGTGGTGTCGTATTTCCGCAAACATGTGGAGCATCCACAATTGACAATAGACCCCTGCCACGACCCTGGCCTTCAGGTTTCGTCCCAGCAGAAGCGGGACTCGTTGCCACCCAACCGAGCGGAGGCATCCGGAGTTGCAAGTTTATGTACGGGGATTTGTTTCTCGGGAAACTCTACGTTGGTCAGATGAGAATCCTCGATGGCAAGGGCAATACTCGACAACATGTGACCCCAAGAGACGGCCTTACGACATCTTGACAACCACCTTGCCAAAGTGGCTGCCAGACGCGAGATACAGCATCGCCTCCTTGCCCTCTTCCAGTGAAAAGACCCGCTCCACAAGCGGCTTCACGTCCTTCTCGGCCAGGAACGCGTTCATCTCGACGAACCTGTCCTGGGGCCCGTTCAGGATGCCCTTGATGGTTGAGTTGCGCGTCAGCGTGAGCAGGTTCACGTGCGGCCTGCTTGCGGCGGTGGCGTCGACCCTCTCGTGTGTGCCCGACAGGTACCCGATGCACGACACGAGCCCGCCGAACGACACGCACTGTAGCGACCGGTGCAGCGTCTCGGCGCCGCCGCATTCGAAGATGATGTCGGCGCCCCGGCCGCCCGTCAGCCACAGCACCTCATCCTGCCATTCGGGCGTGGTCTTGTAGTTGATGCCATGGTCGGCGCCCAGGGCCTTGGCGCGCTGGAGCTTGGCGTCGGACGAGGAGGTGACGATGACTGCGTGTGTGGCATCTACGTTAGACTGATCATCTCTGCCAAGTCTATATCTCGGCGATGGCTAGGAGGGTAAACTAGGTAGGAAAGTCCAAAATTCACCCGTCGCGCCGCTCGCCTTGGCAATCTGCAAACCGCAGATGCTCACGCCCCCGGTGCCCTGCACCAGCACCGTCTTCTTCTTCAGACCCAGCGCCGCCGCCTCGCCTAGTGGCCAGTCCCAGAATAGGGCCATCCAGGCCGTCAGGGCCGCGACGGGCAGGCACGCGACCTTTTCGTCGCTCAGGTGGGCCGGGGCGCGCACCAGCCCCGCCGGCGGAGAAGACGCGGTGCGTCTGCAGCACGCCGTCAGCGGGGAAGCCGAGGCTGGTCGCCAGGTGGTGCTCGCGCACCTGGCCCGCCGCGAAGCCCGGCAGAAACGTCGACACGACGCGGTCGCCGAGCCTCCAGGGGGACGAGGAGGGGCCGAGGCCGACGACGACGCCGCACATGTCGGAGCAGGGGGCGATGGGCGACGGGGTGGTGGAGGCGAGGGATTTGTGGTGGGATTTGTAGATTCCATTGGCCACTTTGTGCGGGTTCAATGGTTGGTATTAGCCCGGGCTGGAAGTGAGGTGTATGCAGATGACAACAGCTAGCTGGTTATGCTCACCTTCGGTATCGCGGTAGTTGATGGAGACGGCACGGGTCTCGACGAGAACCTCGCCTTCGCCCGGCGTGGGCATCGGCCCGTCCGTGAGGTACATCTGGTCCAGCCCGTCCTGGACCGTCTGCCACCTGCGGACGCGCGCTGTATCGGACGACATTGTTATGAGTATGATGACTTATTCCTAGTGCTTGGCCTTGATCTGATTCTTGTTGTATTTGGGTGTGTGTGCGCGTAAGGAAGAACAGCGGTCACCCACCCCGCGTGGATGGACCCAGCGTCGAGGGGCGGCCGATGATGCATTCCTGACCCGCAACGGCGGGCCGGCGGAGGCTTCACGACTTGGCAGCAGTGCCATACCTTGTGGATCCCATCCCTCCACGACCCTGCTTGACTGGGCGATATTCGCCGCCGCAGCGCGAAGCGCGCCGTCATGGCCCAGTCTCAATCGAGATACCAGCCCTTGCTGAGGGGACCGGCGCCCGGGCTCCGCAAGGACCGCAGCTCGTTGGCGCGCGCAACCACCATCTGCTTGCTGACGCGGACGCCGGCCCGCTCGAGCTCGACCATGTATGCCACCAGGGTTGCATCATCGGCATCGGTCAGCGCCCGTGGGCGGCCGATGGCGCGCTCAGAGAAAGAAAGACGCCCGGTGGACTTGAGGGCTTGGTAGTACCTGCCAACTGTGGAATAGGGGACTTTCAGTCTGCGGCAGTGAGCCCGGAGCGACTCTCGGGGCCGCCCCTTGGCGGCGGTTGCTTGGCGGGATAAAGAGGCTCGTCTTCGGCGGCCGCACGGCCTGGTGGTACTGCCGTGCAGCTGTGATTGCGACGGTGTCTGTTTTGTCATTTTTTTTTCTGGCATTTTGTAAGCACGAGGGCGCTGACAGTCAGAGGAGATGTTCAAAATGCGGTGGGAGAAAACGCGGTTCAGCCAATTATGGCGGGGGCCTCCAGGTTTTTGGGATGTTTCGGAATTGTGTGACCCTAGTTGGGGAAGGCCCTGCAAGGCACAAAGTGACGCTAGTAAAGACCTGTATTCCACGAAGACGCTTTGAATGAACGAGGCAACAATGTGCTGCCTCTACTCCATCATCTGCCATCTTGCCGGCATGTATCCGAGGCGGTCTCAATTGTGCTCCTTTGATCCCCGGGTGCCACGACCGGAGCGGTGATCAAATGTGCTAATGAATCCCCTAAAACCAACTCTCGGCTCGGCGCGCAGTGAGATATCATCCTCCAAACATCCTTGCTTCTCCCATCAACTAGAGCCAGAACTAGACCTCAAGTCGACTGCTTCGGCTTCCCGGAGTCCTTCGATGCCTCTACATCCCGGGCGGCAGAGGCTGGCGGCTCGTAGTGCTTCTGTTTGTCTACCGGCTGCGGCTCGTTGAGGACGTACTCGTAGTAGGCGCCAAGCGGGATGGCCTGGGCTTCGGACGGCTGGATCGGAGCCGGCGTGGTCTCGCTCTTCGTGCCGACGTGGACGAGGCGGCGGTCGCTGACGGGGAGGAGCAGCGTGGCTTTGGCGGAGGACGTTGGCATCAACAGGCCGTATGGGCGCTTGCTCAGGATCCTAAGTGAAGATGCCATCTTGAATTTTCTTGTTTCGTCTGTGAGTATATCTTTCGTGGTTTAAGCATCGTGGCTAGATGTATTCCCAGCATTCGCGAGATTTTGTCCTCGTGTCTTTCAACCGCGCAGTGATGTCATCATTGTGGCTAGCGAGGGGTAAATGATGTCAAGGAGGTGTGTCACGTGACCACACATATCGAGGCGGAAGAGACTCGTAACAGCATGCTTGGCTGGGAGAGTGTGGTTTGAGTTGGACTGCTACAAAAAAATGGGTTTATCTTTCTTTACGCTGTACTCCTGGCCAGCAACTTCGGCGTCTACAGTGAATGGCGGCCGCAAATGAAATCCAGAAAGAAAAAAATCATTGCTCGGCACCCATGCCGAGAAACACTACCAAACCGAAGAGCGACGCGCGTCGCTTTAGTTCGTCTTGGCCTTGGGCGCGTCGGTGCCGAGAAGAAGACGCTCGTCGCGGCGCCATGTCAGGATGAGCGCGGCCCCGATGGGCCCGGTCAGCACGATCAGGATGCTGGACAGAGTCGGGGCCTCGGTGGCGGCGCGGAACTGGCACGACGCCCAATAGAGGAAGGCGGAGCCGGCAAAGTAGACGTCATACTGCAGTAGCAGCAGGAGCCCGTCGGCGAACGACTTGGCGGGGCGGATGGCCTCGAAGGGGGTCAGCGCCGGCTTGAAGGTGTTGCCCAAGTTGACCAAGGAGGGGTCTAGGGGCGCGATCGACTCTGGCCGCAGCGAAGGGACGACGGCGTACAGCACCGCGACGGTATGGACGGCCGTGGTGACGGTGACAGTGAAGATGTAGATCCAGCGCAGGCGGTGCGCGAGGGCCTTCTGCCTGTCGGCCGGCGCCGTGGCGGCTGCCGTCTTTGAGTCCGGGCCGGGGCGGAGACGACGGGCGGCGGTGGACAGAGCGAGCTGCACGAGGCTCGTCCAGACGGGGAAGAACTGCCAGATCATGATGTAGGCGGCCTTCTGTTCGGCCGTCACGACGGCGGGGCTGGGCAGAGACGCCAGCAGGGTGGGCAGGATGTAGCCCCAGATCAGCGCGTGCGGCATGACCGAGAGATCGGCGTCGTCAAGGGCCAGGGCGGCGGCAACCTCACTGCCAGGGGTTTCGGTGGCGGTCATGCGAGCTAGGGGAGAGGTCCACAGCCAGACGGCGACGTAGATGGGGATAGTGATGCCATAGGTTATGGTTTGGTAGCACATGCCCCAAAGCGCAGTGCTGGGTGTGATCAGGTCAGCGGAAGGTTTGGATTTGAGTTGATAGTTTGATGGATATGGGTAGCCGACGAGAGATATGACCACTGCGGAGATGGCCAACGTACTAGCTGATCGCCTTGCCCCGGTTGCCAGCGCGTAGGCCGTCGAGCGTCATGATAACCAAGCCCGAGAGGACCTGGCCCGAGAACCAAAAGGAGAAGAGGCTGAGGGGTTGCAGCTCGCCGCTGCCCATGGTGGCGAAAAAACGAATAAAGCCGGCAATGTGGTTGTCGACCGCGGCGTTGCCGGTGAAGGCCGAGTACAGCGTGCCGTCGGCGTCGAAGCCGGGCATCCGCGTCGGGTGCTCAGCGGCCATCTTGTCGTGCAAGTCGAAGAGGCCGCTGCGGAAGCCCAGGCCCACGATGCAGTACCCTGCCGCGACGGAGAGCGCGATGAGGAACCATGGTGATGATGCGATGTAGGCCATTGTGTCTGGTTTGGGGCGTGCTCTACACGTGCTGTTGGCAATGTTGAGGCTTCGAGCTGATACTCCGGCCCTTCTGGACGGCAGCAAGATTTCCTTTTAAATAGGACGAGCGGGAAGCTTGGTGGCCGCCAAATAACATCCCTGCACGTGGAGGCCAATCCCAATTCGACAAAGTCAATGGCTGCGACCCCGCCCCCACACGGCTGCGGTTCAGCAAGTGTCAGCACTGGAGCTGCCTGCCGCTTGAGTCACCGGAAGGATGCCAATGCCGCCGCACTGTATCATCCGGCGATCCCGGCCGAGGGCTGGGCTGGTGGCCCTGAACATTAACTTCGTGGCAGAGCTGTACCATAACGTCTTAGCATAACGAACTCTTTCCTTGGAAGACGGGAGTGCCGGCAAGAGAAACGGGAAAAGATTTGAGCAATCGCAGAGGAGCTATTCTCAATGGAACCCTAATGCCTGGTCGAGTTCGCATAGCGGCAACCAGCGCGCCGTTAAGTCGTCGATCTTGCGGCGGAGGCCGGCGGACCGCGTAATTTTGTCTCTTATGAACCACATAAACGAGCACATCAACCGACGATCTCGAGCACACCCTTATGTCGATTATGTTTTTGCGAAACCTGAGCTTCCGCAACACAAGGAAGAGGCCCAAATCACTGAAGCTAATTCGATTGCATTCGACTCACACGAATGGCCTCACCCTCTATTCTACGAATAAACATAAATCCTACCAGTAGGACAGCGGCCTACGCCAAGAAGAGAATGGTGTCCGTACCCCCAGTATCCGCAATCCTTTCTATCACCGCCACATCTACCCCTCCGCCATCTGACAGTTCTACTGCCTCCCCTAGAACCCGTGCCCCGACAAAAAGTCAAACATGAGCTTGTATCCAGCAGGAGCGCTCTTGTGCAGCGCCAGCGCATGCGCCGTGTTCTCCAGCACCTTGACCTGCACGTCCGTCGCGTTGTGAAAGATGTCCTTGATGTTTGCCTCGTCGAACGTGCCCGGGCAGTACCCGTTGCAGAGCGGAAAGTCCTTCTCGCCGACGATGATCTGGGAAGCAAGCAACGGTGTTAGTCACTGCAACCCACAAAAGAAAACATGGCACACATACCTGCACCGGACCGTGGAACAGCCTGTCGCTGGTCGCGTACTGGATCTGGTGGTCCGACGCGTACAGACTCACGGCCTCCGGCTGCTTGACTTTATCCGAGTACGTCAGCAGCTCCGGGTCGAAGCCGCCCTTGGTGAAGTACAGCTTCTGCAGCGCGTTCTCCTCCGCCGGCACCATGTAGCCCGATCCGAACCTGCCGAACCGCGCCGGGTCGTTGTGCGCCGCGTAGTCGTGCTCGAACGTCACCACCTTGACGGCGCCCAGCTGCGTGGCGTTTGGCAGGAAGCTCGACAGCAGCGCCGCGTCCGAGAGCGTCGGGTGCTTGAGCAGGAACGCGTAGGTGAGGTAGGCGCCGAACGAGTGCGCCACGTGCACGATGCGCGTCGGCTTCGGCTCCGCCACGGATGCCGTGGTGGTGGTGGCGGAGCTGAGCAGCTTGCCCTCGCGCGCCAGGTTGGTGAGCCCAGCCAGGATCTCGATCTCGGTCGTCAGCTGCACCTCGTCGTACGCGTTGGCGATCTCGGACTGCCCCGTCCCGATCCGGTCCCACGTGAGGATCGAGTACCCCTTTGCGATGGCCGCGTCGATGTACGAGTACTGCTCCGGCTTGACCTGAACGTCCCAGTATCTGTTGCTCCGGAAAATCATCATCGTTAGAGAAAGAAAAACACACCCCCTCGTTATCGGTCCTGAAGCATCTGCGGAGGGTCAACGTACCGCTTGTCCCACGCGTTGCCATTCACGGCGATCTGCAGGATGCCGGCCTTGGTCGTCTTCTCCGGCGGGACGCAGAGCTGGGCGCTGATCCTAAAGGAGCGGTGGATGTCCACGTCGCCGAGGATGCGCTCCGCATTGTTCTTGGGCGCCGTCCGGATGCTGAAGTTCAAGGCCCAGTTGACCGTGTCGATGTTGTTGTCGACCCGGGGCTGGCGGTAGTGCTTGTTGGTCGCGACCACGGGCACGGACACGTTGAACTGCACACAGTTCTTGCTGGGCGTCGTCGCCCGCGTGGCCATGGCCGCGCTGGTGGCCACGAGCCATCCCAAGGAGAACGTCTGAGCGGTGAGCATTGCTACGGCTGGTTGTTCTGCAGAGGAGGTGCTGTGCTTTATCTGTCTGCGGTGAACTCTGAGCATCAGAGAAACGACTACTCGCTCATGGGCATCTTTCTCTCTTTTTATATACTTATGATGTTATAGTTATTTGTCTTTTGTCATGTTTGGTGATGCCACGCCTTCGTCCCATGATATCCTCACCTCCCGGATCATCCGCTTACATGGCCGGGGCTTACATGCCGATGACCACCGTACAAGCTCCGTGATAGAAGAGCTCTTACACATCGCGCACTGGCTTCTGTAGTATTTGGAAAGACGTCCGGTAAAGGCCTCCGGAAGGAAACTCAAATGTTTAGGTAGTCTGATGGAATGTGAGTGGGTCGAAAGTCCCAGCAAGAAGGAGGCGCAGTTACGATTTGCTGAATGTGGAATGATCCTCGCAGCATTGCCCGTGACTATGGTTACATAATTGACAAATACTTTTCGGTATTAGTTAGCATGACAATGCGTTCGGTAAAATAGGGACCTCCTGAAATACGTACCCTGTGGAGAGAGGGTTTTCTGACTGTCAGCATGTTGACCCGACGGAGAGATAGATTGTCCGTTGATTTGTCTTACCTTATTTTCACACACTGGAGAACTTATTATTTAATTTTCAGCCTAGGATTCCTTGCCTGTTCTTCCTCTACTCCTTCTCCCCAGTCCTTTCTCCTTCCAGTCAATCGCCCCTTTCTCTTATTCCCGTTTCCTTCTCGCCCTCGTGATCGCGAATAATTCGCCCTTAATAAATCAACCCTACCCCTTAAATTGCGCACATTGCGGACGGGTAACATCTCTTTCGGTGGTAATTAACAGTTGCTGCGTGTTCATGGTAGTTGGTAGTACGCACTAGATACTTCTGCTACAATGGATCGTTGATGAGGATCGAGCAGACCCGAGAGCAGAACATATTGAGTGTACAAAGCGAGGACAATTTGTGATTTACAGAAGCTCCGAAATTTCAAGCCTTGATCCAACTCCAGTCGGAATATCTGGGGCGTAGATGAAGAATGGGAGTTTGACAACAACCCGACTTGGTTAGTCACCTAAGAATCATGGGAATTGCTCGCCCATCATGGCTGAAGAGTCAATATGGAAATGCAATCGAGTCAGCTGCATGGTTGAGGCGTGGTCGGATCATACGCGCTGCGTCTCTCGTGATAAAGCAACACTTGCACTGGTTAATCGTCATACTCGGAGAGTGTTCTCACAGTCTCCGGAGCTCGTTCACGTTCCAGCCGGACAGAGGTTTTCACCTTTTTCTTCTTGTCCTTTTTCGAATACTGAGGGAAGTGAGCTGCGATAGGCGGCGGAAATTTGAAACTGTTGTCATCGGCGGATTCCGTAGCCTCTTCAGTGGCCGTGTCGGAGATCGGGCTATCGATAGGCCGGCGACACTCCATTGGGGTGGGACTCTCCGACTTGGGGGTTTCCGCTCTGTCGTTTGGCGGGGGGCTGCTGCTGGGCTCTGGCGTGGCTGACCGCCCGCTGGCGACAGGGGTGCTGGTTGAACCTACGGCGACCGGGATGGGTGGGCCTGTGGCGGACTGGTTAGCAAGCTTCCTTTTCCCTGGAAGTGGGGGTTATGGTTTTCGATGCGGCGAGAGCAATCTCGGGCATGGGGATCGGCCCAGAAAGATCCCGTAAAAAGAAAGTGAAGACTCACGGTTGAGTTGCGGGCGCCTGCTGTCAACGCGGGCACTTTGCAAGCGTCTAAGGTCGTCTAGACTCTTCTGGAGTGCAGTCAGGAGCTTCTGGCAGCGGTCGCGCTCCGCAATGGCTTGGTCGTCTTCCGAGGCCAGCGCCGAGATTTGCTCATCCGTCAGCTCCAGGATCATCTCAGGCGTGAAGAGATTCGGGAGGTGGCGGATGAGCTGTCGCTCGACGGCAAGATTGGCGATCTCGTCGATGAATCTCTTGAGGGCAACCTGTTAGAAAGCATCGAGCAGCATGTCAGCGCGCTGTCCGTCAGGTACATGAGGTAGGCTGCAGGGAATAAAGGGGTACTGGCCTTGTAGTACGCCTCGGCGTAGTCAGTAGCCAGACCGCTCGCCTCCTCTTCAAGGTCGGTCTCCTTGCTTTCAAGCTCGCTCAGCAGCTTTATGACCTCCCCGATGTCGACATAAGAGTTTGAAGGACTGAGCGGGACGTCGCTGTGTTCCATGGCTGAGTGCAGCGCGCGACGATTCTTGGCACCTGATATGGAGGATTCTATCACCTCTTTCAGAGCCTCCATTCTGTGTTTCTCTCGGCGCTCCTTCTGGGCCTTCCTCACCATGTCCGTCAGGTAATGGTTATAGGTGATAGGGTGACCCTCGTAATGGGGAGCCAGGATTTCCTTGACCTTGGCGTTGAGCTGCCGCTGTCGCTCCTCGATGCCCTGTTCCACGATGGCAGAGATGCCACCGACTGTCTTCGCCAAGGCGACATGGTGAAGTACGGTGAGAGCCATCCAAGTTACCGCATCTACGATGGACGATGTGGTCTCTGCCACGAGCTCTCCCCAAGGCAGGCATTGCTTCTTGAAGAGGTCGGCGACGATGAGGGGGTTGAAGGTTCCAGGGAGCTCGCGGCCCTTGCTCCGGTCCATCAGGGTCGTCACCTGCTTGAGATATTCGGAGCGCCTGACTTTCTCCGGCGTACCCGTATCTCCATCTGCAACGACCTTGTCATCGTCTAGGAGTGTCTGCAGCTTGCCTTGCCGGTGCATCTTGTCTCCGAAGTCTCGCAGGGTGTTTTGAATCGTGGCTCGGATACGCTTAGCATAGCCCTCGTCGGTCTTGGCATCGCCGAAGAAGCTGTCGCTGTAGTTACCCTCGATGGCGGCGGTCATGAGGGCAGAGAACCTCCGGCTGACGGCGAGGAGGTATCTGCGCTGCTCTCCTGGGCTGCTGCGAGGATCCCCCAGCTTGGCGAGGGTGTCCTCACACTTGTGGATGTTGGACAGCACATCTTCGCGTAGCGCCGGAAGATTGGTTAAGATAGACCCTCCAAGCACCTCGCTCAGCCGCCTGCGAAGCGCGGCGACGCCGAGAAGAGAAGGGTCCACCGAGAGCCAAGCACCCTTGGAGAAAAACAGCTTCTCGATGTTGTCGCGTGACTCTGCGCTGTTATCGCTCGTTTCGTTGCTGCCTCTGTTGCGCAGGACGTGCCAGCCAAGCTCCAGGTGGACCTCTTCATTGCGAGCGAGCTTGATGTAGAACTCCTCGGAGTGGGTGCCCTCGTCGAGCTTATCGGGTTTGGTGATCAGACCAAGAGTGCGGGTCCGTGACGGGTCGAGCTTCCGCGCCAGCTCGGTGATCTCTTGGTTGTTGAACTCATTGTTGGCCGAGACGACAGCGAGGATGATGCTTCGGGGGCGTTTCATGGCCTTGTGAACCATAGAACTGACAGTCTTGACGTCCTCGACAGACTGCTCAGAGCTGCCTGCGCGGAAGATGCCTGGCAGATCAACCATCGTCAGATGGGCCTGGTCGGGGCCGCAAATCTCGACCCGCAAGACGTCATTGCTGAACCGTTTGGAATCTGACAACCCCATGGCCTGTTTGGCTGCGTCGACGACTTCATCCAGGCGTTGCGTGTCTCGGATGGTATTGGAGAAGGCGCGCAGCCGCTCCGCGTCCTTTGGAGCCCGCTCAGGCCCTGGGGTGATGGAGACCTTGAACTTGTGCTTGGGCTCTCGTCGGAGGACCAGCTCCGTCACGAACCGAGTGCAAACGCCATCTTTAGTTGGGAAAGGGTGTCCGGAGATGGCCTCGAGGACGGAGCTCTTGCCTGCAGACTGGTCGCCGCAGACGATGATCTCGGGCAGGTCGATGACCTCGCCGATGCCTTGGGAGCGGAGTCTGTCGATAATGTCGAACAGGGCTCGATGCTCTTTAGACCGGAGGTCGGTCGTGAACGTGCCCGTGCCTCCTGCGGTCATGGCGATGGGAATGCAGATTTTGGCCACGGGAGGTACTGTTTTTGCTTGAATGTGTTTCAGGAGATGACAACTTGTGTGGGATGAGGAAGCGAGACTTCAGTCGAACATAGAAGGAAATCCTGGAGCCGAAGGTTGGAATATGTAAGAGCGAAGAAGCCAAGCGGGCTGCTTGGGCAAAATGGAGGGGAAGGAGCTAGGGAAGCTGTCCAAGCTTTGACCAACAGTGATGGAGGGTTGTGTGCATAGGATTTGATGATTGAGGCGGGCGGCCAGTGCTTCTCATTGGCGAGAGGTCGGCTGAGCTGGCTGCATTCAGGCTGTTGCATGCTCAGTTAGCGCCATGGCGGGGTGCGTCGATGATGGAAATGTTTTATTGGAGGAGGAGCACGGCAGCCTGCTTTCGAGGCAACCGCTCTGCCAGCGGGAGGCCCATCAGCGGCTAATCACATCAATTGGCAAGGCAGAGTTTGAGGGGTATCCAGCAGTGCCTATCAAACGAGAACGAGCTTTTCCGCTTCCTGGGTATCGTCAGCCGGAAGCGCCTCTCCATCCATCATGCCGTGCATGTAACAGGCACCAACCAGCTCGTAGAGATTGCTATCTGCCCCTATCTCTGCCGCAATCTTCCTGATAACAAACGGTGTAGGCGCCCCGTGGATGAGCACCACTTCGTCCTCGACCTGGGACAGCGGCGGGACGCAGCCCAGGCGGCCGGCAGCCGTGACACAGACGCGGCGACCGACAGCGCAGCTCGCCATGGCGTTGGCAAACGGCAGCCCGGCGTCGTATCTGCGCCAGAAACCTACGTCGTGGACGGGGACGCGCGCGTCTTTGCTGTCGATGGCTAGATAAGCGGCCATCTCCGCCATGAAGAAAACCCAGTTGTTGTAGTCTTCCTGGCGGGTCATCGGCGCAGGGCGTAGCATCCGGGACAGGTTGAGGTCGCCTGTCAGGACGCGCCAGAAGACCTCTCGGAGTGGCTGGGACGGGATCCTCCCCGGGCCAGGTGGCTTGTCGCTTTCCACTCCCTTGGAATCTGCTGGACCTGGTGGAGGTAATGCTTGCCAGGAGGCATTCCTCCCGCTGGGGTATGGGTCTGGAGCATGGCTCCCCAGCACCATGGCGAGTGTTTCTTGGTGCCACCGATGGGCCTCTAGCATATCTCGGGGATCGACAAGTGTAACCGGCCCTATTGAAATGAACTCATCGTCCTCGATGGCCGGCGCGTGGACGGCGCTGAGCTGCGCCAACGTGTCCACGCGCGTACAGGAAAGCGCCAATGCCTCACGATCACCGACGCGGCGAGTGCTGAAAGCCGGCCTCGCACTTCCAGTCGCTCGGTAGTAATTGCAGCGGAATTTGGACTGCTCCCAGAGAGTTGGCGACATGGGCGCGCCCCGGTCGGTCGAGCCCGCCCAGTCCGGGACCCAGGATGGGAGTGCCTGGTGGCGCCTGCTGACACCCACTCCGGCCAGCTGGAGGAAAGACAGCGGCCTCTTGGTTGTCAGGAGGTATTTTGCCGTGTTGACGTACACAGACTCGACGGTTGTCTCACTGCGGTAGTCCGGGGTGAGCTTGGGAGGATGGTCGTCTCCCGTCAACCCAAGCAAAGCGAAGACCTTGTCCCTGGCGTCGGAAGCCTGGTGAGCCATGGAGCTTTCCAGGAGGTAGAATAGCGGTGCTGGACTCTGCATCAGGCCGCCCTTTGACCATCTGTTCATATCGACTAAAGCCACCCTCTTACGCATGTCGTCCATGCTTCGCATGCTCTGCAGATGGTCGACTGCCACCCTGCCCTGGTGCACGGTCTGCAAGAAATTGGCCATCTCGAAGCCTCCGAGAAGCTCAAATGCGGCGAGGAGAGAAGTCCAGTCGTAAAGCCTTCCACCGTACCAGATTCTCGGCGAGTTGAGCGACGCTGCAGCAACCTCTTGGATCACCCAGACACGCCTGAACCAAGGCTGTGCAAGCAACTCTATGAGGGCTATCCATCTGACGCTCATGCCCTCGCCTCTTGACACCTTCTGGTATAGCTCTGAGCCGTGACAACCAGCGGAACGCAAAAGAATAAGCTCATGGATCAGGCTGTGAGCTGCGGGAGCTAGGACAGAGTTGCCCAGATACACTATGACACGGTTGGCCTTTCCGTATATCTCTCTCATGAGCATGACCTGGGCACCTTTCTCCGTGTTCCTAGGGTGCGGTGATTGGTCGATACAGACGGCGTCGATCCACAGGAGTCGGGTTTTCCAAGGGGAGGATAGGTTGTAAAGCGCGTCATAAGTTGGCTCGGACACCTCGAGCCACCTAGGACTGGAGGACGCGCCTATCTCGTCTAGCACCTTAAGCCGGCGCCGCTCTTCGGAAGTCCCCCAGTGGTACGAAATGGCATCGTAAAGGGGTGGGTTCTCAAGCTCCACGTGTGTTATTGTTGCCCGAACACCCCGAAAAGGGACCCAGCGATGTAGCCGAACTAGCCGGATCTGTCTAGGCTGGGTGAGCGGCCGGTAGCCCCATGATTGTGGTGGAGAGTGTGGCAGCCCAGGGAGTAGATATCTTGGGAGGTGAAGCGCAGCAAAGACACCCGCAAGCCTGGCGTATAGCCTGCGGCGCCAGGCCGCAGCTTTCTGAACTCCGCGTAGAGTCTCGAGTAGGGTGACAATGATGGCGGTGGTTCCGCCGTATGGTGGATACACTAGACACAGTTGGAATAATTATGGACGTTAGCCGATAAGCATGAAAGTACGGAAAACGGGGCAAGGCAAAGGAGCTTCCTAAGGAGAGTTTACATGGTTTCCATATTGATGCTAGCCGCGACATTCGAAGGAATCCTCGCCTTGCCGCCCATACTATGCTGAAGCAGATCAGCAGAATCGAAAGAAGCCCGACAATGACCTCGGGACTCTGGGAAGTGGTGGCTGATAGCTGCGGGAAGGCAGCTATGACAGAGATGGTCCAGAAGATGCCACGACGAACAAAAGGCATTGATGACAGGGTTATGGCGTGGACAATAAACCCCCTGGCCTTGACATGAAAGGCCTCAAAGGCATGGGCATTATGCGGCTCCTCGCGCGTTATCAGAAAGGTGAGCTCCGACAGGTACGCAGACAAGAGGATCAGTCCCCAGATGCCGAAGAGTCTGACGTTGCAAAGCCCAAGCAGAGCAGCCATGAGCACGGCACCCTTGAGATTGCTGTCGTTCCTCCTTGGAGAGAAACTAGGGGCTGGAAGGCGTAGCGGAACCTGGCGGTTGACATTGCAGCGGTACCCCGTCTTGAGAACTTCCTGGCGCAAGTCATCCACTATGACGTCCATTCGCCGCCGGATTTCCTCCGTGGTGACATCTTCACCGTGAGTATCCATTTATACAGCTCTAAGAGCTTGGCGGGCGATAAAAGATTCGGTTGGTCCCTTTTAAAGGATGGGTGTGGTGCGTGAGAGAAAGTGGAAAATTCAAGGCTTTCAGTTCGTGGGGGGAAGCCTGGGTTTTATTTGTCTAATGGCGGTGGCTGTGCACTTTGCATGTGCGGCTGAAATGCCGAGCATGTGGAGACCGGCAGCCAATGAGGAAGCCAGAGTCTTTCTCTAACGCTATCAGGAACAAGCGCATGTATCAAGTCCATATCGCAAAGTGGATGCGCATGCAGTAGACTGAATTGCTCGATCTGTATTGTCCTACTCGTAGGTCGATCCCCTGCGCTTCGGTGACCCGCTCCTTTGCGATACTCGTTGCTTCCAACGACAAAACCCCACCGCCGGGAAATCGTGACGCCGTAAACCGTGCAATCGTCGGTGTGATTCGCAAGGGCTTGAATAAGAACTCCAAGGACCGAAGTGTAAAGAAGAGCTGCTGGAACAATTGGTGAGCTGGGTCAGCTAATGTCGAAATGCGTAGATAATTCGTTACTTTTCAAGCATGAATGAGGATGTGCCGAAGAGGCATGAGCGGGAGAACTTACTTGATTTTTTTTGTGATCCACTGAGTTTCTATCAACCGGTCGGCATGTTGGATATATCCATGCCTTTCGAGGTCTCACGCCAAGAATCTGTCACGGTAGGCTGATTATGCGCAGACTTCCAGGTCCAGCCAGGCTCAACCCCGCATTGACGGAGGAGTTTGGAAAACGCTGCCTCGACTTCGGCCGCGTCGAAGACGGGATCGTTGCTGGCGGGAATGAAGGCCTGAAATTGACTATCGTTGAATAATCATCTCAGGCAAAAACCGTGCCAGTTCGCGATGGGAGAGACCTGCTCGAGGAAATGAGGTGAATATCGTCTGTCAGAGGGCATGAGGGTTGAAATGAGTCGATGACTGGAGTTGGCAAGGCCACGTACCCGGTCGCTTTTGGTAGAGCTGCTCATGTTGGCGCTACTGCCCTCGTGCGCGGTCAGGAGGAACATCAAGCCACGTGCTTCAGGCTGTCATCTAGCTCCCCCCGGTAGATCTAGTTGAGGGCATCTGGTATATGCCTTCACCTCTGCCTTGCAAGCCAGAAGCGCGCTCCTTGCTATGTAATCCAGAAACGCCAAGGGCTGGTCGAGCGGGTGCTGGATCAACACTTTGCCAGCGGCGGTGTTTGATGCATATCAAAATGGTAGAAAAGGTTTTGAAAACCGAGATGTCTTGGCTTTCCTGGCTGAGGGAAGGAGAAAGCTCTATCAAATAGAACAAGTAGAATTTGGCAGGTTTGAAAAGTGCGTTGCCAACAATGGTATTTCGCCTAGGAGGTGCCGGTTTGGAAGGTCAATGGAGGAAAGACACGGAACCGGAAAGTAAAAAAGCACCTGGGAAGAAAACGCAACAAAGGTCCATAAAAATGTGGGGTCCTAAAAGGTTCTCTGGGGTTTTACGGCCTAAGGAATCCTTTCGATAAGCCTCGTTTTATCTGGTATCATTTTCTTTTTCTTTTTCCTGTCAGGCTCCTTCTCCCTCCCACCAAATCTTGGGTTTTTACCAGGAGTTTGTTAACGTTGATCCCGGCCAGGGCTCTATTCGCAACTTATAAACGCCAGTCCTGCCAGGTCCTTGGTCCTTGCCAGAAGTTGTAAGCTCCCATCCCTACCAAGTCCTTGGCCTTTACCAGCAACTTACCAGCGCCTACTAAACCAAACACGCCGGATAAACCAGCCAACAGAGACCATGCCTGTCCCTAAAAAGCAGAGGCAGGCCAACCAGCGCGCCTGGCAGATCGTAGACTATTTGGACCCGAACGATGCTTTTGACGACGCGGCCAAGTTTGAAATTCGTATAAGCGCCGACCCCTCCGGCCTCGACGATCCCAACGTCAAGGCCTTCCACCGAACCATCTTCGACTGCCTCACCAGCTACGTCTGGGACCTGGAGACGCGCAAGAAGCCTATCTCCACTCATCTTAGGGATGAACTGGTCATCATTCGCCGCATCGCTATGGCGATCTTCAACTTTGAGACCGACCATCACGTGCCCCAGATGGCCTGGTGCTCGCTCCTGGCCATCGGCATCCTCGAGTGGCTGGCGCCGACGGTGACTGCGACCCTGTTCGACGGGGATGATGACCCGGATTGCGGTGTTCTCGAGGGCTATACAGGTGAGTGCCCGTGAGGGAAATACGTCCCCCCGCAATTCCACAAGCCTGGATGGATAATTAACCGTGCTGTGCCTCTCTCCGCAGTCAGCGTCACTCCTGGCCATGTTCACATTCCCTACGCACCGCAAATCCTGGTTCGGACCTTCATCCAGCGCCTGCGCAACTTTTACGGGCGTGTCGTTGCGTGATTGCAGCAAGCGGAGATCGGACGCGTGGGAAGCCTGTGAAGAGGCCTCGGCTACCAGAGTTTATGTTGCTCGGGCGTATCGTCCGTCTCATGAACACCTGGGTTCAGCTCGAGACTGCCTGCGTCATCGCTCTGGGCGGTGCCGTTCACCAGTTCCCCGACTCCAACCCCACTCAGTCGGCCTCGGACGTCTTTCTACCA
>GL876967.1:4906410-4921712 GCA_000193285.1 Magnaporthiopsis poae ATCC 64411
CGAGGCCAGCTCCTGCGGCGAGGGCGGGTGGCCACGCAGCGTCGGGGCGGAAAAGAAGGCGTCGACGTCGTGCTTGGCCGAAGTCGCCATCAGGGTCATGAGGCCTAGCTCGTGGTCCTCGGCGCTGACCGGCTGGGCCTCGACTGTGGTTTCGGTGTAGGCTGGTAGGCTTTCGATCGACAAGAGGTTGTGGGTGTCGGGTTTGTCGTCGCCGTGGGATTCTATGGTAGTGCCGGTGACGACCTCGATGTAGGTTTGCACGCCCTTGCGTACGTTGATCCAGGACTCCAGGGTAAGCTCCAGGTTCGACGGGGTGAAAAACTTGGGGTTGCCCCTGAGCAGATGGGTGCCATGCTTGTTAGTTCGGTCATTGTGTAGAAAGACACGGGAAGACGGGGGCGGGAAGATGAGCCTTACCAAAGCTCATACATCATCTCCACGTCGCCCAAGTTGCTGCTGATCATGTCCCAGGCGTCGCCGATCTTGTTCATCATGGCCAAGATGGACCCAAACATGGGGATCACCGTCTCCAGCTGCCTCTTGCTCTCCTGCGCCCGCGCGATGGACGCCTTGAGATTCTCGATGACCTGGGCGAGGCCCACTGCCTTGAGCGTCGTCTGGATCGTCTCCTTAAGGGCAAGCCCTGCCTTGATGGCCAGTGAGCCCGCGGCAGGGGCAGCCCCGCTCATCAGGGAGGCAATGGCACCGGCAGCGAAGGCCAGGGTCATGATACCCTCCAGGACGGCCGTGATCCAGGCGTCTTGTCATCCATGCCTATTAGCGTCTTGTCGGTAGGCCCATTGTCTTGAAGAAGGAAATAAATAGAGGGTACTCACACTTGTACTCCTTCTCGGCCTGGGTAAGAGCTGCCTTCTGCTCCTCAATCTGTTTCACGACCTGCATGAGCTGCTTCTGGAGCTGATCCATGATCTCCTGGAACTCCTGCTGAAGAGCGTGGGTCTCCTCGGCGATAGCCTTTGCTTTTTGGCCGTGGCGCTATTGTTTGTATATCTCGTCAGCCCATTAGATCCTCCTCCCGTCCCAGGTCGATTTGCGGGCTTTCCCGGACAAGATGATGCACTTACCATCACCAGCATGGTGGCCTCCCCAAGGAAGGTTTCGAGGGGGATGCCTCCGGGTTGGTTGACCTTGGGCAGGAGAACCTGAGACACCAGCGAGTACGCGCTGATATCCCTGATGATAGGTAGCGACTTTGTCTGCAGGGCGAGATACTTGGCCCGAATGTCCAGCACGACGGAGCGCAGATCGGTCTCCAAGCCCTGCTTGGTGGTCACCTTGAAGGCGTTGACGTAGGGGATGGCCAGGAAGTCGCTGAGGGCCTTGTTGATGCGGCCGGACTCGGGTCCCATGTCGGCAAGGAGAGTGTCCATGTACGACGGCGGGCCAAACGCGTCCCTCATGTCCTCAGGGGATTTTTTGTCATTGCTACCGTTCAGCCCGGTAGACAACAGGGCTGACTCGGCCATGCCGTAGACCTCAGGGACCCTCACGTTGTTGACGGAAAGGAGACCCATGGTGGCAGGGAGCCCCTGCGTGGCCAGCGTGATGTAGCCCAGGAGGTTGCTGCTGATGACCTGCCAGGTCGCGACCATGTCCGTGTTCCCCTGCTCCCAGCCTTCGGGCGGGTTGTCGAAGGAGCGGCGGAACCGAGCGATGCCGGCCGGCAGGTTGCTAATGGCAGCCTGGCAACCGCTCAGCGCACGCAGGAACGTGTCAACCGCGAAGCTCGCCTGGTCGAACAGCGAAGAAGCCTGGTTGAGCTTGGAAGTGCACGAGTTCCAGTTGGTAACAATCTTCTGCGCCTCGGCTTTGTTGGAGGCGAGGATCTGATCAAAGGTCTTGAGCATGTTGGAGGACGAGATGGTCAGGCCGGCGAGGGAGAGCAGCTTGGCCTGAGCCGCGGGTTTGGTGATGTCCAGATCGCCCGTGATGGGCTTGAAGCAGCCCGCCACGGCACTCAGCAGGCTGACGCCGTCGAGGGGGTTCGGCGACGGCGGCTTCCCCGCCATGATGGCCGCGAGGACGAGCTTGATTCTCTTGGCTGCCACCGCAGCCGAGGAGATGGGACCACTGGCGTTGCCGATATCATTTGAGGCGGACTGTGGCGTTTCACTGTCAGTTCCTTATAAAACTGGCGACGGGGGTATGCTTTCCACATACCTTGCCGGCCTCCGCAGCGGCATTTTGATCAACTTTGGGGATCGCCTTGAGGGCACCATCGAGCGCCTTGCAGAAGGCCTCAAGGTCCGACGCGCTAGGCGCTAGGGTCGTAATGACATTGGCATACGCCGCCGCTGAGCGGAAGGCATTAACAGGGAAGGTGGAAAGAGTGCCGACGGATGTGGAGGCAGAAGAGAGCAGGGTAAAGGGAGACTCGGACGGTGAGGGACTGCCATCCGCAGCAGCAACCACGAAGGGGTTGCTCTTGAGATCTCTGATACACTCCAGCACGGTCTGGAGATTAATAGTGCAGTCTCCCACGCCTTCGAAGCCGTAAGGGGCCAGCGCCTTGTACTCGGCAGGTGCTGCGCTGGACATGGTGACTAGGAGATAGGAGGTATCAACTATAGATGAGGGGAGATGAGAGCTGGGAAGAGGATGAGAAGTGGGAGGGAAGAAGAAGGATAACGAAATGTCTGTGCGAAGGAGAAGAGCTGTATGGAGAAAAGATCAGGAGTCCAGTCCGGATGTTGTATGATGAGTGCTGGGGAGGGAACTGGTCTGGGGTGGGAGACGGAGAAGATGGGATATTGAGGGGCACAGGACTGGCTTTAATGCACGAGACAGACACAGCTCGGACACGACTTGATGTTAGTAGCTTTGGCGGACAACACTGAGCTGCACTCGGACTCAAGGAAGGCCATGTTCGTGACCTCGATCCCTCCAAACGAGGTATCCCGCCACCAGCGCCGTTACGCCGCTGGAGACTCTCCGGGATCGGGATCACCGTGGTGACGACGACGTGGCCGAAGACCAGTTCAGATCGTCGTCGGGCAGACGCGGCCGGGCAATAATTGATCAGCTCGGCCCCGACGCATATGCATCCCCCTCGCAGCTTCGCGTCGACATTGGATGCCACCAAGCCCGGTGGAGAAAGAGTGTGAGGTCGTTGAGGTCATCGCGGGTTTCTCGATGCGTTTTTCAGCATCAAATAAACATGCGAGATGCTGAATCCGGATGTTCAGGTCGGCGCCATGCTCGGGGCGGCCGCGGGTTGCCCGGAAGAGGATAAGCCGGCCGGGACGGCGGCACAGGGCGGCTGATCACTGATGTGACCACAAAATGATCGTCCCGCCACGGGCCTATTTTGATGTCATGTCCCGCTGAAGCGCGTCAAATTGTGGTTGCATTTGACAGCACCACGCGCAAGGAACCGACCCGCGAAGCCCGCCATGACCATTTGTGGTACATGCCATTCCTCCAAATTATCGGACTTTATGAACGGAACCCGCGTTGTTGACAGCTGCACACCCTAGTTTCAGCTTGGCGCTCGACAATGCTGCATGACGCTAGACCTGGCACGACGGGAGCTGGGAATCGTGGAGAGCTGGAGCCCGTGCCGCACCGGCCCATCCGCGTCACTAAGCCTATAGCGCCCCGACACTTGCAGGAGCGCCGAGAGAACCTAGAGGCGGACACGGGAGATCCCTATGGCGATGGCGTTTTCCAAGCCCGAAGGAAGGCTAGGGAGCGGGGGATCGACAAGTGCTACGGAGTCCGATATCGCCATCCTGCCCAACAACACAGCCCTCATCCACGTCCTCCGGAATCTTCGAGGAAAGCCAGCTCTTCTTGTCACAGGAGTCGCCCAGACGTGGGACGAGTATCCCCAGGGTTATAAGACGAGCACCACGGCCTCGGCTGGGTATCTCTCCTCATCTGTCAACCCAAACACCTCAACCAAATCCACCATCTACCCACTGTCCAGACCACCAAAAACCCTTCTTGCCCATTCTTCTTCCCAAATTCCTCGCCTCGAATCTCCCTTCTTCCTAGTGCTCTCTCACAGAGCCCATCATCACTACCTTCTTCCCGTGCGATAGCATCGCGATGTCTTCCGTTCTTGTCACCCCTATTCCCGTGAACTTGCGCCATGTGCTGGATTCCAGCACCCTCTCAGGCCTAGCCAGCCGCAAAAGGGGCCTCAGAACCTCTGGTGCCTCGGCTGATGCCCTCGCGGAGAAGCCCATGTTTGCCACCGTTGATGGCGATGGCAACGCTGTCCCCGTGCCTCTGCCCAAGCCCAAGGTTGTGGCCAGGGACGCTGCAACTGTCAGCATCGTATCCCTTCTTAGCCCCAAGAAAGACCTCTCACAGGCTCTCACCCTTTTCACAAACTCTTACTCCTCGGCCACCTCCTCCTTCTCCGACATCTTCTCTTTCCCCTTCCTCGAGAATCTCAAAGCCCCTGAGAATGCCGGTTCTGGCAGCGATGCCGACAAATTGATCGCAGCTGCCAGTCTTGGGAGCACTCGTCAGATGTTCCTAGACGGCCAGTCGAACTTCCTGGCCTGGACCGACTTTGAGAAGCAGCTATGCCGAAACCTCATTGGCTATGCCACTGTGACCAGCACCCTGGCGCGGTCCCAATCCCCTGCCGAGTGAGTTCTACTGGCGAATGTTTACGTTGATCAACGCTAATGTTTGCTTTTTATTCGATGCCTCAAGCCTGGCGGAGTCCGTGGGTCCCATCGTGTCCAAGCATGCCGACCAGATCGATGCCAAGAACGCTGAGAAGGCGGACCTATTCAAGCGTGTGAGTTTGGCCAGATAGCCTCTGAAGAGATATGGAGGAGAGCAAAATGTGAAAGGGACGGATAATTAACGCTAACATCCATTTTGTCTTTACAGCTCATCAAGTTCAGCGATGCCCTCAAAACCAACATCAACGCCACCACCACTCGCATCAAGGGCCTGTCGGAGCAGATCCAGACGATGCAGGGCCAGATCGCCAACATGAACGTCGGCAAGACTCTCCTGACCCTTCTCAAGGATCTGTTCGCCCTCCAGTCCGAGGATGACAAGAGCCTGGCGCAGCTCGCCTTCCTGCTTGGCATGAAGCTGGCCACCTTCGCGGACGACTTCGCCGCCCTCTACAAGGAGAAGTCCCGCTTGAAGGAGCTCGTCGACAGCCTCAACCGCCTTCAGGCGCAGCTGAAGACTCTCACCACCAGCATGTCCCTTCTGGCCAGCGCTCTGGCCAGCACCGTGGAGGCCAACGATGTCCTCAACGAGATCTGGAGCGGCGTCTCGGACAACCTGCTGTCCGTGCAGATGAACGAGAAGTCGTCGGACAAACTGACTCCCACCCAGGTGACGGCCCTGGTCAAGGCCTGGCAAGACATCAAGGAGCAGGCCAACCAGGCTGTCGCGGCCCTGTCCAACGCCAACTTCGAGTCGACCTCGATGAACTTGATGTCCATGACTGAGGCGGCGCCAATGAATGGGAGTGACTTCCAGTCTCCGATCCCGACAAACCCTGCCGAGCTGAAACTGTTCCAGATGGCTGCCGACGCCGGAACTGACGAGTATGTCGCTACCCCGCGTCGTTGTCTGCTGGACAGCCAGCTAACCGTGAAACTGCTCAATGCCAGACTCCTCCTCGATCCGCGCAAAGCGTCAGTCATGAGGAAGCTGGCAGCCTCACCGGCGGTGGCCAACAGATACGTCGCGACTCTCACGTCGCACATGCTTGCCTGCAAGGCCGAGGCTGCCCCGTCTGAGATCATGGAGGCCACCAGCATGGAGGCTACCAGCACCGAGGATGACGACAAGGCGCAGGATGATCTGAAGAAAATGATTGGCTACCTGGGGTAGGTGGCTTTCCCGCCACCGGCCTTCCGTGTGTCCCGTTACTGACCCTCGCTCGGCCAACCGCTCCAGACCCCCTATCGAGGTTCAGGATGCCCTGGATAAGCTGGCTGGCGAATGCAAGGCCATCATCCAGACCTTCTCGGACGTTCTGAAAGTCCCCTACACGGACCAGCTGCAGATCCTGAACCCTTTCAAGACCAAGGACACACCAGACGAGAAGGAGAACCTATCGATCCGCGACATCGTTCTCCGGTTCCAGGCTGCAAGTTACCCCTGCGTCGATAAGCCACCACCCAGATACGTACGCAAATGAACAGGAAGGCTAATCCCACGACCCACCCCTCCAGATGTACCTCGACCTGCAAAACCAGTCCATCAACTGCGTGCGCAGGCTCATCGCGTACTCGGCGGTCCAGCTGGCGCTGCTCCCCAAGGTCACGCCCTTCGCACCCAAGGCGGGGCAGGTGGCGCTGGAAGACTACCTGGACTCGTGCAGCACCACGGTCGACAACTACACGGACGAGGCCACCAAGCTGAGCGACGCGTACACCAAGTTCGGCCAGAAGTGGAAATTGTGCCAGGACAACCTCGAGAACGCCATCAACAAGTCCAAGGCGGACGCCGACAGCGCCCGGAACGCGCTCGAGAAGCAGCGCGAGCAGTACACCAAGACCACCATCATGGGCGTGCTCGAGATCTTTGGTGCCCTGGCATTGTTTGCCCTTGCTGCCTTCACCATGCCCCTGGGTAAGCTCCTCCCCCAGGGGTCTTTCTCGATGCCCCACCCCGTGACTGTCTCTGGGCAGAATTGCTGATTCTTTCCCATTGTAGGCCTGCTTGCCATCGGAGCGGGCGGCTACCTCCTATACAAGGGAATCAAGGATTTGAAGAGCCTTGCCGACGTGAGTTTTTATCACGCATCATGCCTTTGTCTTCCCTCTATGCTCCTACTACCGTTTCCAAGTGACGGGATCGCTAATTGCAATCTTGCTCCGCTGTTTCTTTGGGGAAAAAATAGATCGACGCCGCCATCGAGAGCTTCAAGAGCGCGGCCAAAACCGCCGATGAGACTAACAAGAACCTCACGGTGTAAGCCCCAACCTTCCAACAATCATCGTCAAACACGATGGTTTCGAGAAGGCCTCGCAGCTGCAATATGAATCTGACTGACGTGACATACCATCTTCACAGCCTTCGCGAGCCGATGAAGAAGGTTGCTGACGCCGTGGCCAAGGTCACCGCCGTCTGGGTGGCCATCGCCCAGAACCTGGTCAACATCCAGACCTTCATGGCCATCTGGTCGAGCCCCAAGGTCTTCATCTCGTCCGTGGGCACCGTCACCACGGAATGGGGCACGGTCAAGGAAAACTGCATAGCCTACATCGGCATCATCAGTGGGGGGACACCGCTGTGATTGGCCTTGTTTGGATGGGGGCCTGTCCTGTGGAAGGTTGGCTCGATATGGCAGAATATTTGTGGCTACGCTCGCTCGAGCAAACCATAGCAGGAGACGACGAAAAAGAGCATCGACTCACATTTTCATATGCGTTTTAAGTTACGGAGAGGTGTGTACGTACGCCTAGCAAGTTATGGACACCAAGCTTCAAGCCGGCGGCGTTACAACGGCCATGGGTCCAGATACCAGGCAGCTGTGGCAGAGAGAGTGGGATCATTTACTGCAGGTTCTGGACATCACAGCGTTCGTCTCAAGCGGAGCTATGAACCCATATCCCAAATTAAAACACCCCTGTTCATGGAAGCTGTAATTATTGGGAAAGAGGTAGCCAAAAACCGGTGGAACATCGTGCGATGGAAACACGGATTTTGTCCAAACCATGACCAAATAATTAGAGAAACCGCCTCTCCCACTGCTACAAAGCCGCAATCCGCTTTCTCAAGCAACTCATTTCCCTTTCGGTAGCATAGGTTATTGAGGCGAGTCCCGTCAAAGCCAGCCCAGTCTGGGACCCTGCTCTGGTCACGGCAAGAAGAGACCTGGGAGACACAATCGGCCAAGGCCGGCTGTGCGTTAAATGGTAGGACCGACAAGTAGAGATGGGAATCATAAGGAGAGGCGGAGAAAAATAGACGGGCCGTTGCGGAAACTCCATCACCGTCACCCACAAGATTGTTACCACCAGCGACCAGTAACAACGCTACCAATACCCGGCCTGCTGATGACAGAGCGAAAAGCGGCATGTGGTGGTTCTTCCCGCTGGTAAAATTCGAGGGATTGCCGTTCCGGGTAGCAGATCGAGAAGCGATTTGGGTCGGTGCAGGGTAGGTACAGGGTAGGTCGGCGAATTTGACTTGGTGAAATTCGGGTCGCGCTGCCTGGCGCATGTAGCCTTTGCTGCTGATAGCCCGGGAGGATAGCAGCCTGTTGCTATTTTGCTTCTACTATCGGTGCCGTAGACAGTTGAACGTCTCTCTTTGTCCGTTATTAGCAGCAAAGGTTGTATGCGCTTTCGGCCTGTCACCCGGAGCAGCGGCCCGTCGAATTACACCAGCGGCATCACTGAATGCCGCTTTTGGTCAAGTTAAGAGCAGCGATGGCCGAGACCGCGAAACGAGGGCGCGACCTGGACGCCGTCAGGACTGTCCACATCGAGCCGCCGAGGACACTGCTTCAGGAGCGGGCCGGCAACTTGGGCAAGCGATCTTGACCGCAGAGCCTTCTCCGGCCAGCGCAGGAGGCGAGGGCGACAGCGGTTGTGTCTGAACC
Source organism: Magnaporthiopsis poae ATCC 64411 (assembly GCA_000193285.1). Lineage (NCBI taxonomy): Eukaryota > Fungi > Ascomycota > Sordariomycetes > Magnaporthales > Magnaporthaceae > Magnaporthiopsis > Magnaporthiopsis poae. The sequence continues at coordinate 4,914,971 of GL876967.1, forward strand.
AATGGTAGGCTCCCGCAGCAGAGGTAGGTAGAGCCGCCCAGTTGGGTCGGTGCTGGTGGCCAAGCGGATAGGTAGGTAGGTATTGACCGTCGTGGACGCTACCCCGGGCGCCCAGTCGCGCAGTCTGACCGCGAGTACCTGGGCAAGAGTCTGTGGCGCTAAGTAAAGTGGAGTGTGAACTTTTTAGGTCGACGTGGGCACTACACGTTTGCGCGGGACGGTTTGCGAGACGGTGTTATGGGGACGAAATGATATCATGGAGAGACACTGCGCGGAATGGTTATTGCAGGAGGATTATCGCCTTAAAATGGAACAGAGGTCTACCTCCCTCTCTCGTTCGGATGGGTGCGGTCGCGTCGAACTTGATAGACCTTTTCCCGTCTCGGTCTTGAAGACGGGATGCACCATGGCACGGTACAGCAACTGCGGCGAATACAATCACAACTGTCGCTCATATTAGCTGGATGTGCCGTACCGAACTGTATATTTACATCTTCTGTGCCCGTCCTTCTCCCTAGCAGAAGGTGGGAGGCGGTGACGACGACTTGGCCGTCTCCTATGGTGCTGCCCGATCTTTCTGTCCGTTTTTGGCGCTGTGATTCTAAACCGCCGTCATGGTGTTACATCGAGCTGCAGGGTGCATGCAGCATGCCACACCTGCAGCCCTTAGTGGTGACCCGACAATCGCCCGACTTTGCCCAGGGCCCCCTCCTGCCGAGCCGTCAGGCTAAACTACTTGCGGTAATTGTGGAAGTGGGGAAGTCGCACGAGAAGCAACCGAGGACGTGGACACGAAGCAATTTGTTGATAGCATGGAATCCACGAAGTGCATTCTTCACCTCCCCGTCAGACTCCTCCCCGAGATTCCCTCCGTCCTACCTAGTCAAAGACCGATCGAGACATCACTCCGCCAGGCGTGAGAGCCGCAGGTTTTTATCACGCCAGAGTTCAAGCGATCGGTTGCGGCCGTCTTCATCCACCGCCGCCGGTCCCGCCTGAAATGAAGGTCATCGTCACTGGATGCACCGGCCTCGTCGGGGGCGAGCTGGTCAAGGAGTGCATCGCGAACCCCGCCATCGAGCACATCTACGCCCTGACGCGCAAGCCGCTTTCCGAGGCCGTCACCAGCCACGAGAAGGTGACGGTGATCCTGCACGATGACTTCGGCACCTACCCGCCAGAGCTGCTTTCGCAGCTCCAAGGCGCCGATGCCTGTCTCTGGCGAGTCTACATCCCGTCGTTTTCGCCGTCACAAGCTCTATTCACCGCAATGTCGTCCTAACGGATCATCATAACAGGGCCATTGGTGGTCGGGTCGCCCAGTTCCCAGACGTCGAGACGGCCCGCAAGGTCGGCGTCGATTACACCCTGGCCGCCGCCAAGGCCTTCGTCGAGGCCAAGCTAGCCGGAGAGGGCAAGATTTTTAGGATGGTCTTCTGCAGCGGCTGGCTGGCCGAGTGGAACCAGGAGAAGCATCTACGATTCATGGAGCATACCCGCAAGATCAAGGTGCATTAACTTTCCGGCTGCAGCCGCCGGTTGAGCCACTCCCCCACTCACACCACACCTTGCCCACGCCACTCTTCTACATGTACATGGCTAACACATACTTTCCCTTTCCGTTTTACACATCCAGGGCCAAGTCGAAAAGGGCCTTGCCGACATGGCGGACGGCCAACCGGACAGGTTTCAGTCATGGTTTGTCCGCCCGGGCGACATCATCCCCACCAACGGATCCGCGCTGCGCAAGATGGCGATCTCTCTGTCCAAGGGCATCGTGGCGGACAAGCTCGCGCAGGCGATGGTCAAGATCTTGCTGGACGGCTACGACAGGCGTATCCTTGAGCCGGCAGACATCCAGAAAGTGCTGGCCTAGTACAAATAAGGACAAGGGATATCGAAAAGTCATTGGGCCGTGGGACGAAGGACAACCTGGACAATAAGGTGGAGCGGTACTGGCGCATTGTCGGAGACACCTGGCGTGCACGCGTCTAGAGCCTGTCTCTACCTTACCCTACCCTGTGCAAAGGTAGCAAGCAGTGAATATGGATGCTGACCGGTTCATTGGACAGACGGAAGGGACGGGAGACGGCTGAAGAGACAGTGAGCAGCGGGTAACAGACGACTGGTTCTGCGACCTATTTTTGGGGCCCTACGTTATTCTGGTCAGGTGGATAGACTGCTTGCGTTGGAGGGCCTTGTTTAGTCAGTTCGGGTACAGCTACCTTGTCCCCCAGCCGACGCACACTGCAACCTCACTCCTCAGGCGGGTTTTTGGCAGAGATGGCGGTTGGATTCATTGTTTTTTTTCTTTTTGGATCACTGCTACAGTCTCACGGTGGCTTTCCTGTCGGGAATCGTATTTTATAAGGGGGGCTTCGCTTTTAACCTGTGTGGCGCAGAAGGATCTTCATAATTGCCTTGGTCGATGACGAGGTTTTCCAGTTGATGAGCTTCTCGGACTGGAGCCTGACATCGACTGGCCACAGCCGTTGATAATTATTGCAAGCAAGAGCCATGGTCTCTACAGCGTGATGGATTGATAGGGTTTCTCTTCGGCCTGTTGTTTCCATCGCGTTTATCCCAAGGAGATCCGTTTAAACCCGCAACTCTCCCAGGTTCCCATGAACCGGGAATGAACAGATCTAGGAGATGAATGGCAGAAACTTGTTTGCTGTCATGTACACCCCCTGCGACTGTGACGGACGCCCGGAAAGCCCTCGATGTAGATATACAGGCAGCAGGCAAGGTAATTAGACCAAACATAAAGTCTCAAGGGGGCTCCAGAAGCAGATCTAGGACTCGTCTCCTAGTCTTTTGCCGGGCGAGCTGCCGCTTTGTCTGTCAAGCCAGCCCTTAATCCGGGAAGAATTTTTGCTGGTCTTGTTGCTGGTTGCATGTTGTTGCTCCTGCGGTATCTGTGCCGAGCTTCCGTCTGCAGCACAAACTCGTCTCTCCCTGGTGTCAATTCCAGTACTGCCGAGACCGAGCACCTCGTCTCTCCTCACTGACAGAGTGTGTGTGTGTCCTCTTGCCCTCTCAGACCTGTGATGGCTCTCTGAATTTACCGGTCCACCTTGCGAGGGTTTGATACCGGCCAGCCGTCGTAGGAGAGACTGCAGCCAGTTGGGGATCCCATGCACCAAGTCCCTGATATAGAAAAGAGATCCAAGAGGGAGTGTGAGGGCTGTAGTTGCAGCTGATGCGACGGGAAAGAGAGAAGCGAAGGAATGGCCACAAAATCAAGGACCTGGATGGACTGGAGAAAGTGGAAGAGTGGACGATGACAGAGCTCCAAGGGGATCCAAAACCTGATTTTACAACTCCTCCCTACGGCGGTGGTGTCAACGCGAGCCACATACAGAAAATCGAGTAACACATCGAGATGGACACGCTGTCACGGGCTGAGTCTGATAACCAACAACCGCCGAGAGTAAACTGCTCTGGGGAGCTGATTCTCGATAAAGTGCTAATCAACGCGTGACACTTTCTCAAGGGCTTGCGGGGAGGACGTGATTGCCGTCTTTGCTTGAGGTTCGAGGCTGGCAGGGGGAAATACGAGGCCATTGTGGCTAATTTGTTAATACAATGCTGGTTCCTTTCACCCCTGTGAGGGGATCTTGGCTAGCGAGCGGACCTACAAAGCCTTGTGTCTACTTTGGTGATTGAGTGTTGGTTCCTTTCACCCTTGCAGCATCGCTTTGTGGGGCAACAAGTACTCTCCCCGGAAAACACACTCCATTGTAACTAGCCGGTCGGTTCTGAGTACAAAATCAGACGCAAGCCAAACGTGTTTCTCCAAATCCAAAACTCACCACCACAACCCCACCGACAAAACACATCGACTGATCAAGATACCCTATGATCACATCACTTCGATTTGCCAAAGCACATTCACCCCGACCCGTTGATCAAAATGCCTTCACACGAAGAGATCGAGCGTCACATGACCGAAGTTGCCACCCTCTATGCCAACAGCTGCAGCACCGCCAAGAGCGCGCTGGAGATCTTCCTCTATGACGAGTTGGCTATTCAGTGTCACATCGAGGATCCCAATGGCCTGCTGCTCGGCACCGACACCCCGAGGAACCACGCCGATGAGCTCAGCTTGCTCGTCAACAATGCGCGGTGCGACAGCGCTCTGCTCGCCACAAATCTTAGGCAGTGCCACGAGTGGGTGTCGCCGCTCTGGTCCGCCGCCGACAAGGACCAAAGCCGGCAGCTCGACGACTTCTGCCGCAGGCAGAACCAGTACCTAGAGAAGGCGATGACTCGCACGGACATGGCCCGGTACGCCGAAGACATCGGCCAGCTGAACCTGGACATCGAGGACGTCAAGCCGATCGCCAAAGTCCTGGTGTCCCGCCTGTCAAACCTCATACGGGAGCTGGACGAGTGCAAGGTGTTGGTTGCGGGTTTTTGCGACAAGCTGGCCGCGTACACTCCGTGCGACCACTGGGCACGGCTTCAGATGCTCCACGGAGCGGCTCTGAAGGACTTTGACAACTAGATCCTCCGGGTCTTGTTCTCTGATGTATGTTTTCTCTCGAGCCATAGCGATTAACCGATTCTCGCTGCGTGACGCTGACGTAACCGCAGGTTCTGAGGTGATTCGGGAGATCTTGCGGAGCGCCGGGGAGTTTTTGCGAAGGTAGCCGTGTCTGGTGAGCTTGCATTATCCACAGCCTGGATGATGTGAGACACAGCAGCAGCACTTTCACCATGAGGAACCGGACCACCGCGCAAGTATGGCAAAATAAAGATTGGAACTGATTACTCTTACCTTTGACGGTTTACCCCCGCGGTAAACTGCCTCCTTTGACCGGTAGCACATGTGCGTCGTTGCTATTTGCAGTGTAATTTCCTTTGTCCCAGTATTGCAACACAATCCCTCTGCTGAGTTGAATCAGGTTCAATGCTTGATGCAAGTGGATGTGTATGACTAAAGGCTAACTAACGACCTCGGTTTGAAAGTAGAGATTCCTGGCTCTGAAAGGAAAGCTTAACGATCATTCTATCAACCGGCATAAACAAGGATGGCCATAGTGCCTTCGTGTCCTGCACAGATATCTACTCTTTCTAGCTCCTGCACATAATTATCAAGCAGTGCATGTAGAGCGTTGCTACCAACTGCGGCACCTGCTGCTAGAGCGCCTCAAGCGGCGCCACCAGGGAAACTCGAGGAACCCATTATACCCGGCTTAGGCTGCTCGGTAATGGCGCCGACACGCATGCTGGAGCCGCTGGCTGCTCGTGACCAGTCTCTTGGCAGGCTTGGCTCTGGTGATGTCAGGCTACTGCCTATGGCCTCCCAGCGACCGAGCGATCTTTCTGCAACTCTTGGCCGGCCGCACCGGCAACTTCATTCCCGAGCTCCGGGACAAAGAGCTTCAGGCCTCGTCAGGGTTGGGAGCGGGCTCGGCGCAATGGATTTTCGGACGGTCGAAACCTTTGTCTTGCTTGAATGGTTGCGTTCGTGGCTGGCGTGCAGGCGATCGGCGTCGATGTGAGGGCTTTTTCTGTTGTTCTAAATAGCTGTTAGCATCGCGAATTCTTCCGAGCTCTGATAGAAAACGTCGTGTGGGGCACCTGCAAGCAACAAGGCTGGGGGTGACGCTCTGAGATAGTCATCTCCCGCAGATGGCGAGCGAGAGGTTGTGAGGCGGCCACCTCCTGCTGGAGATGGTGAGCGTGATGTTCTGGGGTGAGCATTTTGGCTCGCCCAGAGAAGAAATGGATTTGTCCAGAGATAGGGTTTAATGGCCGGAAGAGCCCAGCACTTCTGTTAGATGAGATACCCTCCGTGGGTGTTTGTGGCAAGGAACGAGGAGAATTTTGATGCGTGGGGCAGGGACTTCAGCGAACACGCTGGGGAGTCGATCGACACCCACGTGGCGGATCTGTGTGCCGGCCGTGCCTTCCCGCTTTGCCTTTGGTTTATGGCCTCACTTGGTCCCAGGATTTCATGGATCTTCCAATTCTTTTACGCGCCCGGAGAAGCAAGAACAGCAACGCAGGATGTGATGACGGAGGCTTTATATATTTTCTACACGTCAATGGTGTCTAGGCGCTTCACTTTGGCTACAAGTGAAGCAACGGAACTGCCAGAATAGGTCCTGTCGTGAATTTTATCTACCTATAAATCCTGGTGCGCTGGTGAGTCGGTGGTGACTCCCGCTTGCCAAGCAGTTTTGTTCGCCGCTTGCGTGGCGCAACACAATCCATGCGAAACCGTGGGTGGTCTGGAGCATGACGCCTTGGTAAACTTGCTGGACAATTCACGGACTAGAAACGCAGGGCAACAGGCCATTCAATTACAGATTACTCTCCGCTCTAGTGGTAAATCTTGAGCGTACGCTTCCCTACTTAGAGACCTAGCATCGCTCCACGCCGGTCCGTCATGTGAAGCAGCTCAGGCGCGAGGGTTCCACTCGTGGTCGACATCGTCGAGCAGGTTCAGCGACTGGAGCGGTTTGGCGCCCAAGATCTCCTCCAGGCTGATCAGCTTGAAGCTGGCATCCTCGCTCGTCCCGCCGCCAGGCAGCTCGTTGGCGTCATCGTGCACCACGACCAGCCCGTAGGGGAAGTCCGGGCCCAGCGCCGTGCCCACAGCCGTGATGCCGTCCGTGTTGGACACGGCGTCGACCTGGCCGTCGGCCGACTTGACGATCTGGAACGTCGTCACGTACTCGTGCGGCTCGGCTCGCCGGTAGACGGCGTACGAGCTGACCCCCTGGTTGGA
>GL876967.1:4921812-4937679 GCA_000193285.1 Magnaporthiopsis poae ATCC 64411
CGGTCGAGTCGGGTTCGGCGTCGTACCGCCAGAGCGCGACCGGCTCCTCGCCCAGGAAGAGCCAACCATTCTGCTCGTCCGTCACGCAGCCTTCGACCTGGCCGCCGTTGCCGGCGATGAAGTCGCGAACCAAGGTCGTCTGCAGCGTGCCGTTCGCTGTCGCCGTGAGCTCGTACTGCAGGTAGCGGGCCGACTTCTCGTTGACGAAGAGGTACTGCTTTCCTGTCTTGGGGGAGAGGTAGGTGCACGAGCCGTAGACCTTGTACTTGGGAGGAAGCGGCTGGCTGCCGCCGGGGATGTCCGTCAGGGTTCCGTTGGGGTGCATCTCGAAAAGACTGTCGAGTAGATGCCGTCGATTAGCACTCATATGCATACAGCAGCGTTGGGAGCTAAAAGAGTGTCCGTGACTTGCCACAGAGTGCTTTCAGTACGACATCCTGCGAATGCCAGATCGACGCGGCGGTTGCCGGCCTGGAAGCCGTAGATCATATCCACGTTATTTGGCTGCGGCGCCGGGAAAACCTGCACCAGTTTTCCCTGCAGGTCGTACACCCCGAGGCCGGCTTCCCGCTCAGACTTGACTGTGGTGATGATGCGAGACAACTCTGGGGCCACCGGAGAGACCCAGATGGCCGGGTCATCACCATCGCCACCGTTGGCATCCGTCTCGTAGGACGGCTCGACCAGCAGGAACGAGCAGTGCAGGCCGCCCCAGCCGGCATCGCAGCTGCACTGGTTCGGCCCGGTGCAGCGGCCCTTGCCGGAGCAGGAATCTGTGCAGGCAAACTGGCTGCAATCGGGGCCGGTGAAGCCGAGGAAGCAGCTGCACTTCTTGTTGATGGAGTAGCCGTTTCCGGAGCATGAGCTGGAGATTGGAGAAGGTCCGCTGCCGCCCGACCGAGCCCTGGGGTTGTACGCTGTGTTCGCTGGGATACCGAGGTCCGCCAACACTGTGGACAGAGAAGAGACACCAAAACCCCTGAAGGACTTAGCCTTCATGCTGTAGGTAAGCACGCCTTGAGGGTACCTCGATGTGGACGCTTGGTATGTGCTCAGCCCCTCGATCTCGATCTTGTCCCGGCCGGTCAGGGTAACCTTGCCGACGATGTCCCAAGGATGGCGGTAAACAGAGATGGAGTTCTCCTGGGCGACGAAAACGTAGTCCTTCTCGGAAGAGCTTGTCTCATATACGGAAACGCCAGTGGCTGCGGTGACATTGTCTACCTTGGTGATTACTGGCGCGGCAGTATTTTCGACCAGCTCCATGGTGTAAACATCTTGGCCCACATCCTCAGTGAGGAACAGCGTGGAGTGCTTGTGTGAAACCGCGCAGCCGACGAACACGGCCGAAACGGGGATAGATCGGACCTGCAGCGCAAATAAAGCTGGTTAGAACACACCGTTCCTCCACATCTCTCTGGGATCCGCAAGTATTTACCTCCAGGATCTCAACAGCGCCGTTGACCTTGCGGACCAGATACTGCAACGCCCTGCCTCCCTTGCCGAAGAGAAAGAAGTAGTGGTTTCCGCTGCTGCTCTGCCATGGGCAGATGGCATTCCAGTCACCCAAAGTCACATGTGGCGATGCGAGCGTGGGAATCTCCTTGAATGAGGCTGTATCAAAAACGCGAATGATAGAATCGGTCTGCGCGATAGTGACGATGACATCGCTGGAGCCGGCCTTGCCCCCCGTCCCGCCGCCCAATCCATACAACGTGGTGACGAGTTTGGTCCTCCCGGTAACGATGCTGGTGACCTCGGAAATTGGGGATGGCGAGTCTAGATTGAAGATGTGGAAGCCACCAGTGGTAGTCATGCCATCGTTTCCAATCAAGTAAGGGGACGCCGGCGACGACGAGCTTGATGCTGCGTCTGGATAGTATACAGAGGTCCAACCGGACTTGATCTCGCGGCTCACGGCGGTGATGTTGAGCTTGACGCTGACGGGCGCCGACCGAGCCGCGACGGCGCCAATAATGGTACACAGAGGCCACACGGCGAGCATCATCTTTGTCGCCATGTCGACACCTGCGCGGACACGGATTGGTCAGTCGAAGGATTTCCAGGGAGCGCGGTAAGATGGGGCCTCTGCGATTGTTTGAGTAAAGTAACTCACACACCTCTTGTTGTAGAGCAGACGAGCTTAGAAAACCCGTGCTCATTTCCCTTTCTTTTTTATGTGATGGATGCGGCTTGGGCTTTGTATTTATGTGGCCAGCGACAGTCCCGCTTGCTTGTGCGACGGCTTCAAACGGCCAAGTAGACTCGATGCGATCCCATGATGCAGTGTCGCAAATAGAGAATACGGCCTACAGGGCATTCGTACAAGAACCCATAGCGCGCCTCGTACATGGATCGCCGCCTGGGTTGGGGGCCGCGGAACCATGTGCCCAAATACCACCTTCCGAAAAAGAATGCTCGGCGGATTCGGCTAATGAGGAAAAGGAAGAAGAACATGGTGAGCAACTGCTGATTTGCTGCTTGGCTTTGATGGCACGGGCGTTTGGCGAATCGCGTCCTGGAGAACAGCTTGTCCGTGCGGTGGGAGGTACTGGCAGAGGCAGGCTGTGTTGTTGCGCTGGCCCGTTGTGACTGGGATTCATGGTGTTTGCGGGCGACTGAGAAATTCTGGCCACACTGTGCTAAATGGAAGCCGCCAGAACTCACTCAGCCAGCGCTCAGCACTGCCATCTTCTCAGTGCCTCTCTCCTCAACCATCTTCCCCTGGTCTGCTCCAACTACAGAGATCGCAGCTTGTCCAAGCGCCATCTCCATTACTGCACCCTCCTGCGCACGAAACATTTCCACGCCCATCAAATCTTTTAAACTTCCCCAAGAGCCAGCCCTGCCCCGATTCGGATGCCACCAGGCTCCATCTTCATCACCGCTATACCCCTGCTCCCGCTTCCCCTGCAGGACGTGGGCTGGAACCCTGCATCCTCTCGCCGCAGCGACCGGCACACAATGCCGCTTCCCGCACACAAACTCTGCCCAAGAGGAGTCCTCCGGACCCAGGCGCCCAACCAAGCAGCAACCAGCACTGGAGCACATCCGATATGGTGTAGTGCCTAACATCCGGCACTCTCAAGGCTCCGGTCCTGAGGCCTGCCGAGCCCGGGGTTCGATTCCTCGTATCGGAGCCAGCCCGGTTAACTCAATCGGTAGAGCGTGAGACTCTTGAGACTTCGGTCATCTCAAGGTTGCCAGTTCGACCCCCGCATTGGGCTCAATTCCCGATGCGCCTGTGGTACGCAGGCATATCAATCTGATTTTTTGTGCCCTTGTTGTTTGGGTACTTTTTTGGGGGGGGGGGGGGGGGGCCTCGGGATAAGTTGTCCGGCAAATGCCAGTCCTGGCTTTCTCGCGCCTCACCCCTGACCACCCACGATGTGATAACCCTAACACGATTGACGGCCAACTTTTCTAGCCACAACTCCCAAATCCCCTGCTTCAGTTCCACCGATGCGGGGTGTGTCTTATTACCCGACGGACAGAGCAGCGCTTCTCCTCTGTTTTGGAACCAATTCTCCGTGACCAGCCCCAAGTGGAGAGCCCAGAGCGACGGAAGACGTCAACTCCGCCTGATGGCACGCAAACATCCGCGATGCTGCTCCTTGTGTGGATGGATTAACTGCCTGCTCTGCGAGGGCCTCCACTTCCCCGCACCCGCTTCTCCAAATACCGACCCCGTTCGCCTCTTTGGGAATGCCTCTCGCCCCTTTTTGCGGCCTGCGACATCCTGGTTTCCGGGAAAAACCAACATAACAGCAGCTATTTTCTCTGCTATCCCTACGACTGCGACCCGATCGAATCTTCCCATTGGCGCGGGTCTAGCCTCAAGCAGGATGCCCGTTGTGGGGAGAAGCCACTGCCCGGCTTGGCCCCCTACTCGTCATATAAGAGGCGTCTCCGGCTACTTCATGGCGCTCCTAGGTCTGCGCTATCTTTTACCCCTGAGCCCCGAGCACCTTCCCGAGCTTCCGACTTGGACTCGATCGTCAAATATCCGCTAACTACCTGATCGCACAACCAGACAGGCCACCCCCATGGATCATCCCAGGGCCGGAAATATGCGCTGGGGCATGAAGACGGCGTGCCGAGGCCTGCTCCTGGCTGTCCTCGCCGGCGCTCCCAGCTTTGTCAGGGCGGACAACCCCATTGTGCAGACGCGCTACACGGCCGATCCGGCCCCAATGGTCTACAAGGACCGCCTCTACCTCGTCACCAGCCATGACAACGACGGCGCGACCTACTTCAACATGACAGACTGGCGCCTGTTCTCGACCGACGACATGGCCAACTGGCAAGACCACGGCAGCCCCGCCGGCCTCGCCACGTTTTCGTGGGCCTCCAAGGACGCCTGGGCTCCTCAAGCTGTCGAGAGGAACGGAAAGTTCTACCTCTACGTTCCCGTTCAGCCCCGCTCCGGCGGCGGCGCGGCAATCGGCGTCGGCGTGGCGGACAAGATCGAGGGGCCCTACAAGGACGCCATTGGCCGCCCCCTGGTCCAGAACGGCGAGATCGACCCAACCGTCTTCATCGACGACGACGGCCAGGCCTACCTCTACTGGGGCAACCCGAACCTGAATTACGTCAAGCTGAACCCGGACATGATCTCCTATCAGGGGCAGCCCGTCCGGGTCCAGCTCACGACCCAGGGCTTCGGCCCGCGCGCGGCAGGGCGCGGGGACGGCAAACGCCCGACGTCGTACGAGGAGGGTCCCTGGCTGTACAAGCGCAACGGCGTCTACTACATGATCTACGCGGCCAACTGCTGCAGCGAGGACATCCGCTATGCCACCGCCCCGACCGCCACGGGGCCCTGGACGTACCGAGGCCTGGTAATGGCGACCGAGGGCTCCAGCTTCACCAACCACCCGGGCGTGGTGCACTACATGAACAACTCCTACTTCTTCTACCACAACGGTGCCCTCCCGGGAGGTGGCGGCTACGCCCGCTCCGTCTCGGTCGAGCGCTTCAATTACGGCGCCGATGGCTCCATCCCGACCATGAAGATGAGCAAGACCGGGGCGCCGCAGCTCAAGGAGTTTGACCCTTATACGCGCCGTGAGGCCGAGACCATGGCCTTCTCGCGCGGCGTCAGCACCGAGCCGTGCTCCGAGGGCGGCATCAACGTCAACAACATCAACAACGGCGACTACATTAAGGTCGCTGGCGTCGCGTTCGGCGCCGCTCCGGGTCCCAAGACGTTCACGGCCCGCGTCGCGGCTGGTGGCAACGCGCAGAACTCCAAGATCGAGCTGCGTCTGGGCGGCGAATCCGGCACCCTCGTCGGCACCTGCAATGTCCCCGGCAGCACCGGCGGGTGGCAGTCCTGGACCACGGTGAACTGCAGCGTCAGCGGGGCGACGGGCACCAAGGATCTGTTCTTCAAGTTTGTCGGCAGCGGGTCGGGATATCTGTTTAACATGAACTGGTGGCAGTTTGCCAAGTAGGGGGTGATCGGGTCTGATGTAGGGAAGCTATGGACTGTCATCTCTAGCCGTGTGTAAAAAGCAGACAGTCGGGAAAATCTATACTTGGTGGCATCCTCTGACACTCAACCGCGTGGTCTCGCGAGGATATGATCTCGACAACACGAAGAGACATGACCCAAATTGCGTCGACCGTACACCCACCGCAAAGCATCAATGCGGCTGCAGCTCCTTCTGCGTCCAGTCCCACAGAGCATCCCTCTGCTTCGTATCCCTACACAGCCAAGACCCTTTCCCGCCCACGCAGACGGAATGATAAAACTCGCTCATCGCAGTAGCAGCCCACAGCGAGTTGTGTACCGCCTTCTTAGTTGGTGTCAAAAAGTTGCGACGCCAGACTGAAGATACCCCTGAGCAGCGGACCAGGCCCTTCCACCATGGGCCCTTCCAGCCACGTCCTGAGGATGTCTGCATGACGCTCACGACGCGCAGGTCCGGGCTCCCCGCCGCAAGCGCAGCCGCGTAGTGCACGTTGGCTAGCTTGGAGATGCCACAGCGCACCCGCGTCAACGTGGCCACCATGGCAGTGTTGAGCTCGTCAAGCTTGCCGTACGTATCCGCGGGGACGCTGGACTCGAGGTCCGGTGACAGTAAAACAACAAGGACGTCACCCCCGCCGTCGCCGTGTGCCGCCGCCGTCCGTTTGAGGGTTGGGGGCAGGAGCTGCGTCAGCCTGGCGACGGACTGCACCTCGTACCCGCCCTCGGTGAGGCCTCCGGGCGTGCACATGATTCCAGCGTTGTTGATGAGGACGTCGAGGCGGTGGCCGTGGTCGTTCGAAGCAGGCGGCAGCAAAAGCGCGCACGGCGGCTTTGATGCTGACCTAGCAGGCGACGTCCAGCTGCAGCGCGGCCACCGCCGGCGCGCGCACGTCCCGGTCCCGAATGGCTTCCTCGGCTTTGCACAGAGACCGGCTGGCGAGGAAGGTGATGTCGGACCGTGCTTGGCGATCTGGCGGACCGTCTCGAGCCGAGCCCGTTGTTGCCCTCTGTTACAAGGATGACTTTTCCTACGAGGTTGGGGATATCGCGATTTAGGTCGAAAGCTTTGCGTTTGGTCATTGTGTGGATTTGGAAGGCCTATGAAGGTGGGGAAAAGGGGTTGAGGGTTAAGACCAGACGATCTTGGCGAGCAATGTTCTTGGAGACCAAGGGAAGAAGAAGACAAAGAATGCTTAGGATGCAGATCCAGCCGTGTCTGTATACGTACGAATGCGACAGGCATGGCATTAATAACCAAGGGAATCACGTCGATGACGTGTTTGGTGCTGTGGGACGCCAGCATTTTCCAGACCGTTTCCTTATCTAGTACATCCGGACGCGGAGTCAATCATCGCACCAGACGCGCCGGGGACAATCCTAGACAAAAAATATCGCATTAGCTAGCATGGCAGGCGCAAACACCACAACATGGCGGGCACTCACGGCCAGAGACGGAGCCGGGGTACCAGACGAGTTGACGAATCGAGCGTTGCCCGAGGAGTCCCCGGCACCAACTTGGCCTCTCTCAAGCTCCCTGGATGGAGGACTTATTTCAAGCCATCCAACATTCTAAACATCATATCGCTAACCTATTTACATATATCAAGTCCCGAAATCCAATCCTTTAAATCTACCCCACACAAATACCCTTTAACCACACTGCTTGCGAGTCTATCTGGATGATTCAGACTCGGACACGGCGCCCTCGACGTGCTCCGCCTTCTGCTTCCTCTCAAACTCTTGCGGCATGGCGACGGGCCGGGTCTTTGCGTACTTGACGGTGCCCCAGACCGAAGGCGAGTCGCGGAACATGAGGTCGATCTCCTCCAGGTTGCGGCCCATGGTCTCGGGGAAGAGGAAGTAGACGGAGATTGGGATGCAGGCCGCGATGACGGCGTACACGATGTAGTACTTGGAGCCGATGGTGGAGATTGCCACGGGCGTGACCATGACGACGACAAAGTTCCTGCAGCGTGGGGTTGCGTTAGTCGGTAAACCTAATACGGAGCACGTCTACCGTCCTTGCAAGGGCGGGACTGGACGTACCACAGCCAGTGGTTGGCCGTCGAGATGCTGGTCATGACCATGCGGAGGCGGACGGGCGCGACCTCGGTGCAGTATAGGAAGTTGGCGCCCAGGAAGCCGATGGGCACAAACGTGTTGAAGAGGTAGAGGAAGCAGCCGGCGCTGATCATGGCGGCGCGGTTGTCTTCGGGGAATGAAGTGGCGACGGCGAGCGCGACCATGCAGGCGGCCATGCCCGTGCCCGAGATGATGAAGACGACACGGCGGCCGAAGCGGTCGATGCAGAAGAAGGCCAGGAACGATGAGAGGAACTTCCAGGTCAGGGCGCCGCCCGTCAGGACGCGCGAAAGCTGGGGGCTCATGCCCAGGTTGTCCTGGAACAGAATGGTGGCGTAGACGCTGACCAGGTTGGTGCCCGACATCTGCTGGAAGAACTGCAGCAGGATGCAGAGGCCGAAGCGGTACAGCAGCTTGTCCTCGTTCTTGGGGTTGAGCAGCTCCGACAGCTTGGCGGACTGGCCGGTAGTCTCCTCAAGCGAGAGCTCGATTCCCGACAGCTCGGCCTGTACCTCCATCGAGTCCTGCGGGAGGCCGCGCAGGACCGACAGCACGGCCAGGGCCTCGGAGCTGCGGTTCTTGGCCACCAGCCAGCGAGGGCTCTCGGGGAAGAGGTAGACGGACCCGCACAGGACGAGCGAGAACAGGATCGCGATGGCAATGGGTGGGCGCCAGGTGACGGGGCTGTCGCCAAAGTGGAAGAATCCGAACTGACGGGACGCTTCAAGTTAGCGGCTGGGGCCCTACTTTGGATCCGCAGGCTTCAAGGGGAGGAAGAAGCGGCGGCTGTGTTTGTCGGAAACTCACGTTAATCCAGCTCTCAAAGACGAAACCCAGGCAGATAAAGAGGCCGTCTAGCACGACGTGGCGTCCCCTGTTCTTGGCGCCGCTCGTCTCGCTCTGCCAGACGGGCACGATGGTGCTCAGCTGGCCGATGGCAAAGCCGATTATGATGCGGCCAACGATCAGCTGGGCGAGCCCAAAGGCGGAGCACTCGAGCACCTCGCCGATGAGGGTGCTGAGGCCGGCGAAGAAGATGACATGGCGGCGGCCGAACTTGTCGCCCGTGTACGAGCACGAGAGCGAGCCGAAGAAGGCGCCGATGACAGCGGTGGCGACCACGAAGCCCTTGAGCGTCGACACGGACGGGTCCTTGTTGTGGGTGGTGTCGATCTCGGGAAAGGTGCGCTGCCAGTCCGTGAGCCCGATCAGGCCACCGAGCCCAGCCTGGTTGTAGCCGAAGAGAATGAAGGCCGGCGCGGTGACCAGGGTCGTCTGGAGCACCGCCAGGCGCTGGCCCGTCAGCCCGCCAAAGTAGCTCTTGCTCACGCCGCTCGTGGAGGCGGTCATCTTGGCTAGGGGCTGCTATCTCGAGTGTGGCAACGCGTCTTTGGGTATGGGGCCAGTTCTTACTGGCGCCTGGTAGTGGATGTAGGTCCCGAGCAGAGCGAGCGGTCAGCTTTGGCTCGAGGCAGCCTAACCCTATATACGACCAGACGCCTCCCAATACGACTGACTAACTCTGCGACGACTTCTCTTCCCGCCCCAGAAAGCATATCTCAAAGGCTCCGCAACCGGCTGGCCGGGTAGCAGTGAGTGACTTTTCGGGAGCCCCGGTCCCCCACGGGGTGGACCATGATGTCACAGTAGCCTCGCGCAGGCGGTGGCCGGGGACTCGGTGGGAGGGGATAGAGGGGACAGGCAGGGTGAAAAGTCGGTCGTCGGGGTCCACGGGGCGGGAGCGAGGGAAAGTTTTTATCCGCAAAAGGTTGGACCCTGATAAGGGCGGCGCCCCTGGCTCCCGCGGGAGGGCGGCTAGAGCCTTCATCCTGGGGCGAGCGGTGTCAACCGATGCCAGTGGCAGCGCGGCGACGAGGTGGAAGTAGGCATAATAATTCCCACGGGCAGGCCCATCCTCGATGGCGGAAGGCTGGGAATGGCTCCCGTAACGCGGCCTGCCGTCCTCGTCTCGTCTCGTCTCTGGGCACCAAGCCCAAGCCGGCAATCGGGTGGATCCCTGGGTCCACTGGCTCGTAACGAATTTTCCTCGTTTGCTTGTTGCCGACAAGCAATTTCCAAGCAACGGCACGGGCATGCACCATGTCGCCGGTAATGACTCGGCTCACGGCACGCTGTATGCGCATTTGGACATAAAATGCCGGATTTAAGGACCCAGTCGAGGCGGCAATGAGACGCTAGGTAGGCCTCCAGGCAGGCAGCCCATCTTTCGCTGGTTCATCTGTTGAGCGGTGATAACACCGAGTTGCCTTCCACCTGACATTGGAATGCATCAGATAAAAAAATATAACGCATGCGCGGACGGCAGGGCATGGGAAAAGACATGGCTTCGTTTTGCCCCTGACTAGGTGTCTCGTGCATAGGTACGCTCAGCTTGTGCCACTGGGCGACCCTTAATACCTGACGCCGACTACGATACCATGGTTTGCCGGCCACGCAAACCCCCAAACACATTGTGATGGCTGCCAAGGTGCCGCAGCCAGTCAGTGTGTCCTGATTACAGGAGGAGCCGCCCATGTCGAGACCCTTGCTCGGTTGTCACAGGGGCCGCCCTTGCTGCTCAGGACCACAACGATGGACCATGTACGCGCTATTGTATAAACGTCTGCAGTGGGTGGACACCATGATCACGATATATCCACGATAAGTGGATGAGATGATCGCCGTTTGCATTTTGTGCTGTTTTACCAGGAATCGGGTTCGCGCACGGTCGCCATTAACACACTTTCATAGGGTCTGGCTTGAGGCCATCAGGGAGGGGCATCTTCGAGCCCGATAGACAGCCCGGGGAAGCATGTCCGACCCTCCATCCTACCCACATGTCAAGTAAGATCGCCTTGAGTGCCGGCACGCTCCGAAATTCCTTGGTGACCGAGTGGGACGACGAAGGCCTACCCTCTCCAGGACTAAGACGTCCAAAACGGTTACACGGAAGAGCCGACTTTCCTATCTTGTGACGATCAGGCAACCCATTGGGCCGCACGACGCCGCAAGGCGACCGCATGGGTCGGCACATTTTGTCAACATCCTTCCCGGCTCAGCGAGCCCTTCACAGCCCAGTGAGCCCACCGCCTCCAGGCTCTGCTGATGATACCGTATTGTCTGTGTTGCGTCGCTGGGTCGCCGAGGAGGTTGGCGCAAAGGCTCGAGGGTCTGTCCCCTGCTTGAGCCCATGAACGTCCATTAGCGACCGGTCGGGGTGCATCACTAGCATGGACAACGGTTGGGGACACGGAGGCTACCGATGTGAAGCTGCGTTGTTTGGGCCTGGGTCTAGACCCAACCCAGAGAAACAAGCTTAATCTTGTTAAGCTGTGTCGTGCTGGAGTAGGGCATGGCACAAAGGCCCGCGTGCATTTCCTCAAGGTCGCTGTCGCGGTCGAAGGTGGCATACACGCCCGGGGAAAGAAGACGTCTCTTTTTATCCCTGTCTCCAAAAAAAAGTTGTCAGCCTCTGGTCGCTTAGGCTTATGTACTGCAGGGATATGGGCGGACGAGGCGGGGAGCGCCGCGCCCGAATGAACATAGAACAGAAGGATGAGCAACCTCAACCCTGCGAGTGCGGGGAGGCCGGAGACTCGCCTTGGAGTGATACCAATCGTCGCGTGTGAAGGTGTCAAACAGGCTGTTTTCGAAAAGTAGGCAGGGTACACCAGGGTCGTTAGCGCGAAAGGGATGCGCGAAATCTCCGGATGCTCTGGGCTTGCGAACTCGCGGATGGTGACAGGGGTTGGACCCTCATGGGAACAATAAGAAACGCGATGGACGTACCCTGGAGGCTTCGAACCAAGGTGATTCACGGTAACTTCCCGAATCGCACGACCTTGCGCCGGCTGCTTCGAGGGGCTGTCGGCCCGAGCGTAGAGGCAGAGGAGGTGAAGACTGGCAAAGGATTTTCCAAGTCTGAGATGTGGGATTTTGACGAGGGGCATCTGGGGGCGCGTCTGGGTAGCTCCTTCCCTCGTCGACTGGCCACATCAACAACCTGCTACAGAGCTCGCACGCAGTGGTACTTGAAAAATTCCAGCTGCGCGTTCTCAACAGCTGGAGGATCCAAAAGTAGCCAGCTCACTTTCCGTTCTACGTCTACGCTGAAGCAACCCCAAAGCCATCCTTCTGGCAGTAAGAAAAGAGGTACGTAAGTACAGGCAGAGTGGAAGACCAGGACCTTCCCAACGCATGTATGGTCTACAGTGTGGCGTATTGGCTGACCAACACTGGGCCGAATGCCGCCGCACAGGAAATTGCAAGCACAGCGACCCAAGAACCAGTATCATTGCCTTGTGGACGACGCCCCACCAGCTTCCAACGGCCCTCTTGCTCCGAGACGCAGGACGTCTCCCCAATCCTCGACGAAGTTCAACCAGGGTAAGCACCCCAGAAGGGGTACAGCCACCACCGAGTGCTACGCTCACCGTACCCAGCAGGACCAACCAGCCGCAGCCGATCCCGCACGAGGTCTCAGGCGCAGCCGACGGCCCCAGCGGAGGACGGAGGCGAAACGAAGCGTCCTTACACAGACCAAGAAATTCGGGTGCTCCGATTCTCGGAGGGAATTATAGGCGCCGAGGTGCGGGCGCGGGATATCGATAAAACGCTCGGTAATAGCAGTGGCGGCGACGAGACACCGCAGCAGGCCGGCGAGGACGAGGACCCCAAAGCCTCCGAGCAAACCTCCTCGGAGGTTTAGTAAAGCGATATAGGCGACGTGTATCGTCGGCGAAGCCCGGTGACGGGGGAGGCTCGCCGAGCCGGGAAGGGCCCGCCGAGCCGGAATTCCGGACCGGCCAGCCGCCGCCGGTGCCGACAGATACACTAGGAAGCAGACGCAGGGGAGGAATGGAACGCCGTGGTGCCAAACATTACGGAGGTGAAGAGAGATATCGGGAGGTGAGACGTGATAGGAGTCCAATAAAAGGAATGGGATCTAAATTTGAACCGTGCACGCCAACGCCACCATGCCGTCCCCGAGTGCACGCTGTTCCCGAAATGAGGCCGGATAGCAAGGTGATACACGCCAAGGCCGTCGGTACGGAGGCGGGCGTGAGGAGACACCAGGCGACCGGAGCCGGCCAACACGCGGGAGACCGTGATGGACTACAGACGGTGGAGATGTCCGAGCTACCGGTGCTTGGCCCGGGGTGGGCCCCGACGAGAGGTATGGGGTAGGTAAAACATACGCCTCTGGCGTCCGGAGAGACGACAGCGTAAGAGAATAGAGCGTCCGTTCCCTTGCCTGCCTGGCTGCAATCCTGCTTACTGAGGTGTGCAAGCAAGCCAAGTAGGCAGTGGATTGTGGCCTGCTTTTGGGCGAGCAGGGCCCAAGGCAAGATGGAAGAGACGACAGAGAAACAGAACAACACAGTGGTAGACCAACTGCAATATTTACTCCACGGCAACAAGAAGTTAACAGCGCGTAGTTGCCTCCAGGGTCGTCTCTCCAGTCGACGAGGTGACTAGGAGGTGACCTCTGTGGCGGGAGCCGACCCAGTGGTGCCAGCCTCCGCCTTTTTCATCGGAATTTACCGTCCCGCCAAGGAGAAGATTCGGCCAGGACAAAGGGGCGAGGTCGAGAACCCACGCCACCACTCCACCAGCCGGGCGGACATTATGCCCGGACTCCATCCACCTCGGCATCTGGAAGGGTCCAGATAGATGGGGCAGCATTCAGACTCTGAGGATCACGGGAGGGTTGACCCTTAGCCCTGTCGATCACGGAACAACGAGAGATTTGTTAGGGCCGATGGCAGCTTTGCCGACTTGCCGGGGTGTGGAGAAACCACACTCGCCTGCAATACGATGCCTTGCGTGATACAAGAGATGGAAACCATCTCGGCCTTGTGGCCAGGACGGGCCGAGAGTTGGATGGCACCGGGTATCCGGGAGATGTTTGCTGTCGATCGAGGGCGTTAAAAGATGGGCACGTGCTGCTGGGCGGACGACCGCTCCGATTCAGGGGCGCGGCCAAATTCTCGGGCTTGGAGGGACATTCGGAAAAAACCTCAATAGAGCCTCCAATGCCCACGAGTGGGGTGGGCGGGTACAAAGTGGGGCCGCAGCAGCACCGAAGCAACCCACCGATGGGCATCCTGTCCCGCTGGAAATGGCGACTTCAGGGGGCTCAGGTCCCATTCAATTCGCCCTGCGCCATTTGAATAGGTAGCGCTCGGCGGTCCATGGCCAAGGAACCCAAATCGAGTGACAAAAATACGGCCGAGCTTGGATCGAAGGAGGAGAAATAAAGAGAGGCTTTTTGCGGTGGCCCATCACGAGACCATAATGGAGCTTCCGTGATGGCCCAGGGGGCAAAAACGCGCCACCGCATCGAATTGCACCATTCCGTCATCGCTGATGGCCTGCCGGAGGATTGGTTCCCTGTTCCGCGCGATCCGTAGACCGTCGAGTCGGCCAACGGTGACCCCGCAGTTTTTGTGTGAGATGATGGGCCGTGATTGGCGGCAGTGCCCCTGCATGGCTGCATGGGAAGAAGCGAATGCGGCTGCCGGCAATTAATGACGACGGCCAAGGAAGAGCCCGGTCAAGGGCAAAAAAAAAAGACAGCGCCAAATCAGGCTGACCACGGCCAAGTCCATGCGCGCGTCTGACCTGGCGCAGGAAGCCGCGCACGCACTCACTCACCGCACACGAACTTGACGGATGGGAAATAATGTGCTTGGCGTACAATGCAGAATTGACGTCGCAGCGGCAGGCAGGCTGCACGAGATGGATGCCCAGCTTGCTGTCAGCTCAGCTAAGACAAGCAAGCCTGCCACACCTGCCTGCCGCTTCCCCGCATGCTCCAACCTCAGCAGCGCCAGCGCGATGAACCAAGAACAAATTCTCTGTTGTTTGGTTGGCTCGGAACCGGCTTGTCGAAAACTGGTGGTTGCATAACAGACATAACAGACAACAGCCCGCCGATCTTGGTGTTCACGTCATGGGAAGAACGACCATGCCAGTTTTGGACGAAGAAAAAAAAAAAAAAAGCTCAACGCGCACGCGGCCACTGCCCCTTAAGCCTCCAGCGAGTAACCCTGCTGGGAAGCTCCTGTGACTTTTTTTCCCCCCTCGTTACTGTGGTATGACATGGTGGAAGCAGCAGCCTTGGCAGCGAAAATGCCCGCACTGGGGCTTCTCTCCCACTCTTCCCCCAGCGGTTGCTCCCCCGGCCAAGACGTTCCAACCGCGCCTCTCCCTCTGTGGGAGACTCCGCGTCTCGTGGCACCCGAATGGGCGGATCGCGGGGTGGAGAGACCAGCGACCCCGTAATCAATGTCTTTTTGCTTGCTCCAAATTTCGACCGACGTCATAGTGGCCCTGCGTCTTTCCCCCTTCTTTCTTTGACCCCTGGACCGCACGTGTTCTGGGTAACGCCCTCGGCGCAATCTTCTCCACCACGTACTTCATATAGACCATGCGCGCTCCTTCTCTGGCGACATGTACCTTTCTCCGTTTGTTCGGTACTTCCAGTCTTCTTTCCATCTCCAACCCCCGATCCTCGGCGTTGCGCGAAGCCCTCGCAGCAGCGGACCAGCACTTCCCCAAGAGGATACAGCGCCGCCCAGCCTGTGAAGAAAGTCACATCTAATACTCGCGCGTTTCGCCCTTCCCACCGCAACCATGGGGTTGGGAAAGAAGTACGTCTTGGTCTCTGAACCGATCCCCATTAGAACTGCCTACCCGAATGACTTCCCTTGGCGACTGGCTAGCTGACCACGCTTCCCATCCGCAGGTCCATCAAGGTCAATGGCGCCGACTGCGGCGTGGAGGCCCTGATCCTCGGGTCCGTCACCGCCATGGGCGGCTTCCTCTTCGGCTACGACACGGGCCAGATCTCGGCCATGCTCATCTTCAACGACTTCCGACGCCGCTTCGCGACGGGCCCGCTCGACGAAAACGGCATCCCCGAGTGGGTGTCCATCACGCAGTCCCTCATGGTGTCGCTCATGAGCCTGGGGACCCTGATCGGCGCGCTCTCGGGGGCCTACACGGCCGACGCCTGGGGCCGCCGCCGCAGCCTGAGCTTCGGCGTCGGCATCTTCATCATCGGCAACATCATCCAGGTCACGGCCATGAACTCGTGGGTGCACATGATGATGGGCCGCTTCGTCGCCGGCCTCGGCGTCGGCAACCTCTCGGTCGGCGTGCCCATGTTCCAGTCCGAGTGCTCGCCCCGCGAGATCCGCGGCGGCGTCGTGGCCTCGTACCAGCTGCTCATCACCTTCGGCATCCTCGTGTCCAACATCATCAACTACGGCGTCCGCACCATCCAGGACGACGACGTGTCGTGG
>GL876967.1:4937779-4982193 GCA_000193285.1 Magnaporthiopsis poae ATCC 64411
GCACCGGCACCTGGCTCGAGTGCTTCACCGGTGGCGGCGGCTCCGCGGGCATCCCCAAGGTCGTCTACCGCACCCTCCTCGGCATCGCGCTCCACTTCACCCAGCAGTGGACGGGCGTCAACTACTTCTTCTATTACGGCGCCAGCGTCTTCAAGTCGGCCGGCATCGAGGACCCCATCCAGACCCAGCTCATCCTGGGTGCTGTCAACGTCCTCTGCACCTGCTGGGGCCTGTACGTCGTTGAGAAGTTTGGTCGCCGTCTCCCGCTCTTTGTCGGTGCCCTCTGGCAGGCGGCTTGGCTGGCCGTGTTTGCGTCAGTCGGCACCGCCCTGCCGCCCGAGACCAACTCGACCACCGGCATTGTCATGATTGTGTCGGCTTGCATGTTCATTGCTTCTTTTGCCAGGTCAGTCCACCATACACTTACAACTGCTGCTTGTGACTTGATGCTGACACTTCTCGTCAACAGCACCTGGGGTCCCATCGCATGGGTCGTCATCGGCGAGACCTTCACCCTCCGCACGCGCGCCAAGCAGGCCTCGCTCGCGACGGCCGGCAACTGGCTCGGCAACTTCCTCCTGTCGCTGCTCACGCCCATCGCCACGTCGGGCATCTCGTTCAAGTTCGGCTACGTCTTTGCCGCCTGCAACCTGGCGGGCGGCCTGCTCGTCTACTTCTTCGTGTACGAGTCGCGCATGCTCTCGCTCGAGAACGTCGACCGCATGTACGGCGAGCCGCACGTCAAGCCCTGGAACTCCAAGAAGTGGACGCCCCCGGGGTACCTCACGCGCGCCCAGCGTGACGACAGCTCTGCGGGCGTCGCCAGCGGCTCCGACGCCAAGGTCGGCCATCAGCGCGGCTCCCTCGGCACCGACGACGACGCGGTCGTTGCCCCCAAGCGGGAGAAGTCGGGCGCTTCGGACGCGCCGAGCGAGGAGAGGCAGGAGCATGCCGGTGATAACGCCACCAGGGTCTGATAGACTTGCCAGCTTGTGCAAAGGGACGGGCTCATTTTTTTTAGCTGTGACTCTAGCTTGCCAGCGATCATTTCTTATTTTGCATGTGGGATGATTATACCCCTCAAGATATCTTTTTGTATCCGTCTTTTTCCCCGGATCTTCGTCCACAAGGTCCTGGGCGAGTTCGAGGCGTCCCCGGGCTCGTAGATACGATGCCTCCATGTCAACTATCTTGAACCATATACTGCAATTCCCGGTTGGAAGAGGACAGGGTGGTCTCTAATCCCCAAACCTTGTGTATTAAATCTATATACCCGCAAGCTTTCTCGAATGCCAGCCCAGTGAGCCATTTTTACCACACATCGTTATTATGGGGACCACCACGGTTGGACCCCATCCTTGAAAAAAAAAACCTGCTCACAATTTCGATCTCCTTGCCTTCTACGTTCTCCACACCTCCACCCACCTCCCCACCGCCTCAACCCAAATTTCCGATCTTTACCCACAAACAACAGCCAACAAAGCAAAATGCAGCTGCCCCAAATCAAAAATGGTGTCACCCTCGTCGTCCTGTAAAGACCTTCTAGCACAGCATCGGCAAAAACCTCACGGGCGGGGCGGGGGGAGGGAGACCACGAAGTGTAATCAGCACTAGCTTATCGGCGAGATCGCCGCCGAGGACGACACGTCGAACCGCGTGTGCAGGGCAACCTGCTCTGCTACATCCTACAAGCCCGAGGAAGGCAAGAAGCCATAAACGACCAGAATAAGCTCGACACCAGGATCTAGCGACCACCGGACCAGAGGTAAAGTAAGCGTGGCGGGGAGGAAGTGACCTTAAACAGAGAGGCTTACTAAACTTTTTTTTTTTTTTTACACAATTCTCTTACCAGCTGGTAACGGTCTTCGCAGAGGAAACCCAAGCTCGAAATCAAGATGCAGAAGCTGATAGAGAATCGGGAGAAGGTGGTATGGCTGACGAGGCTTGCTAAAACCGAAAACAACGAGGAGCGCATCTCGACCGAGAGGAAGATGGCATCTGAAGGTTTACGGTGGATCCTGGATGAGCTGCACGGCAAAACGGGCGATGAGCAGGAAACTCGAGCTCGAGATCAAGATGGATATCGACCATATCAAGCCTCGCTTGATGCCGCCAAGCCAGCGAACGCGGGACAACATGAAGGCGGACTGTTTCTCTGGCTCCAGCCCAAGAAGCTTATCAACCTGGAAAACCTCGTCTTCGACCAAGGCAACTATGAAGATCCCACTGCGCCACACAGGTTAAAAGCGAAGCCCCGCTTATGAACCAGTGGCTGACAATTGGGTCAAATTATCCTTTGCGGCAAAGGCAACCCTATTACATCGGACCTGAGGGCAAGCCTCCCTAAAGGTTCGACGAAGCGGACATTCAAAGGCTACGAGAAGATCCACGTACCACCGCCGAAGAGCTAGACTGCCCATGAAACCAGCCCCCGCTCTTGTATCTGATCATTGTAAGGGAACAATGGAGGAATAACATATGTCGCGAGGGATCGGCCAGAGACGGGGGATCTACGGGCGGGGTGCAGTATCAGGAGACCGGTGCGCGTCAAAGGACCCTCGCCCGGCTGAGGCTGATGGGTTCTTGGTACCCTTGCAGCGCACCGGTATAATCATATGGAGCCGGAGGGTCTCTTACCGACAATTCCTCCCGCTAGTTTCTTAGAGATAGATTAGCCAGCTGGGGCTACTGCATGCGCCTCTACTTTGCATAGCACACTAGGCCAAACGTTATTAGGCAAGTATGTTGGCCGGGATAGGGAGAGACACATAAACATAACGGACTTCTTAACCAATAATAAAGCTGGTTGTAAGGGTCTGTCGACAGGTTTGTAGCTAGCTGCCCAGACTCTGACACCCATTTTGCCTTCTTGAGCAGTAGGCGGTGAGACGGATGCAGGGGTCGCGGCAGCCAGCCGTAAGAGAGAAGCGTTGCAGTCTGAGAGAACATTGTTGGAGGGATAGGGAGGTATTCGTGCTGCTCCATGAGACGAGAGATCTAGTGAATTGCCCAACGGTACACCTCACGGGGCAAGCGTGGCCTGAAGAAGTGCGATTCCTCATGTCACTCCTGATTAACAATCAACAACCACGTCGAGGGTGCTAGCCAGAGCATGAGTGACAAGCCAGTTTATCCGATATTTCCGGTCTGTTCACTAACTACTTCCCCGTCACTTCAAATCTCCACAGCCAAGCAAAGTCGATCAGCCTCTCAAGGTCGACGCCGGCGCGGGGGAGCTGGGATGCGCCACATCTGAGACCTCCAGACACGAATGCCCGGCTCCAGGTGCGCACGCTTCCACTCGCCAGCGGGCGTGGTGGGCGTTGGCAGCACTTTCCAAAAGTCCACCCCGACCCAGACCTTGGGATCCAGATCGCCGGGGACGTCGCTGAACTCGACTCTCCCGCGGATCATCATTGGCACCCCTATCGGGTTCAACCATTTGCCTTCCACGTAGTCGCCGCAGGTGTAACGCACGCCTGCCACCATTTTCGAAGGACGTCCAAGGATGAGATCTGTGAGGATGGCTGTTTTTGTCTGTTGGCGAGAAGCTGGAGAGGCGGCGCATTGCGTATGGTTATTTCGAACAAGATGTTCTCGTGAAGGGAGCCAAGACGTTCGCATTCATTTATAGAGGTCCCGCTGCTAGTTGCGTCACACGCTTCACACGCTTCACGAGCCCAAGCTAAACGTTGGACACTGTCTGATTGTGCTACCCCTCTCCCGATGTGGTAGGGTGTGCAGGAACAGCTGTGCCTCTGTCCTGATACGACTGGGTAGCACGTGCTACACAAACGGAGCGAGTTGGCCGAGAAATTCACACCTCTTCATGCTTGTGTATCTGTAGCAGCGTTTGTGTATTCTCGAGTGATAAAAGAAAAAAGGAAACGACGGCTAGTTCCCGAACAACCACATGTTCCCTGCGCAATGCTCGCCGTGGTAACTCCAAGCAACGCCTTTTCCCTCTGTAAAAGAACATCACCAGTGCTCAACTGGCTCTCCCACAGAAGACCTGCTAACCCAGACGAGTGTGCTGGCACACTGAACCCACGTGTTCATGGACGCGAGGTAAAAGTAGTCGGCGGCGATTTGTATCATGCTGTTCAGGGGGCCCTCCTCCGGGTCCCCCTCGACCAGGATACCCTCATACACCGTCACCCGAAGTGGATCGTTGTCCGCCCTGTGGATGCCGACCACCCGCTTGCCGGCTGGGAGACGAATCGGTGCTGACATGTTCAGGGGTGATCAAGATAGGGTGGCTGGTTCAAGGGTCCAGTTGGTAAGGAAATCAGACGGGCAGCTGTGTAGTTGATGACAAATTTGGAGATCGGGAGGCAGGTGGTAGGTGTCCAGTCGATAAGGAAATCAGATCAGGGGGTTCGGGATATGGAGAAGTCGAATCAGGGGGGTCTCCGTGCTTAGGCAGCGAGTATTGTGGCCGCGATGCTATCTGGAGACGCCAGGAAGGTTCTGCAGGAGAGAGGATGTGAGTCTCTTATACCCAAAGGTATGCAGTGAATAACGGCACAGGAGAAGAGCAGTTTGATAGAGTGAGTAAGGGAATGGATGCTAGGCAACGTTCTGAAAGTGATTCACGGTGCGGCTGCCGCTCAGCTGCAGCAGAACACGTATGTTTGCAGCACTTACCTGGAGCGGCATGGCAAAGGGGATACGCCACACATCCTTTCTCTCGCACCAGACAGGGTTGATGTCGGTGTACGGCTCCCACTTCATGTCCGGAGAGAAGATTGATTTTGCATTGATCTGCATCCAGTCGCCAAGATTGTTGGGGTCGTCGTCAAAGGCAACCTGGCCCAATATCTTGGTCTGGATCCCAAAGCCGGCTTGGTCCGGCAGGTCGGCTCGCACCAACTCGCCCTGACGGAAAACGATCGGCATGGCTGGTGCGGAGGAGGTGGTTTGCAGGCCGAGACTAATTATGGTTGGTTTTTTGGTCAGTTGATTGGTACTGAAAAAAGATGTGCTTGGTGCCCTGCTTCTCTGGTTTGTGGTTTTCCTGGATTTTTATAGGCGCCAGAGGGTTTGTTGAGTGAAGTGACAGGCTGGAAATCAGCCAGCTCCCTTGCTGGAGCTGGACAGAGTGATGATGTTGGAAACAAGATGGGATTCAGACTGCTGGATTGAATCACGCATTTTGCTGGTGAGCGCCACCAGCGTAGGTCAAGTCTTACCTGGGAGCCCCGGCGGTGGTCATCCTCCTCTTGGCCATCACCCGCCCGCCGCCCGCGAATCAGTCGAGCTTCTCCTCGTTGCCGGGCTCGGCCTTCTCGTCGAGTTTTAAAAACTCGGGCAAGACCAAGACGGGGTTTGTGCCAAGGAATTCCTTCCACAAACCCCAGACCGTGTCCTTGTAGATGTGGACGGAAATGCTCCCGTCCTCGTGGGCCTCGTCCTCCATCACGACGCCCTTGAACTCGTAGGCGTCGTTGTCGGCCAGGGGAACCCGGCCCCGCACCATGTCGCCCGCCCTGTACTGGTGCTCGGACATTGTTTCTATAGCAAGATTTTTAACTTGGTCAGCTTTATCATGGACTTTGTACGCGTAGATAAGGCAAGGGCCGGTAACGGCAAGGAAATAAATCTGTGCAAATCTCGTTCTGGGGGTTCTTACCTGGTGGAACGTTTCGATTCGGCTATAAAGAATCTCGGGATGGTTAGCACTATACAAATGGAAATGTAACTATTATTAAGGGGCGGGCCAAGGTGATGCAGTTTTGCCAGAGCAATCTGCACGGACAGAAACATTACCTTGTTGGTGATGTGTGGTACGGGCGAGGCTGGGGCTTGTTGTGAAACTGATGAGAATCTCAGGTCCGGATATTAAGCCTGGGAGTGGTCCGGGTGGTCACGTGCTTCAGAGCCATGGGATTGGGCCTTGAGGTTGCAGGAACTCGTGATTGGGCGCAGCTGGCTACACGCATTTTCGGAATTTTCCCCGGGCTGCACAGAATCTTACTCTCCCCCATCGCCATCACAGCCCCCTACAACACCGTTTACCATGCCGTCTCTTTGCCACGCCTGCAGCAATATCGTTTTTGTGCCAGTGACCGAGGGTGACGAGCTCGAGTTCAGAGCTGTCCTGCACCCCAACCTTGCCGCCCTCGGACGGTCGGCCGAGGTCAGTGGCTGCCCAGTCTGCACCGCGCTGCTGGGCATCGTCTGTCATCGGCCATGGGGGCTGGACACCGACCCGCTACTAGAAACCTGGCCAGACGTAGGTCTCAGGCTACAATATCCCCTCAGTGAGTGGGAGTTCACGGACCTGGGCGATGACGAGATCGACTACCCGACGACTGTCTTTTTCACGCACCCCCTGGGATCCGATTTCCTCAAGTTAGCTCATCCCGAGATCCTGAGCAGGTCCAGGTGGACACAGGGTCCCGGCCGGCAGCTCAGCGACGACCTGGTCGGTTCGGCGAGAGCAGACACCGCTGCCTCGGACCCGGGGCCACCACAGCCCGACACCGGTGCGGCCGCTGATGATTCAACGGGAAGCGATGCGGCCATGCGTCTGGCGGCGCGATGGATCGATACCTGCCGTAAAGGCCACAAGAGCTGCCAAAGCACAAGGGGATCACACACCAACTTCTTGCCCACTCGGCTTCTTGATCTTTCACACGCGATGGAGCCTGGCGGGGTCGTGGTGGTGGTAGGAACTAGCACTCTGGGCGGCGCTGCCGAGTATGCCACGCTCAGCCACCGATGGACGCCCGAAAACCCCTGTACCTTGACGACCTCGAACGAAAACGAGCTCAGCCGCAAAGGCATTCATCTGAGCAAGTTGTCAAGAACCTTTGCCGAAGCCCGCGTGACGACACGCAAGCTGGGAATAAGCTATCTCTGGATCGACTCCCTATGTATCCTGCAAGACTCTGCCGCGGACAAGGCAAACGAGATCCCTCTGATGGCAGACTATTACGAGAATGCGGTGCTCAACATTGCCGCGTCGGCGGAGAGCGTCGGCGGTCTTTGGCGGGCCAGAGACGGGCGTGCGACGAAGCCCTTCAAGCTCCCCGCCACATTTCAAGCCCCCGGCCCAGCGTCCTACACCGAGAAGCTCGTGCTCGACCTAGCTCCCGTCCTCCGAGCACCACCGTCACACCTCGACGGTCGGGGCTGGATCCTGCAAGAGCGCATATTCCCCCTGCGTACACTCTTCTTCGACTCGTACTGGATCTCCTTTGACTGCGCAGAGATGGCAGCCTCCGAGTCCTGCCCCGGCGGTCTGATCAAGCCTCCCGTTAGCCCCAAGTCCCTCGGCGACGCCCTGGGCAGCAATTTGGGCAGGGATTACTCCCTATCGGCCGCCGGTGGTAGGATTCGCCGGCTGACAGAGCTGGCCAGCGCCGGGACCGCCGGTGGGCGCACGCTCAGCCAGGCAGACCGGAACGGAGCGTACACGCTCTGGCAGCGGGTGGTCGAGGACTACTCGCGGCGCTCGTTGACTTTCGAGTCGGACCGGCTGCCCGCCATCGCGGCGCTCGCGACGCGCATGGCCCGCCTGCTCGACGACACGTACGTGGCCGGCCTCTGGCGGAGCCGCATCCTCGACGGGCTCGAGTGGGACTGCGCGGGCAAATGGCGCGAGAGGCGCCGCGCCTCGGTCAGACGCGCCCCATCGTGGTCGTGGGCCTGCCTCGAGCACCGCCTGGTGGACGGCGCGCCGCCCGGCCCGGCCGACGCACATGAAACGGGGCTGCCATACGGCGTGGGCTATGACGACATTGTCGACGACGTCATCGACGAGGTGGAGGTTTTGAGCATCGAGGGGGTTGCCTCCGGCAGCAGCTCGACGACGACGCTCGTCGGTTCTCCGGATGCGAAGCTGGTGGTCAGAGGCCGCCCGCTACGTAGCCGGGTTTACAGGAGCGACAACGTGCCGCTGCTCGTCGGTGGCGCGACGCACAACGAGCCGCTCGAGTCCGTCCCGGCCGGCGCCAGGGTGACTGCTGTGGACGAGCTCGTTCCACCCAAGGACGAGAACCGGACGGACAAGCTGTACTGGCGCATCCACGCGGCAGGCAGGGACGCGTCCGGGGTGCGTGGCATGATCACCATGACGGTCACGGTTGACGACTACGAGCAGATGGACAAGTGCGGCGGCGTCGCGTGGGTTCTGCCGCTGCGTCAGAAGCGCATCACCGGGTTCTGGATGCTTTTTAGCCTTGTGCTTCGAGAAGTTTCGGATGGCGTTTTTGAGCGCGTCGGCGTGGTCAGGGGGAAGCAAGATACAATGCTGAGGGCGCAGGAGAAGACTGTAGTACTGGTCTAGCCTGCTAAGAACAAAGGAATCTGGGAGATGAGAACGAGCACACGCTCCCTCCTTCCATTCTGTCGTGTTGACCAGGTGTCGTGTTAGGAGATTATCCTCTTTTGAGTGGCGTTCGCCCCCTCTAGCTACACCCCGCACCGGACGGTCGCCTGGACCTAGTCGATACAGCGTGCGGCGATTCTTCCAGGTGGCCGTTCCCCGCGGGTTCCTCCAATCCTTTCCGGGTGCTTTCACCACTGGCCCGAACGCCATGTATAGCTAGTAAACGTGGCCGTCAGAGCTTCCTGCGGGCTTCTCTCACGATTGGACGGTGTCCGTCATTGCCTCCTTGGCAGCCCGCTATGAATCCCTCCCCAGATGGGCCTGGGGAGTCTCCTCCTCACATGAACCCCGTTGTCGCTCTCGGATTTGTCGAGGTTGACGTTAAATCCCTCCGTCGTCTCGCCGTAGACGTCGAAGACTACGTCGACACCCGTGACCCGAAAGGACGGACGTCGGTGGCTGTCGCCGTCAAGTTGCTGCTCCCGGCATCCTCCTCCGCGCTTGCGAGCCGCCTTTTTGAGCTCGCCAACCGCAGATTGGATGTTTTCGGACTCCTCCGCGAGCACCTCCCCCGCCTGCTAGACAAAGGTGCCCGCCACCAGACACCCCTCCCAGGGGTGCTTGGCCATGGCCGCCCTGGCCGCCCAGAGCTGAAAGAAGACAGCTCAATGGAGGGCCGTGGTTCTCCATGGCGAGGCCATGCCTGGCGAGATGCCGAGGCTTGCTGGGAAATGTATGGGGCCATAGTAGCCGCGTGGGCAGGTGTTGTTTCCGCTCCCGGAGGCGCGCTTATGGGAAAGAAGGTTGGTTGGACGATTCTCGTCGCCACTTACTCCCGAGGGCTGCTTCCTGCGGACGCGTGGAGCCGCTGGCGTCGCTAAGGGGGTTCCGTGCGCCTGCGCCACCAGTCGTGCATGTCCTTCGTATTGTCCACGTCATCCACGTTGTTGCCCGTTCTTTCTCAGACTCGTGCTCAGTGTTGTTACAGGAAGCCTGGTGCGGGTTGCCTTTGTGGCGTGGACATGACTTCTCTGGCGTGGGCGTTCCGGGAGCTGCAACTGAAAGCACTGTTCCAGGAATATCTCTGACGTTTAGACAGTCGCTCCTTACCGTTATATGAAGCCGGTGGCAATCGCAATCTGTGTGACTGTAATCTTGCACAGGGGTCACCAGAAGGCAAAACATAACAGAGATAACAGCGCAGGCGAGACAAGGGATATTTGTATATATCCGAAGCCTACTCCAGCGGACACCTCCCCGCCCATTTTTACGAGCGCACACGATAGCACAGTGCCGTAGAGGACCTCCCCTCCTTTTCCTAGCTAGAGGGCACGAGATACAAGGACATGCACACGCTATAGAATGAAGAGTGGCGTTGCGATGTTGGGGATAGACGCTTGGAACGTACCGTAGAACCGGATGACAGTCAACAAGTGCGCGGACGACATGGATGGATGCTCAGGAAGCAATGCAAAGCATCATGGCTATTGTGTATCTGCTTCCGGCCACCCTGGTGGACCCGGTGGCCGCGAGCCAAGCCAGGAGGCTGCAGCCAATTGGATACATCCAACTTACGCCCACCACGCAAAGCCAGATATGTGTAAAGACCGCATGTTCCAAGGCGTGCCCGAACCGGGAGAGAAGAGTACAGTGAACCGAGTGTTCCTGGCATGTGGAGACGGAACAAAGGGCGTGCGAGAAAGCAAGTTGAAAGGAAGCTTTTAAGTATACAAGCGTAAAGGAGGGAGCTTTCGCTCAAAATTCCCGCGAACCAGAAGTTTGGCTTGGGGTGGGCGTGGTCAGCCATGTGTCGACCCACACCTACCCTGCACCTACCCTGTACGCCTACCGAGCCCTCGGCGTGGCTCCTACCTAGTTAGGTCTCCCGCCTACGTGGCAGTTTTGTGGCAGGCTAACTGCCTTACGCTGCATCCTGTAAAAGATACCAGAAAGCCTCGCTTTTGGAAAACGGAAGGAGTACACCAAGTGCGAGAAAATACCTCCATGCGTTCTTTCCAAACACGGTCGTCTCAGGCATGTTGGGAAGGAGATCAGGGGAAACCGAGCCTGGAACGACACAACTCGCTTACCTAAGGTCGCCCCGTGTTCCCGTCCCCTTTTCTTTTTGTTGCTGCATCTACGCTTGCACGACTGGCACAACGACGCTCGACAAAACATGCACACAAGAATACTGGCGGGCGCCATGTGCGTCAAAGATTCGATCATTCACTCAACTCGGTCAGTCTTCCCAGCATTGCTTATCTTCCGTATCCACCCGCTTCACCGTCACTTTCTGGTTAACAATGGTCTCCAGATTGTAGCTCGTCTCCAGGCTCCAGCTCGTCTCCAGACCCCAATTCCACCCAAGCACCATGTCGGAAAGAAATTACACCCTTACGCCAGCGCCGCCCAGCCTGTACTGGTTCCGGTTCAGGATCTGCCTGGCAGAACCTGATTTGCGAAGTCACCGTTACTAAACGCCTTTACGCCTACCGCATCCAGCTTGTGCCCAACTTTATGTCTTTCTCTCTCTCTTCTTTTTTTTTTTTTTTATTTCTTTTAATTTTTTTAATTTCTTTTGTTTTTTTTATGCTTTTATTTTCGCATTTTTATCGCCTCCTTTTTCGGCTTCATTGCCGACCGTCTAGGCACTCGAAATCCCGCAAAACCGGAACTATGGTTTCGGCTTCACGGTCGCTATGTGACTGGACGTAAGGCTTCAACGAGGACAAGTATGGACAAGTTTGCAGCTGAGTCAGAAGCTGATATATTTTGAGCCTGCCCTTGGGCGTAGGCCCACGAACGCTTCCCTTTCAGAAACTTCAGAGCCCCAGGGTAAGCCTGGGAGGACAACCAGCTCGCGGGAGTCGGCATCATTGAGTTGACCGGGCCTGGATACCCACGGTATGTACGATGGACCTAGTTCCGAGACCATGGCTCTCACGCAAACTGCAGCGGCGTCCTTTTGGTGCTGACGACAGACAATGATAGAATCAGCGTTCGCTTCGCGCGCGACATCCGCTAACAGGCTACCTCATAGGCATAAAGTAAGTCGACTCCACTAACAGGTCCGCCGGAAGAAGTTGACTTTCCTGTCGCCAACAACGCTGGAGTGAACTAATAGCTAACACGCTTCCATGGACTCGAACTGCAGACGATGCGATCAAACAAGAGAGCTTGCGCGAACGAGCCACTCCGATCTACGTGGAAGACAAACAAGCAGAAATTTCTCGAGCGATAGCAAAGTATAGAGGGAACTTTTAAGGCCTAGGTACACCAAGAGCCCGGCTTAAGGCGAGGCTGGGACATTGTGGAGCTGGAAGGAGACGGGGTCGGTGGGATGGAACAGCTTCCATCAGAGTAAAGAAGTGTGATACCTATCTTTGCAGCCGGAGAAGCGACGAAAGGATCCAGCCCCGTCTCGTGGCTCGCCAGCAGTAGACGCCCACTTTGTGAAGTATGCCTTTGCCCTCGTCATCGTCCCTAGCCCCTTGGTGATGCTCAAAAGCGTGTGCCCGGACTCGCCTGGATCGCTAGCGCCCCCCCAGACGGTATGGGCGTCCTCGCCCCCGGGACTAGACTTCCCGTTATCGTCCTTGACGTAGACCACGGTGAAGTCGTCCACCAGGACGCCGAGGCGCCTGAAACGCCCCTCGATCGCCTTGGCTGCGCGAGAGACCGATGCCGTCCGACCGGTCGAGCTGCACCGCCGGAACGCTGCCCTTGAGCCTGCCCGTCGCTTCGAGCTTGTCCACGGAGCCCTGGGCCCCTCCGGTGTGCGGGCCGTGACGAAGACGTCGTACTTGTCGGGCGGGCTTGCTCTCGCCCTGGTAATGGCGAAGCCAACGCCGCCGTTAGCGTTGGCCCCTGGATACGTAGAGTTCGCTGCTAGCGCGCGAGCGGCTTACTTGCGAGCTTGTGCGAGGGAATAGCGGCGGCGGCAAGCGATTGCGGTGTCGTGCCGTCGAATGTACGGGCATGCAAGCGAGAAGGCAGATAATTACGGTGGTCGCGCCAGGAATCAGGCCGGCGATAGACGGTGCCATACCGTGGAGTTAACGCCAACCAAGATCCTCACTGTGGCCACGACGGTATTCCGATCGATATTGACTTTTGTCCGGTCGCCGGATGGTAAATGCTCACGAAGTCTCCGGCGAATGGCGATAAGCAATGGGATGATCAGACTGACTATGCCTTGAGGGTACCCTGGCGGCCACATAGCCTTCGCCGCCTTCGCTAGAGGACCCGCTGCACGGGGCGGTGTGGGATATCAGCCGGGAGCGCAAGGCCACCACCTTTGAAGGGCTCCTTGCCGCGTTCCGCGCGGCGTATTATCGCTTTACCCGGGTCTAAGGTGTTGTCCTCGGCGGCCCACAAAGGGGGCTTCCCGCTCCTTGCTCGTTGACACGCTGTGTCCGAGAATCGTCGTGGGAGGGAGTGGGAAGGTGGCCGAGCCAGCAGTCGTCGATGTTCTAGCCACAAGTGACGTCCCGCTAGATCGCATCACGTTCATTCCGCGGCAGGTGGACCAGAAGGAAAAGAGGCGCGCCTATCCCGGTGCATCCTTCTCTTTGGCTTGCACTCGCTGGAAGACGGATTGCCGGCGGAAACTCTCGTCGCCGTCCTGGCACACCGGTCGTGCGAGCCTGTCGCCACCCTCTTGGCCATGCTCAGGGCAACCTCGCTGCGTGTGTCTCGATCTGGCAGTGCTCCTGGCGTGAGCCCGCCGGGATCTTGTCGGCCACGCCCGGCGGCAGCGAGGGACTGCTGCTGGTTGGCACAGGCATGTCTCAGGCCGAGACCCCGGGCGTCGACGTGGAGCTGTGCAGGCTCGATGAGACAATCGACACGGCGAGCCGGCGACGGCGGAGGCCAGCACCGAAAGGTCGCTAGCTACGAGCCCGGTGCGCCTCAGGTCCACCTCGAGATCGGCGGATCGCCCGAGAGCGTCGTGATCGAGCACCGTAGTATCGTCCGTCCTGCAGCGCACGGGGCGTTCTTGCTATCATCAAGCCAGCCGTAGTAGTTTCTCACACGGCCAGCCCCGCGTTTGACATGGCGGCGATGGAGATATACGATGCACTATTGTACGGCGGTATCGTTTTAGGCATCGACCATGTGACGGTGCTGGACCCCAAGGCGCTAGCGGCGGTGTTTGGACAAGAAGAGGCACGGGCCGCTGGGTTTGCGACAGCCTTCCTCAAACGGTGGTACATCAATTGCCTTCAATTCTTTGAGTACCCAGCCAACTGGACGCTCTGATGGCCCGGAGGAGACGCTACCGCGTTTCGCAACGCTTACGGGCCCTACGGAAAACTCATGTATAAGTCCGCGTACCGCATGAGCACCAGTGGGCAGTGCCCGGCCGGCGTCCCCATCAGCCGGGTGCACAGAAAGTCGGCCGTGTACGCCATGGGTCCCCTGATTCGGCCTGTGCTGCCTGGCCTGCTGGGAGAGCTAGTCGAGGCAGGGGACGGGCTTGCGCGTGCCTATGCAGATGCAGCGTTGGGTCGCGACCGGTTCGTCACGATCCAGTTCGACGGAGGCGAGCCCGCCCAAGCATACAGGGTCGCGAACAGGGTGCGGTGGCTGCTGACGGATGGGCAGGTCGAGTTTTTGGGCCGCATAGACCAGCAGGTCAAGTTCCGTGGCCACCATATCGAGCTGGCCGAACTCGAGAAGGCGTTGCTCGACCGCGGCGGCCTCCGCGGCGATGCGGTTGCTATCCAAAAAGACGATAGTAGCGAGCCCGAGATGACTGACTTCGTCGAGCCAGGCGTCGAGGACACTGCTGGGCATGAGAAAGGCGGCCAGGCCGGGGATTAGTATAAGCAGCAGAAACACGCCACGCTCGGCTGTGTCAACGGCTCGGCTGC
Source organism: Magnaporthiopsis poae ATCC 64411 (assembly GCA_000193285.1). Lineage (NCBI taxonomy): Eukaryota > Fungi > Ascomycota > Sordariomycetes > Magnaporthales > Magnaporthaceae > Magnaporthiopsis > Magnaporthiopsis poae. The sequence continues at coordinate 4,951,991 of GL876967.1, forward strand.
GGGCAACGACTTTCTGAAATAGACGTTCATGTGATGGGTTGAGATGCAGGAGCGGCTCGACGACACGATCCTCACTAACTGGACGACTGCTCACTAGGCCTCGTCTCAAGATCGGCACCGGCGGCGGTATAATCCTTTTCAACTTCAGCAAGGTCGGCGGGATCGAGGACTACGTCGGCATTAAGCCGTCCGACTTGGCGACCTCCTACGTTACGCGGCAGGTGGCCTCGATCCCCGGGCTCGTGGACTGCATCCGTATGGATGTCGGCACGGCCGAGATCCTTGGCAGTATCGGCTCCTAGCAGCCGGAGCTGGGAGTAATCGACTCCGTTGCGCAGTGTTTCCCCTTGCTCCAGTACCTGCTGGACCTGGTCCGGGTGATAGTCACCATACTGACCGTCAAGCGGGTGTATTGCGGCGATATGCGCTCCCACGCTATCAACAGGCGGTCCCTGATCGGTAAAGCCCTGCGCTCGCTGGGCGAGAGCCCCAGAATAGTCGAGGCCGAGCTCCGGACCGGGACAAAGGAGTTGGAGAACTACGAAGAGGAGTTGCTGGTCGGCCCAGCCTTCTTCACCGACCTGGCGTCCCGCCTTAGCGGCCGTCTAGACTCTGACATCAGTGTCAAGGACATCTTCAACCGGCCTGTGCTCAAGGACCTCGAGGCCAGCATCCGCAAGAGCCCGAGCGCCTACAGCCCGAGTGCGCCCACGCCTTACTCGGACGCTATGGAGCAGTCGTCTGCTGAAGGGCGACGTTTGTTCTTGGACCAGCTCAGAATTTTGACCGCATATATCGTGCCACTGGCCGCCCAGCTCCGCGGCCGGCTTCAAGTGCCTTCCAGTACGGCACGACGGCATGTGCGTACAGGTGGTACCACAGGCCGATGTACGCAAGGAGCTGAAAGTTATCGGCGCGTCCGTTGACTTCGCCCAGGTGCTGCGCAACAGGCCGTGTCCTTTGTCCGGAAGGTGTCCCTGCTGCGGATCGAATCGGACGATTACATCCTCTCGATAGTCAATAGTAATGCACCATATTACCTCGGACGGCTGGTCCTTTCGTATAACCCACAAAGACCTGATCCATCTTGTTCGGCCGCAGCTCATAGCCGCGATCTGCTCTTGGAGCTTTACCCTCTGCCCATTCAATATAGGGCGTGGCAGAAGCTGCCCGAGCAAGCCGCAAAGCACCAAATGCAGCTAGAATATTTGAAGACGCAGCTGGCGGAAAGTTCGTCTGCAGGACTGTTGTGCGATCAAGAACGGCCTACCCTCCTGTCTGGCGAGGCCGGCATCGTCCAGTTCCCCCTTGAGGACGCGGCATATGAGCGGCTACGGGCCTCCTGTCGCGCCCATTGCCAGCCGCAACAGGTCCGAGCTGGAAATCTGATCGTCTTGTTCGTGAACACGCAGTGAACGAGGATCACAGTGGATGAAAGGGCGGCACATTCGACTCGTTGATCAAGCAAATCCGATCCACAGCCACGGCCGCCTTTGCGAACCAAAGATGTTCCGTTTGGAAGGATTGCCTCGGCGCTCCTGCGGGGGCCCTAGAGCGCCTCCCGTAATCCCCTGGTGCAGCTCTTCTTCGCTTTGCACTAGCGGATGGACTTGGATAGAGTTGACCTTGAGAGCATGTCAGCCGAGCCAGCGCCAGCGTCCATGGCAATGCGCATGGATATGGAGTTTCACCCGTTTCAATCCGAGCATAGCCTACGGGCAAGGTCCTGTACTCGGCCTCCCTCCTCGAGAGAAAGACGATCGAAGGCGTCGTCGCTAATCACGGACACCCATTTTGGGACTTCGCCTGACGGACAGACGGGACGGCGATGGGGGTGTTGCATGTAGACCGCACGGCCTACCCCCCTCGACTCGAGCCTGGTGGACATTTTCCGCCATGGACCCGCCGAGCGGCGTCTGATCTATGCCCAGCTTGATACCGAGTCAGACCAGGCATCAGCCTGGCTTCGTCGCTGGGGCAGTTCGGCCGAGGCACTCGTCGGAGTCCTGACCCGTGCTCGTACGAGGCTGTCATAGCTATTACGGCTACTCTCAAAGCCAAGCTGGCATATATACCCCTTGACACCAACGTGCCCCACGCCCGTATCGGGCTATCCTGGACCGGCTGAGTGCAAGCTGGTGCTGCTCGACCGCGGAGTACCGCCTCCAGAGGATCTGATGGGCGTGGGTGTGATCCGCGTCAACGACACGTTGGGCTAGGCCTCGGCGGATGGCATGTTGAGCCCGCCCGGGGGTGATATTGCCGAAGGGCCCTTGGTCACTGGCCGTGGCCACCACGCAACGCAGCTTGACGTCCTCCTGGCCCGTCGAGAGCGTCTGGACACCCAAGACACCACCACGGCTTGCAAGGTCGTCACGGGTGCGGCAATACCAGCTCCAATGGGCCGACAGAAAATGCAGTCTTCAGTCCATATTCAAGATTACCTTGCAGGAAGGCTGCGCTAACGGTGTGCCGGTCGGCTGGTCCCTCACCAACTCTACGTCCTACATTATAGATGAGCGTCAGCAAAGAGTGCCCATTGGCGTTATGGGAGACTTGGCCGCCACGGCCAAGGGCCCGGCTCACCGCTGTACTGGTCCGGCACTGGATCGCGACCGGTTCGTCCAGGCGGAACCATCACCGGCACGGCCAGGACCTGGCTGGATGCCGATTCCGTCTGCTCCGGAGGGTGCCTTGTCTCGGGCGGAAGGGCTTTGTATTCCGCGGATCTGCTCGAGCTGAGATGACACCTTATTTTGTGTCTGGCTTCCCCCATATCCTCCATCAGCGACGATAACGGCCTCGGAGCCTATCTCTATGCTATTTTTCAGGAAGGAAGACCTTGATGAGCTCCATATCAGCTCTGGCGCGTACGTTGTGGACCGCAGGCAGCAGCTCGTCCCTCCAGGAGTCATAGGCGAACTGGTAGTGACTGGAGACGATTTGGCACGAAGAAACACGGGGTCCGACCCGGACCGAGGCGGCCTTGTGGAGATAGATATTGTGGCCGACAACACTTCCATCAAGGCGTATAGAATTGGAGATCGCGCCCCCTACCGCCGGATTGACGGCGAATTGGGACCTTTCGGCCGCTGGATTCAACAAATCAAGACTGGTGGTCACCATATCGAGTCTGTCGAGGTGGAAGACGCAATCCTCAAGCAGGACGTAGTAGCAGAGGCCGCCGTTGTGATACAGGGCGACAAGACTGTCGCAATCGTGGCGATCAAGGCAACGAGGACGCCTCTCCAGACCACGACGACTCCAGCGGGCAGGCGACGCACTTCTGGAAGGCCACATACGGCGATATCGAGCTGGTCGAGGACACGACCCTCGGAAACGATGTTACATGGGACCTCCATGTATGACGGCGGCCGGGTTGACCGCGCCGAGATGCAGGAGTGGCTCGATAAGACGGTGCAAGCTATGCTGGACGTTGCCGCGCCCGGGAGCGGCATGATCCTGTTCAGCTCGCCAGAGCGGGTATCGTTCTCAAGAGGTACTGGAATCTCGAGCTCTCCCGCGCAGCCACTAGGTTCATCGAGGACCAGGTCAAGGCGACGCCGCCCTGGCCGGCCGCATTTACATGCACGTCGGTACGACGGCAGACGTTGGCCGCGTGGACTGCGCCCCAAGCTCGCGGTTATTAACTAGATCATCCAACACTTCCCGCCCGCTAATGTCTTGTAAATACCATCGATCGGCTTGTTCAGACCGTGGGTGTCAAGCGCATCTTCTGTGGCGACGCCCGTTCATACTCCATTAGCAAGTAGTTCCTCGCGTCGGGGGCACTTCCCTCGCTCGCAGGTTAGGCCACCAAGGCTGGTGAAAGGCACATCGCTGCAGAGCTGAACGAGAGCGAAGAGGGGCTGCTCATCGGCCCGGCTTTTCACTAGCCTCGAGAAGCAGCTGCCTGGGCTCGTCCACCATATCGAGATCCTATCTAAACGCGTTACTGCGACCGAGGAGCTCAGCTCTTACCAGTACGTGGATGTGGTCCACGTTTCGCCGGCAAATGCACGGCCGGTGCATCCAACCGGCCACGATGGCTGGTGGATTTTGAAGCGTCGAGCATGGGCTGGGAGGGCCTCGCCAGCCTCCCGCGCAGCGCGCCCGCCTGCGCTACAATCGCGGTCGAGAACATGCCCTGGCGCAAGACGGTGTTCGAAGGCTCATCGTTGGGATGCTTGGCGCTGAATGTGACACCGTCGACAGCGCGGCCTGGATCTTAGCTGCCCGCTGAAGACGAGCCGGGGTTGCCGCTCACAAGGCAGCCGTTGAGGCGCCTGCATCGCCGCCGTGTCGAGGCACATATTCGGGGAGAGCTGCAAAAGGCGCTTCTGGCACATATGGTCCCTCAGGAGATTGCGTGCCGAGTGACCACCGCCGGGTCTGTGCGGATGGGCAAGGTCGATCGCGAAGAGCTGGGTCGCACAGTGCCGTGGCTAATATCCGCGCCAGTCCCGAGGACGGCATAGAGGCTGTTTTTTTCGAAGAGTTCGCCTCGGTTCTCGGCGGTAAAGTCGGGATAAACCACAACTTCGTGGACCAAAGAGGCCACTCCCTTATGGAAACCAAGCTCGCGATAGGACTGAACACTTACAAATTTCAATCAGGAATATTTTTGCCCAGCCTGCTCTAAGCGAATTGGCCGATACGATTCGCCATATTTCTGCCTCGCACAAGCCCACCGGATCGATATGGCCGAGATCAAGCGTGCCATGGTTTCTCACGAGGCGGTGCGGGACATCGCCCTGGCGGTCGGGGCTCACGATTGCCGGGATCCAGACCTGGTCGGGTTCGTCACCCCGAAGCAAGGATCCGAGGCCAATGGCGCCGTCCGCACCCACCTGCAAGCTCTGCTCCCGATATACATCGTGCCCGAGCGTGCTGTCGCTCTCGAGAAGATGCCCGCCAACGCGAACGGCAAGGTTGACGGCGGGGAGCCCGAGAGCATGGCCCGCGGCGTGCCCCGATGGTTGAAGACGCGGCCGACGGCGTCTTTGTGCCCGAGAGCGAGGTCAAGAAGATAGTACGTATCATGATTCCCGTCGTTGTCGGCGTTTCTGTTAACCGGGTCCCGGCGAACCTCTGCTTTGCCGGCGTGGGCGGCGATCCCACTACGGCTATGCAGGCTATGGCGCTGTGCCGGCAGCGCGGCGTGTCCTTGCAGGTTCCAGACGTACTCAGCAGCGCCGACATCCCAGCCGCGGCTGCCAGGGCAACCAGGCTGGGTGGCAAGGCCGAAGCTGCTGCTGCGGGCTGTGGGCACGAGCTCGAGGAAGAGCTCGCAGCCTTTCCTCTCCCGCCCATCCAAATGTTCCATCTTGCTTGGTCCCGGAGCGAGAGAATCATTACAACCGGAGCGTGCTGCTAAAGGTGCGCAGGCCAACAGCCGATCCAAACACCCACGTCGCCCTGCGGGCCCGGTTCCAGAGGTGCCCTGCCAGAAGCCAGCAGCCGACGCCCCCTGTTTCTTTAGCGATAGTGCGCCACCCTGGGATCAAGCAAGACAATACATTACGGAGGTGACCCGTTCGTTGCCTTGACATCACTTCTGGCTCCCTCGTGGCCGCAAGACTCATCCAAGTCGGCGAGGATATCTTTCCGTTCATGGTGACCCACCGCCTCGTCATCGACCCGGTGTCGCGGTGCACACTTCTCCGGGACACGGATCAGCCAATCGACGGCACCGCGCCTTCGCCGAAACGCAGACAATCGGGTCATATCAGTCACGGGTCCGCAGTTTGCACAAGTACACGTTTAGACACGGGGGCCGCGGCCGCGCTGAAGCTGCCGTTCGCGGCACCAGGCTCAAATCTCGGGTACCGGGACACGGCCGCGTCGTCCGTGAGCGACTCCACTAGCATCGAGGATGAAGTCGCCGCCCTCGACGCCTCAACCACCTAGACCCCAATCCGGGCGGCCGAGAAGACGCTCAGTGCCGGGCTCCCGGACCTTCTCCCGGCCGTGGCCGCCCGCGCGTTTGCAGCAGTGTTCCCAGACTGGGAACCTCCTCCGTTCCACACCGAGACGCACGGCAGGTACCACCCGCTTGACGCGGTCGTCACCGCCCATTGTGGGCTGGCTCATGGCGATCGTGCATCTGGTGCTCGCGCCTGTCGACCGAGACGACTGGGCCAACGCGTCTTTAAGACAAAGGACGCCCGGCGTGAAGTGCCCGGGCCGGCGTGCCTTATTTCACGTCCAAGATGCTGCGGGGCTGCAGAGACCTAACAGTCTCCACTACGAGGTTGCACTCAAGCTGCGTCGGCCTCTTCCAGCAGCTGGAGCGAGTTGGGGCCCTGTCTGAACTCATGTCGATGACTTTCACGGCCTGCTGATGCGGGCCAGTCGGCCGCCCGCATCTCCATGATTGGCATCTCCGCCATCGCAGAGAAGGAATGCACAGTGTCCACACCGAAATTACTTCCGTGCTCCGCCCCGCCCACCTAGCCGTGAGCCTACGCGTGTCTATCTCAAACACATTCCAGCTGGCCTGGGCGCTAGCGCTCGGGTCCTAATGCAGCCACGAGTACATTTGCTTTGGGTATATTGCCTCCGCCGGGCGTGTCGAGCTTACGGCGTCTCGGGCGCCATGGGGCCGTTTACCAGCATGCTCGTGTCTCGTGTTGCACCCGCCACTGTCGGATATCACGCACGCCTATATATTCTCGGCGGCGGGCTTTCCCATATGGTCTTGTCTTCCCACCGTACGTCGGCATCAGATGGCGGAGGGGATCTTCCCCTGTCGTTCCGCCCAGTCAAGGGAGCAGATCCCGCAGAAGCGAGTGATGGCGTATGAATTCATGCTACCATTTACACTAGTAACCGTTTTGACGTCTTGACCAATATTTTGAGCTCTGATTACCGTATCGAGCTCAGGGTTGGCTACCGATCCCTCTACCTGACCGACCTCCAGGCCAACAACATGGCGAAAAATATGCTTCAGTCCCTCACAGCTATCGCAGCAATCCCCGGGGCGCCACTTGGCTCGGTCCAGCGTCTGCCTGAGGAATGCCTGTCCCGGCTCTGGAAATAGGGCGAGAGCCTGCCCCCCCTCTTCGACCGGACCGTGCATGGAGTGTTCGTCGATGTGTGGCGCGCTCGGACGCGCCGACCGTGAAGGCATGTATCGGGTACTTCTCCTACACAGAGCTTGACGGGATATCTTCCGTGCTCGCTGATATCGTGGTCGAGCGTGGAGTTGAATCCGGCGGTGTCGTTGCGCTGTGCTTCCAAAAGTCCGCCGGCATCCCCATCGCCTTTTTCGCTGTCATCAAGGTAGATGCCCCCCATGAGCGCACTCGGCACAGGCCGACCAAGATCCAAACCTCTCTCCTCCTCTGCTCGGGGTCTTGCAGCGCGGTGGTGCCAGACTTGGCCGCGTCCTTATCGCGACAACCAACCGGGCATGTTAGCTGTCCAGTGTGCCAAGCTCTAGCGCCTGTTACGTCATCTTCATGTCGGGCACCACGGGGCCAGCGCAAGGGGGCCGTCCGCGAGCATGGCCCGTTTTACGCCTCAGCCGTTACGCAAGCCAAGAACCTGTCGCTTGATCGCTGCACCCGCTGCCTTAGTTCTCACCCTTTATATTCGACTTAGTCCTGCTGGAGACGTTGGCGCCGCTGCTCGCGGGCGGGTTAGTGTGCATGCCGCGCAAACAGGATATGATGGATAACTTCCCGTATGTGGTCAGGGGCATGAGGGCCAACCGGCCATGCTCACGCCCTCACTCGTCCGCACACTGGATTTGCAAGCGGACGTGGCGTCTCTCCAGACAGTGTTCCTCCCGGGCGATGCCATGCCCCAGAAGGAATCGACGACCAGGCCAACCAGCGCGTCCCACAAGTTCGACGTCGGCGCTGTCAAGGCCTGGGTGGCCGCTTTCGACGCTGACATGTACCGCAACGTCCTCGCAGCCAGGCGTACGGGATTGGCGATCTGGGCCCCACCAATTTGTGCGGATGTAGTACGGCCTCGATCCCATCGACCCCATCAGGCGAGACTCTCGCTCCCGCTGTCCACGCGGCCACACCGCCTGTCTCCGCAGACCGGCGAGCGGGAGCTGGCGGTGGCGCTGGTAGAGGAGACGGACGGCCTGTTCGTCGGCCTCCTGGCGCACTTGGCGGCGGCTGTGTGCAGACGAGGCACGTCTCCGAGCCGCTCGTACGCCTCAGCAGGGACCGCTTAGCGCCCACGGACGTCCGCTCCCCGGACCTGACCATATCCACGTCGTCCTGCTCAAGGTGGGCGTCACATCGAAGATGGGGGATGGGATTGTCGAGCCTCGCTGATTCCCTCTGGGACGTCGGCGCTCCGCGCACGCTAGGAGAGGAATCCGTTTTTCCCGAGGCGAAGTCGCGCAAGCGCTCTATTCGTAGTCTCATCTGCCTCGGATCTATCCGGTCCCTCCCGGCTGATGGGGTGATCCCGCAGCCCGGCCTTGGCGACTTCGGTTGGAGCGGCTGGGGGCTGATACGGTTACGTTTTGATGGTGGGATGAATCTATTCGGTGCTTGTTTCCGTCGACGGGCTGTGGGATTTTCCTGGCTCCTGTGGAAAGAACGAGTTAGCTCAAGTAAACTAACCAAAGGGGAGAAAGGGAATCAGGGGAGGAAAAGTATGTCACAGAGGCTGTCGTTTAGCCTTCGGAAATTGCCTTTTTGTTTGGATTTCGTTTAGATTCCGAGGTTAGGTCCATCTTGCTTCGTCTCACTTATGGCGGCTTTTGTCTTCCCCCGTGTACGTGTATTTGGCTTCGATTCTGGTAGATTCTTTCGGTTGATTGGGCAGGGACTTGCGCCTGTTAGATCTATAGACTTCACAGCCCGAGTACGTTAACTAACACCCGTCCCGAATGTCTGGTCACTGCACAACACTAGACCATCACTAGAGGCATGTCACCTCGTCTGGCCTCCTGTTGGTCCAGAGCTAGGAGTTAAGTAGCCAAGTCTCCGACATCAAGGCTCAAGAATAGAGCCTTTGGAGGGAAGTACATATATATGTCCCAATCTCTTTCCATGCCGCATGCTCTTGTGAGTGGTTGTGTCTCCTTTACGCCATCCCGCCGCGGTTGTGGCGCACCGATTGTAGCTTTTGCGTTACCGACTTTGCCTTGTTCCCAAAAGGGGGCCAGCCTGGCAACCGAGTAGCGGCGTATCCTTAACCGCACACTGAAGGCGGCGCATAGCATGCACGGCGACCGGATGCGGAAGGGGGGTCCGCGGGGCATCGTGGGATCGGGCTTGGTTGCCGTATCCGGGCCAATGCACGCTGGGTACAGTGACGCGGCCTCCGCTGAGAATGAGCTGTGGCTCTGGAAGTCGCCTACGGTCTAGGAACAATGGGGCAGGCGCCAACGAGCCCTGGGCCGCCGGGCCTGCTACGGTCGAGGGCATTCGCTCCGCCCTGTGGCTCTTGCAGGCTGAAGAATCATGGTCAGCAAGCTTTTTGTGGAATGGCCGGGAGCAGAAGGGCTGAAGGAGGAAACAGCATTCATGGAACCTAATCGCTCCCTTCTTGGGTACCCGTAGAGTGAGGAAAGCGCTCGCTGGGGAGGCCAGGCTTGAACCCGGAGATGGTGTGAGACGGAAGGTGCCTGAGCGGTGGTGTGCATGCAGTAGCTCCTGGTGGATGGCGAGCCTTCCCTCGCGCTTCGGCATCGGCATCACATGCTCACAAGGGGTAACTTACCTCCGTGCTTCTTGCCAAAGGCAAGGATTGCTCGCAGGGGCACGGTGCTGACTGTGCAGGTGTTAGAGCCCAAAGGGAAGGCGTCAAACCCGTGATGGCGTGATCTGCCTCTGGCTTCGAAGGAACCAGGGAGCTGTCGTGGTCCCGTGACCCGGTACCCCGCTTTCGTCGACATAGGAGACCACCAGCTGTTGCTTGCTTCAGGCAATCCCTCCCCAGCGTGACGCACGTCATACGCTCTCTCCCTCGGCATAGCTTCCATCGCTGAACGGCCCAGAGTCATAGCGTGCACTCCTGTGGAGGGTGACTGCCACTCTCAGGAGTCGCACGTACTTTCCAACACCTGTCAGTGGACAGGGTCTTTCAAGCTCTTCGACACGCCATCGGGGCAACCATAAAAGTCTGGCCAGTTCCCATCTTCCACCATCGTCCTCCATCCTCAACCTCATTCTCCTAAACCTCATAACCAACAACGCCCATTCACCACTGCCACCCGACGTCGACATTCGATACACTCTTAAATTACGACATCCTTTATCGGGCTCGCTCCATATAAATTTCCAATCCTTATATATATTTTACCTATCAACCAACAATCTTTGTAAGTCCGTCCCGCCATCCGTTCCTGCGCTTGCTTTGGGTCCTCCGTGTTTCCGGCCACCCCTTTTCTCACGTCAGAACCTACACCCCAAGGGCAAGACTCGATCTTTGGCTAACCTGATACACAACCCACCGATCCATCTCCCAGATCATCATTCTTTTCAACATCAACATCACCATGCCAGCTTTACGCCCTGCCTTGGGTTTACGGGTTTACCCCGCCTCGACGCCTCATCGCCGCATTTCTCATGTTCGGTTGGCCAGCCATGCCATCCAAGCAATGTGAGGATCCCATTGCGTCACACAGGCTAAAGTCGAATCCCCTCTTATCAACCAGTGGCTGACAATTAGGTCAAAGATCCCTTGCGACAATCAGTATTTCTCGTCACTACTTTACCTTTTCGACGCCTTCGCCTGGCCGAGCACGGCCCCCAACCGTCGCCGTAAACGGAATAGCCGTGCCCGGCCTGGCGTCCGGCAGACCATGGCCGACATCACCAACCGACGGGTGCGGAGGGGAACGGAGCGGAGGAGAGGATAGGAGAGAGGAGGGGAGGGGAGGAGAGGGTAAAATACCGCAGACAGAAACCGGGTGGCGTGATCGACGATTCGGAAAGAGAGCACACAATTAAACTTCTTTACCTCTGTTTTCCCACCTTGTCATGGACCTGAAGCCTGGACACCAGCATTGCAGTTATGGTGTGGAAAAAACTTAACCATTGACCCTCGCTCCCACAGCCGACGTAGCAGAGTGTCGCGGATCCGAAATGCGTACCCATGCACATACTGCTCCAAGTGCAGTTTTCAGGCTCGGTCTGCCCTAGACAGGCGGGTGAGCTGGTCCTGCCGATGGCGCCGTCGTGGGAACGAGGGTGTTAATTACTGCAGCGTTTTCACGCGGCGCCAGCTGACGGACTTATCTGATCACTGTTTGGCCAGGCTGCTATGTGTTTTACATCACTGCTCACAGATAACTGGCAGGGGCTTTTGCACTGCAGTATCTACACGCAAGCTTTCTCGTTCCCACTAGTTACCCAGGCTACTATCTGCTGCCGTCGTCCATGGTAACACATCCGCCCCCAGACCGCGGCTATACCGCCAACGGCGCAGGCCCCTCAAATAGGCTGGCCGTCAGTTCGGGCTTGTCGGACAGGGAGAACTAGGCGAGCGGGGCTGCAAGCAGCGGAGTCAAGGGCTCGAGGCGTTCCGTTTGTCCTGGAAAAAGGGAAATCAAAAAAGAAAAGGAAAGAGTAAACCGAGGCGTAGTGGTGAAATGCTCCAAAGGCCTGCCCGTCGGAAGACCGATGCTCCTGGGCGCAGTTCTGCATGGTGCATGTGTATGTGATGTTCTGTGCTCGTGCGTTCCGCGACACTTCAGCTTCTCAGCGTCCCGGGCGGTGGGCTGTGTCTCGATGGTCTTTTGGTCTTTGGCCAGCGGTCTTCAGAGTAACGAATCGGGCCCCAGCGGGTCTTTTGACTTCTTTCTGGCTTGCGCATCCGAGTCGGCGGAATGTAGGAGACTGTGAGCAAGTACGAGCGGTTCTGTTAGCTGTTGTTCGACAAAGTTGCAGAGAAAAGGGAATGGGAGGCAAGACTGAAGCATGCCCCTCTCAATTACCTGGACCGCGCGTTAAAGGTATCGCGACAGGGAGGCGCTCTCGACATGGGCTGCACTAATATAAGCTGCTGCAGGCTGGAGACTCAAGCTGGTGTCGGCGCTGTCGTGCAAACTATCGGCAAGCCGTTACCTGCTGGTCCGCGGGCCGTTGGACTGTCCGCTGTTGGCGAAACGGGAGAAGGCTTGTTTTGAAGCCCCTTGATATAAAGACAGGCCGTCAATGGCTGACAGCTGTGCTATGTCGCCCGCCGACTGGCGTTGTGGAACTCAACATCTGGGCTTGCTGGCTGATACTGACGGGTCATACAGGCGACTCCCCTGAGTCCCTTCAGCCTTGCGGTTCAAGCAAAGTTGCGTCGGGCACCGTGCTGCGCGCGGCTTGGAACTTGGCAGAATGTGGGGTTTATGCCGCTGACCCCACATTTCGGTCTCGGACATGACGTAGCGATGGCGGCGCCTGTAGAAGCAAAGTCGCCTCCAAGAGTGAATAGAACAAATCTTACTCCAATTGATTTTGCTGCAAGAATATTGTCGCTGATCCTTGAAGTCCCATTTATCTTTCTTCCTCATTGTGATGCGCTGCTGGGCGGCAAAATCAAGGCTGCACGGATGCTCTCCTAGGGGAAGCAAACCCATTCCACCGTCTAATTATGCCATCCTGGCCTGAGGGGCGCAATGGCCAACGGGTCAATTCACCCAGCGTAAGGAGGCGGAGAACCGGAAAAAGACATAGTTATAAAAAATCCTCGCAAGCCAGCAAATCCCATTTCTCCAATGCACTCCGGTCCATCGCAACGCGCCAATTTCCAAGCCCGGAGTCGACACCGTCCTTCCGCGGGAGCGGAGGAATGCCGGTCCCACCGGCTGCCCCGAGCACCAGAGTAGAGTCTTCCATCTAGGCTTATTAGCACATCTTATCCGTTGCTTGAGGTAATCGGTGAGTCCGCTTCTCTGACTTCATGATGCGACTCACCCTGCCTTGGTATTCGACAGTGAGAACATGGGCGATGGCAGACCAGGCCAGATATGGCGACGTGGGCTCGTCTTGAGGGAGGGCGTGGGCCAGTGCTCTCTGCTCTATCTTGATGATGAAGGCTGCCTGCTCCCCGCGTCATTTGCAGTTGCTTGTGCCTGGAAGCCTAGTCTTCGAGGTGAGGCCTGCGGTGCACCGGGACAAGAGAAGTCGGCTTGACGGCTCGTGGTGCTTGGGCTGTGCCAGCAAGGTCCAGTCGAGAGGCCTCTAGGCTCAACACTGAAAAAAAGTCAGCTTGCTATCGTCTCGCTAGTTCACCCGGCCAAGATGAAGCTGGGTGTAGTGGAGACCATGAAGTGGCGTCTGGTATTGTGGGGCCAGATATTGGAGCAAGTGGTGGTGGAAGGTAGAGTGGATTTGGGGCGAATACTTCCCAAGTCCTTTTTTGTCGAGACTTCGAGGCATAAGGCCGAAACGAGCAAGCGAAGCCAAGCGAAGCGCGAATCTTTGACCTTGTCAGGTGCTTAGCATGTGTCTTGCCGAGAGAGGGGATGTTTGGTGAGGAAGGGGGTAAAAAAGTGACTCCCTGTGGCAGAATTTTCCGGCATCTGGCTACAAATGCTGAGTGTCGTCGAGTGTACGTGCGAGGTAGAGCCTTCAAAACGGAGGCTCGGGGAGAGATGTCAGCAAATATAGGGAGGTAGGAGAGGAGGTAGTTAGTAATTTTTCCACCGCTGGTAACTTAGCATAGCCTGCAAAGGTAATAGCTGAACCGTCGGGTCCTGGCGGCTCTGCTCATTGGAATGAGTACTTGATCTCTCAGTCTGACTAGGAAGGCCGCTCGTAGAAATTTGTTTAAGTCATCGCAGTGCCGTAGCCGCCCGCAAGGGTGTGGGCACGTGGGGATTTGTGGTCACCTACCTTATAAGCTGAGGAGAAGGAGCGTAGTGGGGCTGCATGTGTGAGCACCTCTGAAGGGATTCTCTTTTGGCCATGGCTTGCCCAGCGCCTTCATATATAGGCAGGTGGACATGCTTACTAAAAGTGACCATCGGGCTGAATCTCATTATTGCGGCCGCCAGGAGCCAGAATATGTGTGCCTGGCTGTGCGTCTCGCATCCAAAAAGATTGTCCTGCAAGACTGGAAAGATTATCTAGACGAGTATCGAGTTATCAAATGTCCTTGCAGGCACGGAGAAGAGACAGGAGTCCGTCCACCGTGATAGGGAGATTGGGTACGGTAAGGTATGCGTCATTCAGATGACAGATTGAGATATTCCCTCATTGCGGCTTGAGCCACTGGGACTGCAGACTTTCTCATCATTGTGGCGAGGTGGAAGTCAGCTGACGTGGGGAGATTGTACCTTGAGGATTGCGTGATGGACCTGGAGCTGCCTGTAAAATCAGTAGATAGCGTATGTCTTCCAGAATGTATGAGTGATAGAAAAGGAAGCTTCAGCCCACGGACACGGGGCCAGCGCGGATGATGAAAGCGTCACTCAGAACAAGCAACTAGTGTTTGATTTCTCATTATGGGCTTGGCCCACTCGGGAGATAAATATGGTTTTCATCATCGTGACGCTTTCACCAGGCGCACATCGTAGGTTTTGTAGACTGGGACATACTTACCAGGTGGCCATGGCGTGTAAAAGAGCACGGCTCCTATTATTTGCATCTACGCGCATGTCAGCATCTGTTGTCTCTTCTTCCAAACACGAGAAACTAGTTTGCTTCCAGAAAGATGACACAGGCCTGGGCGTGCCGCCGAGTGCGTCATTCAGATCACTGAGGGAAACCTTCCCGTCTCTATCGGTCTTGTGGGTCCGCTGGAGGCGATAGAGCGCAGTGCTGGAATGCTGATGCCGCTTATCGGAGAGAAAATGAGTGGTGCGGAAATGATTGCCTTGTCTATATGCATAGCTGTCAGCGACAGCGCTCGCCTCGTCCACACGCAGGAGACGGAGGCCAGTCCTAAACCAGCGCAGGAGGCCAAGGGCGGTGGGAGAGCGTTTCTCAGAAAGAAGACGACTATAATTATGCCTTCATCGTGGTAGTTTCCACTCAGAACATTTCGGGATATTTTCATCACTTTAACGCTCCCGCCACAACCCCGCGTGGTGTGAGGGTTTCAGTGTGTCTCACCAGGCAGGCAACAGTTGGTACGGCGAGTTGGGAGGGGATATCTGTGGACTAGTTGTTAGTAGGCCTTCTTTGCTAGGAGGAGAAGAGTGACAAGGGCTGGATGGGGCTGAGATATGTAGCAGCCATATCTTGTCTTTTATTCTCGGCGGTAGTGGAGGCTTGGGCAGTGCATCGTCATGCAAGCCCTCGTACTCGCAGAGTGTATCGTGTCAAGGCCGAGACTTGTGTGCTGCGTACCAGCAATAACGGGCGCCGGCGGGAAAAAATGTCGAGATCCTAGGATGAAGACAAAGTGTTAGCGAAAATGCCTAAAACTAACACGGGTCGTTTTGGGGTGCCAATATCTGGTAGCTTGGAAGATCTACGGAGACCTGAGTTAGCAGAAGAACGACAGGATGATGTGCCGAGCTCGTGCCACGTGGTGAGAAAGTCCTTCAGATAAAGTTGAAACGTTATTGGTTTTCTGTCATCGGGCGGACACCCCCTGGAAAATCCTCAGGCGTGTGGTCCGCTCTAAGATACAGAGAGTGATCATCATGTAGACTTTCGCACCACTTGGCAGGCAGGTCAGGGAGGCAAGGAGATGTCAACGTACCAAAATGTGGAGGCCAATATAGATCCTGGCCTAAGGAAAGCCCAGTTAGCCAAATCGCTGGGTAAAAGATGGCAGAATTTCGGGGTGGGAAAGCCGCTCAGGTAGAATTTGCTTTGTCTGTCACTGGGTGGGCGCCGGCTTTCATGAAAACCCACCGGACGCACTGCACCCTCAGAAGAAAATGCCTTATCTGGATCATCATGGCGGCTTTCCCAGGCCGTGGGGTTACTGAGGCAAAGAATGAGGTGCTGACTTACCGTCGATGTGGAGGCACTAGGCGCTGATCTTGGGCTATACCGCAAAGTGACACGTTAGTGGAAGTCAGGAGCGAAGACCATAAGATTTCGTTGGTGCCTTGAGGTATACGATATCGAGGCGGAAATGCCGATGTCCTCGATGATCCCGAATGGAGGTATAGTTAGCGGGAGCGGCTAGCAGCGACAGAACCTCATTCCCTCACTGGTGAAGTCATGAGTCTAAAATAGCCCGCGGAACGCCCATCTCGCATCATCCGCTTTAGATAATCTAGAACCATTCTGGACACACATAACCTCCTGAAACTCGGGCTATACCGCAGAGTGACAGGTTAGGGAAGCTGGGAGACAAGACGCAAGGATTTCGTAGAGGGAAGGTCGCTCAGAATTAAACTTGTTCGGCTTTCATTGGGTGGGCGCCGGCTTCCATGAAAACCCACCGGACACTCTGCACCCTCAGAGAAGCTCGTTGATGTCGATCATCATAGCGACCTTCCTGCGGCGTAGGGGCACTGAAAGAGAGGGGTATTGACGTACCGGCGAAGGAAAGGCAACGGATGTTGGTCTCGGGCTCTAACAAGAATGTGGCAGGTTAGCAGAAGTCAGGAGGCATGACGCCAAGGCCATGTAGTGGGAAAGTCGCTCAGAATTGGGTTCATTTGACTTTCATTGAGTGGGCGCCGGCTACATGAGAACCCACCGGACGCACTGCACCCTCGGGGAAGGGTTTGTGAGTCAGGGTCATCATGGCGACTCTCCCACGGCCGAGGGAGGCGGAGGCAGGCGGTGCTGACTTACAGGCGTAGGAAACGTGGGCGACGCTGATCTCGGGCTGTAGCAGTAGCTCTTGCTGCAGTAAAAGCGGGATGGATTAGCAGAAGTATTAAAGATAAGATGGCAAGATCTCGAAGTGAGGAAGTCGCTCAGAATTAGGCTGTTCTTTTTTGTTCTGTTCTTTGGCTGTCACTGGGTGGGCGCCGGCTACATGAAAACCCACCGGACGCTCCATACCCTCAGAAGCTGTGACTCAGATTCATCATGGCGACACTCCCACGGTCGAGGGAGGCAGAGGTGAGGCACGCGGTTCTGACTTACAGGCGAAGGAAACGTGGTCGATGTTGTTCTCGCGCCGTGGCAGAGGTTCTGGCTGCGGTAAAAGCGGGAGGTATTAGCAGAGTACTGAAGATATGGTGGCAAAATTTCGAAGTGAGGAAGTCGCTCAGAATTAGACTGTTCTTTCTCGTTCTTTCTTCGGCTGTCACTGGGTGGGCGCCGGCTACATGAAAACCCACCGGACGCACTACACCCTCATGTTGGGAGCTCAGGTTGACCTGAATCATCATGACGACGTAAGGGAATAGAGGAGGCACGAGGTTATAACTCACAGGCGAAGAAGAGGCAGCGGAGGTCGTTCTCGGGCCTGGGCTGTAGCAGAAGCGTCGGCTGTAGTAGAGACGGCGATGGATTATCTGAGGTACCAAAGATGGAAATTGGAATTCTGGGCTGGGAAAGTGGCTCAGAAAGGTTTTTCTACTCAGTGGGTGGCACTCCCGAACCGAAAACAAAGAGAAGCGCTTGACCCTCGGCGTAGTATCCGGCTTATTTCATCGTAGCCAATGTGCTGGGGGAAGGGGACGCAGAGCGATGCGGGAATAACATACCAAATTATCGAGGAACTCGCATGAGCCATGGGAGTCAGGGTGACTAGGAGGCGGGCAGCTAGGAACTTGGATGGTTGGCGGTTAGTAGAAAGCTGAGATTGTTGTGCTGTAAGCTTGTGGCATTCAAGTCGCTCAGATCTCAGAGATTGTCGTCATCGGGGGACCGCATCTGCATGAAAACCGTCGATGCGGCCGCCCTTTGATGAATGACGCCTATGGTCATCACCGCGACTGCCCGCTCCCGCAAACGAATAAATGGAACGCTGTGGTAAAGGAGACGGCGTAGACATGAGGATGAAGAAGAGACATACCTTGGCTGGTTAGCTGCGAGTTGCCGAGCATGGTAACAGGGTCGCTCAGTTGAAGACTCAAAAAGCCGCTCAGATCTCGAAGATGGCCACCATTGGGACCCGCATCTGCTCATGAAAACCGTACCAGATGCGGGCCCCTTTGAATGGTGCGGATGGTCATCACCGCGACTGTCTCTCTCCCATAAGAAAGGAGGGTGGTACGGGAGTGAACGTTAAGATGGTACATACCTTGGCGGGTTAGCTGCGAGTTACCGGGTGGAAAACTGGGTTGGTGAATCAGGAAGTCAAGAAGTCGCTCAGATCTTGAAGATTTCGTCATTGGGGGCCTGCACCTGTTACATGAAAACCATCCAGGTGCGGCCGCCCTTTGAAAGAAGACCGTGATCATCATTGCGAGTATCACACTCCATAAAGCAAAGTAAATGGATCGCTGTGACATGGGGAGGAGTAGAGGTAGGAGTGAAATGAACATACCTTGGCGGATTAGCTGGGAGTACCGGGTACGGGGACGGGGTCGCTTAGATATTGGTGGTGTTGTCATTGGGGGCCCAGTACCTGGTACATGAAAACCATCCAGGTACAGCCGCTCTTGGATCGACAAGCTGATCATCATTGCGACTATCTCGTGCTGTCGAAGGAACAGACGGAGAGATGTACCATAGGTAGGGATGACGTAGGAGCGGGGATGGAGGAGTGGTATACCTGTGATGGCAGATCGGTCAGCTGCGAGTTACCAGGCATGATGACGGAAAGCTCGCCCAGTCAGAAAGTCGCTCAGATTTCATGTATGGTCGTCATCGGGGGCTTGCACCTGTTTCATGAAAACCATCCAGGTGCAGCCTCCCTTGGAACGCCAAAACTGATCATCATCGCGAATGCCCCGCTCTATCGAGCGAACAAATGAAAGGGTGTAGCATACTTAGGTAGGGCAATGACGGTGTAGGAGCGGGGATGGCGGAATGACATACCTATACTGCCGAATCCGTCAGCTGCGAGTTATCAGGCACCGTTAAAAAGCACTTTCTCAGTGGGAGGGTCGCTCAGATTTCTCAAGATGGCCGTCATCGGGGGCTTGCACCTGGTTACATGAAAACCACCCAGGTGCTGCCGCCCTCGGATCGATAAGATGTTCATCACCGCGGCCTCCAGCTCCATCGAAGGAACAAATGGAGTGTTGTGGTGTAGGCACCACGCTTGTGGCGTAACGGCGGGGTCGGAGGAGGGACATGCCTGCATTGGCGGATCAGCTTCGAGTTCCCTGACATGGTGTAAAGCTCGCCCAAGTCGAAAAGTCGCCCAGATTTTTTACATGGTTGTCATTGGAGGTCCGCGACTGTTACACGAAAACCTCCAGGTGCGGCCGTCCTTTAATAGATAACGTGGTCATCTGTGCGACTTCCCGCTCCACCGAGCAAGCAAATGGAGCGTATGGCATAGGGCTGGGAGTGGAAAAGGACACACCTATGTTGATCGATCAGTTAGCAGTGGCCAAAAATGGTGGAGGGGTTGCCCATTCAAGCAGTCGCTCAGATCTTAGAGGGTGTGGTCGTCATCGAGGAGGTCCGCGCCTGTACATGAAAACCGAATCAGGTGCGGCCGTCCTCTGGCCAAATGGTGATCATCATCGCGAGTGACGGATAGAGAGGGAGGGAAGGAAAAGCCTACAACTTCAAAATCAAAAAAACATGGAAACGGAGATGATACTTAGCTTGATGTGCTAGTCGCGAGCCATTGTTGCGTCGTTCAGATCCTTGAGGGTGTGGTCTTCGTCGGGGTTTGCGCCTGTTACACGAAAACCTCCAGATGCTGCCGGCCTATGAAATGGTGATCATCACCGCGAGTGAGGTAGATTCCTGGAGACTGCAAAGAGGTTACGCTTCAAAATCACAAATAATCTGGAGAAGGGCGTGGTTCTCAGCTTGGGTGGGTTTGGCGTGAGTTGTTGGTACGTCGCTCAGATCTTAGAGGGGATGGTCTTCAGCGGGGGTCTGCGCCTGGTACATGAAAACCTGCAGGTGCGACCACCCTCTGACCAGGAGGTGATCATCATCGCGACTGGCTGGCAGTGCCGGAGAGAGTAAAAAGACGAAATAGAAAGCATAAAGAAAAGGGGGCTGATACCGACCTTGGTGTGCTAGTCGCGAGCTGTTGCACATGGGGAAAAAAGCCGCTCAGATCTCAAAGATTGTGGTCGTCCTCAGGGGCTCGCACCTGTACATGAAAACCAACCAGGTGAGCCACCCTCTTACCGAGGTATCATCGTCGCGAGCAACTGCTGGTGGCGGATAGGGGAGGGAGGACGCACTCTGGAGATAGAAGTTAGCAGAGGACAAAGAGCTAAAAGCAAAAAAATTGTGTGAGGTGTTTCAATCGGAGATGGTGCAAGAGAACAGCTGGGTATGGGAGATGAGCCGCTCAGAGTAGTATCTATATCTGTCGTCATCAGAAGCCGCCTGTTTCATGAAAACCATACAGGCGGCTAAATGGTCCTCTGACAGGAAATTGTCATCATTGCGGCTCTTTAAGCCCCAGCTCATACTTGCAGCAGGGTTGCTGCAAGACGTATGCTGAGATGGGAGGGAGGAAGGACGGGACGGAGGACGGACTCTGGACGTAGAAGGTTAGCAAAACACAAAAGGCAAAAAGCAAAAAGTAAAAAAAGACTCAGGGTGATACATTGGGGAAAAAGATGAGCCGCTCAGAATATCTGTTCTTATATCTTTCTTTCTTCATCAGATGCCGCCCGTTTCATGAAAACCATACAGGCGGCAGAATGTTTCTCGGACAGGTGATTTGTTCTCATCATTGCGGCTTTCTAACCCCGAGCACATCGTTGAAGCAGCACTGCTGCAGGATGTATACGGGGATGGGTGTGGAGGGCGGTGTCGAGACTGAGGTTGACAAAAGGAAATTCTGAACGTACCACACAGATTGCCGACAAGTCACTCTCTATGATAGAGCGCCTCTGGGCACAGACGAGGGCGCCACTCGAACATGGGGTGGAATGATCCAGTGAGGGCCAGCTGGAGAGGAAGTCCTGTCTGTGTACGGACAAGTTAGCATGATGTTCCTTGGTATGGAGGAGAAAGTGTGAGAATGTGGGAGAGGAGGTGGCAGAGTATATGTGTAAAAGCAGCAAACTGCCGTGTGTCGTAGAGAGTCGCTCAGGTACAAATTTCTCGATCCTGGGGTGAAGCTGTCAGAAGACTGATTTCATCCTACGGTTGATAGACTGAAGTCATCATCGTGACTCTTGGTGGAGTGGGAGTGGTGTGAGGATGTCAGGGGTACAGAGAAGGAATTCTGAGAGAAAAAAAAAGAAAAAAAACTTACTATGGCGAGAAGCCAGTAGTTAGCAAAGTATTTCCGTGGAGATCCTCTCAGCTTTTTCTTTGTTGTTTATCATGGGGAGGATTTGCCAAATGCCGAAGCAGATGATCCACCCTAAGATGATACAGAGAAATTTTTGGTCATCATCGAGGCTCTTGAAAAAAAAAGCGGGATGGTGTTGAAGCCGAGGCCGTGGACGCGGGAGTGAGGATGGCGAGGTGTCGCGCGGAAAATTTTCAATGTCAGTATTGGTTCATTCAACGCAGACCGAGAATGGCATCAGGGGGCGGGGGTGACGTAGCCGGGCAGGAAGAAGCTGGCAAAGATGTCGACATTGTGATTGTCTGATCTGGTGGGAAAAAAATTTCATCAGTGTATTATCGCAGTTCGTCGAGCAGAATTTGATGGTGTGTAGCCAGGCCATGGTGGGAAAGTCGCTCAGGAGAAGCTCGTAAATTGACTCGCCATGGTGCGAATTCACGGGGTGCAATGGAATTCGCACTCCGAGCGTAGTATCATGTGTTTATCATCATTGCGAGGAACTTACCATGCGTGGCGAGGGGAGGAGATGGGAGGACAGGGGGAAGTACTCACAGAAGCAGCGGACTGGCTGAGTTAGAGAAGTTCGAAGACTAGAGGTTGGAGTTTGGCAAAACATGAAGAAAGGAGTTGAAAAAAAAGAAAAAAAAGAAAAAAAAGAAGGAAAAAAAAGAAGAAAAAAGAAGAGAAAAAAAAGAGAAAAAAAAAGATTTTTTTTGACACAAAAAAAATCATGCAACTCAGAGTTCTTCTCAGCTCGGACTGTCAGCGGGAAAATGCCGTTGCAGTTTCCCTCAGCTGTGTGTATTTCTCATCAGCGTTGCGCGAATCAGATACTAAAAAAGGCGTCAGGTGGCAAAGCGGCTCAGTTGTTCTTTTCAGATAGATTGTGCCTTCAGCGGGAAGATGTCGGTGCATCTCCCCTCGGCTGTGTATGTGTTTTAATCATCGCCGCAATGTCACCACATCCCCAAGGTATGTTTTGGAGATGGAAGTCAGCGTAGAGGATAATTACAAAAATGTACACGGATGGTGGGCGGGGGGAATGTCGAACTCAACTGTGATGGAGTGGTGGTCTGCGCGAGATGGCGGCGAAGTGTGGTGATGGATGTCGATGTGCCAGCGGGAGGCAGGAGCGCGACGAGATGCTAGATGAAAAGTCAGAACTGTCAACGTGCGGATGCGGGAGAAGACGTTGATCCTATTCATGATGAAGTTGATGCAGAAGTGTCTGCCAGAGATGGGCGCCGATAGCCATGATGTCTGCGTGGCGGTGGCGATGCTTGGTGGGTGGTCGAGATTGTTGTGTGTGGAAAAGTGTGTGTCGGGAGAAAAAAGTTGAGAAGGACGAGGGAGGGGGACGAGGGAGGTTCATATACGCAGCCGCGTCTGCTGGGTCAGTGACTGATCTGGCACGCGTGGATTTTTTCGCGTTGCCCTGGAAGAAAAAAGAACGTCGTCGTCCAGCCGGAGCAGAGCCTCCCATTGGCTGACGAGCGTTGTCTCTCTGATAGTGACGCAATGCCCGCGTGTCCCATTGCCAGAGCCGTTGTGATTGGCAGGCAGGAGGGCAGGAGCGGGGGTCTGGACTGATTTTTTTTGATTTTGATAGAGTCAGACCGTCCTCGGGGGGCAGCGAGGGAAGTGGCAGGAGCGGCGGTGCCTAGGAGAGGGGCACTGTGGGCGTTGCTAGACGCCGAGGGGGTGCGTTTTGATATTGGGGCGTGGGAGCACGCGGAACAGAGGCGAGAGAGTCGGGCACGCAGCAGCAGGCGTGGTACTCGCAGAGATATCAAGGACACTTGCCACACTTCCATATATGAAGTAGATTCTCCTGTATCCTGATTTTCCGCGAGCACGTAGGCGCCGTATTGGGCGTGATTTGATCCGCTGGCGAAAGAGATATTTGCATTTTTGCCCTGAGATACGGGAGTTCGCTCGGCGGCATCACGCACGCGGCTTCGTCTTGAATGCCCTTGCACTGATGGTGCACCCCTAGATGTCTCCCACTCGAGTCTATTGCACAACGTCCTAGATGATGGGCCTTCAAACCGTCATTTTTGGAGGCTGGTTCCTGGGATTGTAGAGAACAACTGCGCGTCCACAATCAGCATCCTGAGCCACGCGGTAGCCCAGCCAAAGACGCGTTTTTCTTCTCGACGCACGACAGCCTCCGTACTGTCTCTCTGGAAATTGGACTAGTACAGCTGCGGTACGTGAGAGAGTCGATTGCGTTTCTCTGGGGCATTTTGGTGCGTGATGATATGTCACTCGAAATAAACTCCATTGCTGGTGATGTGGGATGCTTGATCCAGGCCAGGGGAGCCGCTTGCCGAACATGTCCAAGCATCTTTCCGAAAAATCATTCGCAATTCTGACACTCCCGTTGGAAACGGCGACGTAAGGATACCGGTACACCAGTCTACACGGCCAACGCCTTGCCAAGTCATCGGTCTGCGAGTGTGCGAGCCCCAGGTGGACAACACGCACACAAGGACCAAAATACAGCCGGCCCGAACTCCTGATTTTGCGGATGAGTCAAGACAGCATCTTGGTCGCGGCTACGGCCTGCCTGGTCTTTGGAAGGAGCTTGTGGCGCGTCCTCCCAGATCTTCGAAAGGGCCTGCCATGATGCCTTGACTCCTTGTCAGAGGGAGGTTGGGGGCCATTGCAACTCCCGGGGTGCCAGTTGACGGGCCGAGCGGGGACCACAGCTCATACCAGCAGTGGCATATGTGCCATACATCCATTGTAATTGATACACAGCATTTAGAGCAATGCTGGATATACTCGATTATAGCAGTCGTGATTGTGGCGACTCTCAAACCAATTCTTCCCGATATGATTATGATATCCAATGATCAATTCCTAGAACCCGAGGACCTACAGTTGGGTCCTTGGGAAGTCCAACGGCGCAACCACTTTATGCTCTAATTTAACTACGTAGCGCGATTATTGAGAATCGAGGAGAAGGGTTGTGGCCGCAGGCCTTTCCATCCTTTGTCCCTTCAAAACCAGTATCCAGGTGCAGAGCCTCAGCCTCATGCGGGAGACCAGGTTCGGGGTGGAGGTGCACGGGCCCCATCCTTGGTAGGATCCCTGCACGGTACCACAAACACCAGTCTCAGCCTCGCGGTCCTTGGGCAAAAGACCAAGACAGGGCTGACGGCACGCGCATATTTGCAGCAGCAGACCTCTACCGCATAGCTGCCGTATATTTATTTGTATTGCCAGTAATTGGTACCCTCCCTTTTCCCTACTATCCCTTACCGCGCCCCACAGCACCCTGCCTCGCCCGTCTTTGGCGCATGGTGTAAGGCTATGCGGGCAACCATGGTGGAGCTAGACGCGGCGACGGCCACATGAACAAGCTCACTGCCGCCTGTGGCATTAAAGACAGCTTCGGAGCTTCTCTGTCAGACCCGCAGGCGGCCACAGCTCCTGTCCCGAAATAGGATGTGGAACGACATGTCTCCCAAGCGCTGAACACGTTGCTGCGGGCCAACCTAACCCCTGTGACAGAGCGGGCCTACTATTGGTCTAATTAAAGCTGGAACGCCAGCTTCCCATTAGCTGGTGCGAGAACCCGGAATTGTGGAAGGCTGATCTCTGACTGGTAGGAGCAGCTCCTAGGTCAGAGGAGACGATTATGGCGCATCCCTGCGTGTCTGCGGACGCCTGTCATGCAGGGAGTGAAAGAAGTCGCTCCAGTGTGAAGTGCTGGTTTGCTCATGGAAGGCTGGATCGATGTGTCTTGGCCAGCCTTTGCCGATAGCCAAGGCCAAGGAGGCGCATGCTGGCCTGTGTTCGAGGAAAGGGAAAGAGGGACAGTCAGGAGGTTGGTTCTGTTCTCGATTTGCCTGAAGTGGAATACTAAAGTCAGCGTTGCTTTTGGAACGCCATACCAACATGGGGGACAACCTTGGAAAGCTAATAGCTTAATCGGGGCTCAGCCTTACAAAGATACCTGGGGGCTGGAGATGGCGTTCGGGGGGTTCGTATACAGCTGCGAGCGGAGTGCCCGCCATGGGGATATGGAATCATGTCAAGAAGGCGGCCCAGGCCAGAAATAAGCTAGCTACATCAAGCACGGCTCGACCGCTTGTTCGGTTGCAGGCGTGAGCTGACGGAGGAGACAGGGCGGGTTGCAGTCAAACCCGGACTTTGTGTTAGGAAAGGCGTATTAAATATGTTCTCCCTTGTTGATGACAATTTCCAGACGCAGCCTCCGCGCTAGAAGAAGCCCAGGAGGATCACTACCACGCGGCTTTCCAGTTCTCTTTAATAATTCTTTTTGCCTCTATCAGCTTCGAGTCGTTCGTTCTCTATCCATACATGTATGAGGACCGCTGTCAGTGACAGTGCCTGCCTGGCCTTCGCGCGGCTGTCCGCTCCCACTACACCCTGAGGCTCTCCAGTAGAATCATTAATGACCCGCTGCCGAGTCTTTCTCCATACCAACCTCCTCTTCCACACCATGCCTACTGTTGTGCAGAGTTCACTCTTCCTTCTTGATGACATCGTTGAGGTCCTGCGGCGGCGAGCCAGTCTGTCCGAGTGTGGCCATGCTTCTCTTGTTGTTTTCAGCGACACACAGTATCCAGCTTCGTTCAGAGGTGACCTTGGTCTCGGAGCGCGTGCGGCGATTTGTTCGACCCCGGAGCAGCCTCTTCTCTTAGCCTCCGGCCTCATCGGCTCGCCCGAGAGTATGCGTAGCGCAGCGCGCGTCTTGTCATGCTGTGTGTGAGCGTCCGGGCATAGCCTTCCGATCTGACGCTGGAGCTAGCACGCCACAATCCCACAGACGGACACGTGGTGGCGTTTCTGGATTTGTCCTAACCTGTCGCGAGGGAGCGTCCGACAGGCTTGTGGTAAGATGTCAGTTTCGCATGTGGGAATATTGGGTTGCTAAAAGGGATCAACCTAATGTTTGTGTTGGTATCGCGGCTGCTGCTATGAATCTACGGCTGCTTCTCTTCGCCCCTGGCCTTGTTGGGCTCGCCCGAGAGTATGTGTGTGAGCGTCCGGGTAATTATGCCTTCTGATCTGACCCTGAAACAGGCATATAGTTGGTGTCCTTGGGTTTGTCCTGGGCCGATTTCCCCTGTGGCGCCGAGTTTATGATCATGGCTTCGCCATCGAGGGTATCGGCGGCTGCATCGGTACTCTCCGGCCCAACGCCTATGCCGGCCTCAGGGACGGGCTGATCCGACTCATCCTCACCATCAACCTCGTCTTCCGACGCGCAAAGAATATTCGACCCGATCGCCAGCCACCGGTTGATAAACGGGGCTTCGCTTTTAGCCAGTGTGGCGCAGTAGGATCTTGACAGATTTCGTTGACGAAACCCTCTCCGTCGTCATCATCGTCCTCGAGTCGACGGCAGCTCCTTGGCGGTCGTCAATTTCCTCCTCATCTTTAGCTCCGGCCACTTCCTCGTCGTCGTCGTCGTCTTGTGCGTCGTAGTCGGTAATCTTCTTTGCCAAGTTCTTCAACTGGTGGAACTCTTTGGCGTCCATACTACCACCCAGAATGTCGTCTATCTCCCTCCTCATCTCGACATCCTTGAGGTCGAGACGAAGCCCTCTCCGTCGTCAGTGGTTTGCTAGAAGGAGTCACCCACGCAGGTGCTGTTGACGCTGCTTAGCATGCTTTCCGCGAGTGAGGTTGGCCAGAGAGCTTCTGTGCCGGGCCCAGACGCGGGCAAGGTGCATGTCCGGCCAGCCATGCTCCCCCGGAACGAGAGAATTGTCAAGACCGAAAGTAGGGGATGGCATACCTCACGCTGGCGGCCTGCGCTGCCATTGCTCGTCTTCTCCGCTGCCACCCTCCTCGTGGATGGTTGGCATTACTGTTGGGTAGCCGTGGCAGCCAGGGCGCCACGACGCCCTTCCGCACGTTGTGAAATAGTTGATCCCTTGCTGCTGCTCAGCCTGCAGAGGGTGCTGAATCTCTTGTTGCAGATCGTCGTGCGGTAGAAGTTTCTGTCTGCATGGTTATGAGTCGAGGATGAAGTGAGCTGGCAAGCTGACAGCAGGTGCCAGGGACGGGGTGGAATATCTCAAGGCAAAAAAAATTCTGTATGTGCGCGTAAGGGCGTCACGTGGTGTCATGGGCTGCCAGTTGCCGCGACTGCTCCCGACACGAGGTCACTTTAGAGCTCGCTGTGCAGGTGCGGGGTCGCAATGTCTCCCTGGACCGGTTCGGGTTGCCGACGTCATGTCTGGTGCGTTGTGTTTTGCTAGGGGATGCTCCAACGGACCTTCCCTTTGGGGCTGGTGTAACGGGCACTTGGACGCGGCATGCTAGCTGCCCTCCTGTGCCAAACCAGTGACTGCTGGGTGGGCAGTGCACACACAGCAAGTCTATGGCATTGCCTTCCCTCTGCGCAAAGAGTAGTAATTATCGGCCCAGCGCCATTGCACCCGTGCAATGTTGATCAATGCCCGCGTCTGTGGCTGGAGATTTCGACACTCTCGATTGGTTGGCGTACTACGGCGTTAGCCTTTACATTGCTTTTATTTGGACTCATACATCCCCCCTGCTCAACTGCCCGATAGGTGCGTTCCACGGGGCGATGCTCAGATCAACACCAAGCGGTTCTTGGGACACGACGGCATGGACCCTTTCGTCCTTTGCCACGGGAACGGTTGCCGGACAAGGGGCCAAGAGGAAAAGTGCGGCCCGTGCTCGGCCAGAGAGACGGCGTCGTCGTCGTCCACGGACGACCAAGTCGGTGTACACGATATTTTCTTGCTCGACAACGGTCCGCAGCTCCGCTCCCTTTAGTCTCAATAGCTGCCGGTGTTTCCAAAGTCCGCGTGGTGCGCCACATTTTGTCTGGTAACCTACAATGGCAACCTCGCCCGCTCTGCAGTGCGTGTTATCTTCTACGACGGAAAGGCGTCGGAGCCCGACTTTATGGCCGTGAGAAAACCCTCTGGAGGGCTTCTTGTGCTGCGATGGCTCGTTGGGCCCCCTCGGTGAATAAAACGACTTGACCGCCAATAATCAGGGTGACGTTGGACTCCATGGTGAACAGCTGACAAACCCAGCCGTCTTTGCAGCCCATTCGCAGCGACCCTGGCTCTCGTATGTGTGGTACCCGATGTCCGGACCGACACGGCGACGGGTCAAATCTAGCCAAAGTCCGATCCTAACTCCCCGGCGACCCAGACGCTTGGCCTCCATCTCGACCAAAACTCTTCTCTTAATCTGGCAAATTGCCCTTCGCTGGTAACTGAGACTCTATCTGCCCACCCGAACTCCATCTATTACCTGTCGCTAAAAATGCCTGTCGCGTGGGAGCGGCTGATCCGATTCGTAGCCGACGACGGCAGGACGCTGAGAGGCGAGCCCATCTTGCCCCACCCCGGGTTCGATCTCGGCGACACGACCGAGGACACGCAATTGCAGGCCCGGGTGATCAAGGGCGACGACATCTACGACGAGACGGGCAAGACGGTCGTCTCGGACGAGGTGGTGACGGTGAAGAAGCTCCTTGGGCCGCTTGCCCAGGCCGACGTTCCCATTCTTCGCTGCGTCGGGCTGAACTATGCGAAGCACAGTAAGAAGAGTGAATATCGAGGCACGATGCAGCCTGGAAGCTGACAAGCGGTGCGTTGCCGAAATCCAGTCCGAGAAGCAGGCCGCAGCCCCCCTCCATTTCCCTTCATCTTCTTCAAGCCCAACACCACGGTGCTGGACCACGGTGCGGATGTGGTAATTCCCAAGATCGCGCAGGACGACCAGGCAGACTACGAGGGTGAGCTGTGTATGGTGCTAGGTCGAGACGCAAAGGACGTGTCGGTCGCCGAGGCCCTAGGCTACGTCGCCGCCTACACGTGCGGAAACGACATCTCGGCCCGGAAGCTCCAGAGGGATCCCAAACTTGCCGGCGTCGTGCCGCAGTGGGGATTCTCCAAGGGCTTCGACACGTTCGCGCCGCTCGGGCCGTGCCTCGTGCGTGCCGACCTGATCGGCGACCCGAAGGAGCTCCTCCTGAAGACGGTCGTCGACGGGGAGCCGAGGCAGGAGGAGCTGGTCCAGGATTTGCTGTTTGACTGCGCATACCTGGTCTCGTACCTGTCCTCGGGCACGACATTACAGGCCGGGTCCGTCATCATGACGGGCACGCCCGGAGGTAAGGATTGACATCCTTTGAAGGAACTGGCAGGGCAATTTTCTGACGCACGACATCTCACAGGGGTTGGCGGCTCCATGAAACCGCCCCGATACCTTGTACCGGGAACGAAGATGGAAGTGAACATCAGTAAGATTGGCACTTTGAGAAACGGGGTCAAATTCGCGTGATTTAGAAGGTTCGGGTCGGTTCCATAGCGGGCTTGAGAGCACACAATAGAACTTTTTTTTGTGAAGAGCATAGAAACCATGTCTCCCATATTGCTAAAGAACGTTGAAGTCTTCCAGGTAGGGCGGAGTACTTGCGCCCGCCTCCAGCTGGACGCGGTGCGCTGCATCGGGCAGAGAAGTACCATGGAGGTCGCCTTCACATCCCTGGCAAGACTACGGACCATTCCGTTGAGCGGTGTTAGGCTACGCTGCCTGGAATAGGCAATGTAAGACCGGAAGGGGAAAAGGATCCCTGGGTTCATCCATGAAAGAAATTACGTGATTGCCAAAAGAGGCCAAACGGCACTCACGGCTCGCCGGTGATTGGACTCGGAGGGTCGGCCGGGGAGTTAGGGAACTGTTGGAGACCAGCCAGCTGCCAAGATGGGTTAAACCCCGGACCAGAGAAATTTCCACAAATGGCTGGGTGGGCTTCAACGGGGTCTTGGGGGAATATTAGGCGAACTCTCCGCCAGCTTCCAGAGCCTTTACGAGAGCACTCCAACCGTCGCCACCAGACCGTACCCGCCAGCCATGGAGGCGACAATCGAAACCAGGAACGGCAACGGCAATGGCTGCAAGCCGCACTTCACGTCGACCACGTATCCGTCGCGCTGCCTGCGCTTTCTCGA
>GL876967.1:4989799-5004342 GCA_000193285.1 Magnaporthiopsis poae ATCC 64411
GCCCGCCGACGGCGAGAGCTGTCCGTGCGAGCCCGTCTTTGTGCAGCGGCCCGGAGCCGTCGACGAAGACGACGGCGTCGTGCTCACCATCGTCATCAACAGGGAGGGCTCCCACAGCATCCTGGTGGCCCTGGACGGCAAGACCTTTACCGAGGTCGCCCGTGCCAACATGCCGCAAGGTACGTTGAGCCCGTGTTGGCCCCGTCACTGCCCACCTCTTCGGCTAACCATTGCTCATATAGTGTATGCCCTCGGGCCCCACGGATCGTTTGTGGAGGGAGTCTTTGGCGCCTAAGCTAAGCTCTGGCCCAGAATGCGCCCTATCACTCGCCACAGCGATCTGTTCCGACAGCTGGCTATCGGACTAAACTGTTGCAGTGCTTCTCATCCGTCTATTTATTTCCTTTCCCCGCGTCTTCAACACGACACAGTCAGTGCCCCGGGAGCCCACACACAAAACAACCATCAAGTCTGTCGTTTGAACCCTTCTCCTTGCGCGCATAGCTAGCATCTGGCTTCGTTTATGTCTTCTTGCTTCGTGTTTCGTCAAATGGCCGGAGCCTGCCAGCCCCGGTCACCGCCGACTCTCTTGACACCTTTCTTTGTATCTAGTTCCAAATCACACTCTCCCTTTTTGCCCTCTCGACACCTTGCGAGCACAACGACACACCCACTCGTTTGGCCACTTCGATCCGGCCCGTTTGAGCTCTTCCTGAATCGAGACGTTTCATAGCATCAGCCTCGCCGCAGGCACCGTGAATCCACTTAAGAACCGGGTAAAATAGTAGGCAAAATGACAGTACCAGGCCAGGCCGAAGGCGGGGTCCCAGCCTGGAGGCCCGTGCGAAGGGTACGGCCACGTGACTACGAGCATCATGATGGGTATTCTTCCACTTTATGGAAACGTTTCTTCTTGCTCGGGATTTTCACCAGCAGAACGGCCCGCCGCGCCAGCGTTGCTTTTACAGCACGGTTAAAAGCTTTTATTCTCAAAACTGATTCCAAAATTCACGTTGCCAACGCTTATCTTTATCTGGCCGCTCATCGAAAATCGTTTAAATCCCTGCCAAGGCACCTGAGCCAATCGGTCCGGTCGATCCATTCGTCCCAGTATCCTAGTTAAGTCCCTCGATCCTATTCGGTTATATGGTACTAACACCTGTCTCACTACCAACCTAGGAAACCCAAACGTCTGGCTAAGCTCACGTCCGCTCGTGCGAGAGATGAAACTTGTCCAACACCACGCCCTACTCAGCTAGTTGCATCCCTTGACAAAATGGCAGTTCAACTTCAGAGGCCAGAGACAAATCTTCAAAGCCAGCAGCAAGAGCCGCTTGCTGACCGAAATTGATTATTTGAGCTGGTTCGGAACATACGTATTTATGGTTTGCAAACTCTCCGCCCGTCGAACCCAACGCGGTTGATCTCTTCTCTGAGCTTTCTCATATGAATGTGACAGATCATACAAGAACATCGACACCACCAATAGGAGCCAGACCGGCCCAGTTGAAACGGCACCATACGCTGCTCACACTGCCCTCGATGGTCCCCGGGCCGTTGCAGCCGCCACTGCAACCGGGTCCAAGCAGATGGAAGCCTCCCAGCTTTAAACCTCCCCGGCTCGTTGTCGTTCGCGGAGGTTTGCCCGGAGCTCAAAGCCGAAGATGCCCCTGCGGGAACGTGGTCCTCAGCACGAGCCTTCGCAACCGCGACCCAGGCAGGCAGTACGCGGATCATTCTAGCTTAGGCCGAAATGTCAGAATACACCAGAACCCCCGAACAACAAGGCTAGCTCCTGCCCTCCGTCTTTGGGGTAGATCATCACGCGGGCCCCCTACGGTCGATCGCACAGCAGAGTCTCACCCAGCAACAGACAAGGGCCGTTCAGAAGACCCCACGGCGAGTTTCAAGCGCCTCCTGACGATTTCGACGAGATCTTTCTCTGAGTGCGAGCACGTAACTATCCAAAAGACCAAACGACGCTCACACTTCTTTGCGACGACACGCCCCGGAAATTTCGCGAAACGGCCACATCACCCACAAGAGGCTGCGGTGATGACAGCTGCGATTGGATCAACGGATGTACAAGAGTGCCACATGACAGCAGCACTAGACTGCAGATCTTCCATAGACATTCCTGCGCGCGGTGGGAACACTGTACCATGTGCGTCTAGTATCTACGCATACATCTGCGGCAATGAGAGGGACATGCACCCGCTACCGAAGCGTCTTTGTGGGTGGCTTTTGAGGCATCGACGCACACACTGGAAACGTCGAGTCGCGAGGGGCCAACGATTAGCAAGCCGAGACAATCCATCATGTGGAATATGCAACTTGCAGTTTGGGCCAACGACACTCACTGGGATATTTGGCTGTCTCAGTTCTAGATAAATTCTATCGACATAAGCGGCGATAGGACACTTTTTGCAGTGGAAATAGGGCCTTGCCTGCAGGGAAAGAATCTGCTGGAAATGGCGTATTGAATGGGGTCGCAGAGTGGTTGCGTTTGTAGGGTCGTTTTCCGAACGACGCCCACATGTGCGCCCAGCCTCTTCTCGCTGGTGATTTCATACCATGGGCCGTCCCTCCTAACGGTTTAGATTCTGGCTCGATAGATTAAGTGAGCAGAAACGCTACGGCATACACCTACCCGTGTCTTTTCCTGGCAGTCCTGCGAGGCTGCAAGTCAACTCTGAGCACTCTGAGCAGACGTTAGTTGTGGGGCGTGACAGTGGGCCGCCCTCCTCAGCCTCGCGTTAGCTTGGAAGGTGCTTCCCTTCCTGCGGGGGCTCTCCACCGTCCGCCCGCGAACTCCTCATCGGGCACGTGCTGCCGATCCCCCTCTTGTGTCCACTTTCTATCGCTGCCATTTTTTCTGCCTGCATCCAATATCTTGAACCGGAATGTTCAGGTCGCCACTTTCTCCCCGTGTGCCCGACGCTGCGTACATAGGTAGGCTCCAAGGAACTACGACAGCGCCGCGCGTCGAAGTTAACGGAGCCATCGGTCGCTGCGCAGACACTCAAGTGGTGGAAACGAATCGGAAGAAAATGAACAAGGTTCGGCAGCGCCACGTCACGCAGGACCACTCCCCCATCTAACCTCGTCCCTTGTCTCGTATTTTTCTTGTTTCTGCCAACTTTCCGGGGCTTGTCATTTCCTTAACGTACACGAGACGCTAATTATCCAATGCTGATATAGGTGCCTTTGGTTCCATCAATATCGGCTGTGTATATAAGCATCGACGGAAGAACTCCGGTTCATCGTTCGGTTTTTAAGTTGATTGTCAAAAACGGATGCGCTACTACACCGCCGTTCATGCAACCAGATAGGAGCGGCCGGAGAGACGTCTTCTTTGCCAGCCGTTCTCTGCGACCAGGTTCAGTTGAAAGGTTGGGCGATGACCAGCGATGAACGGACGATAAGAGCCGAAGCTATGTCACCCGGGAGGGCATGGCGGGATCCAACGCGACGCACCTTTATGGATGGGCACACCGGTGACAAGTTGCATTGCGTTACCCCTTACTCTGCCCTACGCCCCAGTAAACCCAACTTCGTATGCGTGTCAGGCTAACTCGCTTCAGATTGGCTCCCTCGCCGTTCTCCCTATACCTTTGTCAAGAATGGTGCGTTCTCCGTCCCGTGGCAAATATCAACGAATTCTCCCGCGTCCCGCAAGGGGAATGTGCAGGTCTTGTTGCTTCCCGGATTTGTTGTTACGTACACAGGGGGCAGGGGCATTGCGGCACGGCCAAGGAGTTGCGGGTGTGGACTTGGTAGCTCCGGGGTGCTCCTTGCCTCCTGTCATCCCATGTTTGACATCCCGCCAAGAATTAAATGTTCAGGAGTGCTGAGAATATTGCCCGGCCCGGCCGGTGGTTACACCGCCTCAGGCGGCGAACACGACGCACCCTCCCGCTGCGGGTGCGCGACG
The DNA here is from genome assembly GCA_000193285.1 of Magnaporthiopsis poae ATCC 64411. NCBI lineage: Eukaryota > Fungi > Ascomycota > Sordariomycetes > Magnaporthales > Magnaporthaceae > Magnaporthiopsis > Magnaporthiopsis poae. The sequence continues at coordinate 4,993,734 of GL876967.1, forward strand.
GAGATTTACCACCGCCCGAGCTCAGGGGCTGCGGCAGGGCTCGAGAGCCTAAACAATGACAGCAGGGCAGGAAGACGCACTGCATGACAGACGGCCGTTACAAGGCGGACCAGGGCCGCGAATCCCACCACGGCCCGATGCTACATCCCACCCTTTGCCTGCACTCCATGGAAATAAGACGAAATTCCAATACCCTCTAGCTTCTCGCGGTTCTTTACAGCCAAAATAACTCTACGCCGGTGTCTGATTTAGCAGGAAAGTGCCTAATATCTTTTTGCTGGACAAGGCTCAAAAATATGCTTTCAATGTCACTCCACGCTACGAAGCCACGAGTCGTCAGACGTCCCAAAAGGGCAAGATTGGGAACCATCCGCCCGGTTTTGGGTAACACTGCCGGGAAAGTGGGCCGTGGCCCATGAAGACAGCGCCATTCTCTATCGGGGTACCCCACGGCGGCGAGTCGGAGCCGTTGGTGTGGCCTGCTGCCGTCCAGGGGCGGCGATTTAGAGTTTCAGTACCGCTGTATCGGACCCACGGTTTGCCAGTGTCCCCAATACGTGCAGCAGATCGGTGGCTCCGATGCCAACTTGGAGAACTTGGAGAACTTGGAGAACTTGGAGATTCCAGTCCACCTTGGCCGGACAGCTCGCAACTGGGGCGCCGTCCACGGGCTGCCAACTGCGCAACAAATTCCTATAAAACAGCCGTTGCCGTCGACGTCTGGGTATCGGTTTCTTTTCCTCCCTCACCAGCACTCGGATTCAGCATCTTACCACTCACTCACTCCAGTCTTTCACTTTCCGGCTTTGGCCATCACAGTCTTTCACTCGCTGATCCTCTTAATAAAACAAAAGAACCGACTTTCCAGTACTTTAATCCACTCAACCCAACCGCCAAAATGCAGTTCTCCCTCGTTGCCCTCATCGCCGCCGGCCTTGCCGCCGCTGCTCCCCAGGCCACTCCGACCACCCCGACCAACCCGGCCACCACAAGCACTCCTCCCACCACTACCTGCACGCCTGGCGCCGTTGTCGACTACGTCGTCGTCGCCGACGACACCCTCACCGTCATCTCGCAGAAGCTTCACTCGGGCATCTGCAACATCGCGAAGGCCAACAACCTCGCCAACCCCAACTTCCTCAGTCTCGGCCAGCAACTCAAGGTCCCCACCTTCCCTTGCCAGCTTGACAACACCTCGTGCCTGGCCAAGCCCTCGCAGAACCTCGCGTGCGTCAAGGGTGGCAAGCAGGGCTGGTACACTATTGCCAAGGGCGACACCTTCTTCCTCGTCGCCCAGTCCTTCCAGCTGGACGTCAACGCCCTCCTCAAGGCCAACCAGGGTGTCGACCCTCTCCTGCTCCAGGTCGGCCAGAACATCACCATCCCCATCTGCTAAGCGGTTCGCCTCACGAACTTGGTCTGATGAGCGGTCTGGCCGTGCCCTTTGGCGACAACTACCTCAACCGCCTTCTCTCGCCGGAACATTTTCATATTGGTCTTGGGTATAGAAGGGATAGAGTTCATTATGTCTAGGATTTGACAGCACCATGACGCCCGACCTTGTCTCCCACGTCGGCTTGCGCTCCATCTGGTCACAATACAAAGTCGTTCATCTCCATTTCCACCGCTCGGTGTTCAACGTGATAGATACATCGTCCTTTCCTCATGGTTTGATCCATCAATGTATTCGCTCGCGCATTGTCTCCATAAAGCACGGAAAAGTAATAGAGATCCTATTGCGTCACGCCGGCTAAAAGCAAAACTCCGCTTATCAACCAGGTGGCTAGCAATTGGGACAAGTATCCTTTGTGACAAAACTTGTGAATTTCATGTGTGAAAAACTCCCGTCATCTCAGCCGCTCCGGCACGTGCTCAGCCTCAACGTCCGGCCGTTTCCACATTAAACTACACCTAGACTGCAACAATGCTCGACACCACTCGCCCCTTCCACACCCGGGCATCGTTTCCCTTGCCTCGTCTTGCAAAAGTCTTCACTCGCTGCTATAGACCCAAGACTGGTAGGTTCAGGTTTTCCATGCCACTTTCCACCGGCACTAAGCTACGATTCCAATGTCGGGCATCAAGGTTCTGTTCACGGTGCGCCGGACCGCGTGGACCTGCTGATATGATAATATTTGTGGGTCTGAAGACGAGGCCTGTTCAGCCTCGTGGCTCAACTGGTCTCTCTTCGACATTACAACCCAGCCTCGCGCGTACCGGGCCGATCAACCTAATCTTTGACAGAAGGCAGATTCTTTGAAGCACTGCATACATGCTATAGAACTCGGCACGTCCCGGTCATTTGCTGCCCATTCGCTGCGAGCCGTCACCCGCAGATCTCGCCACCCGCCAGGACAAGACTCAACGGGCGGCCACAAGCCCAGGCACCGCACGAGCTGCCTCCAATGGAGACGCCCGGTCTATCACCTACTAAATATCGCCACCCTCATCCTCCTTCATGCATCTTATCCCCCTTTAAATCTAACTACCCCGTCTTCCACGCCGCATACACTTTATCGAGATCGTCGAGCTAATGCTCAGTTCCTTGGCTGCTTTTTAGTATTACAGAACGCCGCCGCTGGTCCACCGCCGTATCACTCCTTCATCTATAGGCCAGAACCCCAAAGGCAATACGCTCAGCTCAGGGGCTTACCGCCTGCCCCACCGCCGAGGAAGCCACAGCCAGGGAAGCTGCTGATGTCAGGGCAGACTTGTCCTTCTGCGGCCCATAGCCGAGATCTTGGACTTATCCTTAGGGCTAAAGGTCTGCAAGGCCCCGGCCCGACTGAGCGGCTTGATAATGTTGGCGACCCCGTCGCCATACTCCGTGCTCTCATTGGTGCGGCTGTTGGGTGCTTGGGAGCGGGACATGGCTGTGGAGGCAATGATGAGGGCTGAAAACCCCACCCGGCGACACAGCTTTGGCGACGTTCATGAGTGCGATGCATTCCTCCCGAGTGCGACAACGACGCTGACAAGCTTGCGGGTGTTGCCGCCGACTGATGGCACGCGCTTCACCGCCCGTGTGGCTGCCTGTTCGAGCTCGGACTTTGTCTCTTGCAAGCGGCAGACGGATAATGCGAGCCGACCAATGATGTGGGTCAGCGGAGGTTTGAGGGAAGACTACGGAATAAGCTCCGCCCAAAGTTTCTTCCAGCTAAGGAATTAAGGTATAAGCTTCCCATCAGCCCGTCTCTTGGCGTGCTGACCAAATGCTGCAGGGAGAATCAATGCCGAGGCCCCGCCTCACTCCTTTGTGCGCCTATGGCCTCCAACTGGCTTGCTTACCAAGCGGGACCAGGCACCGACTGCGCTACCTCATTACCTAAGGGGCGCAGCGGCTCTGCCGGCTTGCTTGGTGGTGCCGGGCGCGCCGCATCGTCGAATAGACGCCCGTATAAGCTGGGTGAGATTGGGGGCTAGGTGATCTCGGTTGACATCCCCTGCCAAGACGCATATCAGACGCCATACAATACCGATCTGCAGGCTGGCATCGCAGGCGGGTACTTGGTAAGTTGACTTGACTATAGACAGCACACGCTAATTAAGCGGTTAGGCACCTTCCTATTCAGGATTTTGCCAGGCGTTACCGTCGGACTCTCGGAACACAGCCTACCGCAGGCGGAGACACTAGTTGCCAAACTAGAATCGGTTCAGTTAATTACCGATTAGTTATCAGGTCAGAGACTCGATTAGGGCATAAGAGTGTGCTAGCAAAGAGACCTGGCCAGTCGGCATCGCGGATGGTGCCAAGAGACATATGGAACCCTGCCAATTATGCACCCGATTCCGGGCATATCGATGGCCTCGCTTGCTTGTTGGTAAATGCTTGTAATTTCTCCGGGATCATGTATGATGCCTAGCTGATCTTGCGTCTTCCCAGGTGCAGGACGCCACTTCCTTCGCACGATGACGCCGTGAACTAACTAGCTCCTCTTGGCTAGGATGAGATTCATGAGAGAAACTGGTGCCTGGTCAGCCTCCTCACCTTCATGAAAGAGACCTCATGAGGCAGTATAAAGGAAGCCGTCTGCTCCTCCAAGACGGCTTCTGTCTCTGCTTGCTCCCTCATCGCGACCAGCTCCTCCAGCAGCCTCCCACAGACAGAAGCACAGCAACGCAACCACTGGCACAGACACCACCCGCACCGCCATCCAACATGCACTTCTCGTCGTCCATCCTTGTCGCCCTCGCAGCCACCGTTTCGGCCATCGACATCAGGGCCTACGGGGCCGACAACTGCAACGGCGGCTACAGGCAGTGCGCCAACATCAACCCGGACGTGTGCTGCGTCTTCAGCGACTCGGACAGAAGCGGCCTGACGAGCATTAGCGCCGCCGCGGTGAGTTGAGCTCCTTCCCACGAACTAAATCAAGGCGACCATTCTAACAAGAAAAAAAACCCTAGATCCCAACCAACTGGCGCATCCACGTCTCGGGCGCCACCGGCGGCGGCTGCAAATTCTTCGGCGGAGATGCCGACTCCAACGGCGCCGACTTCGTCTGCCTGCCGTACCACTCGCGCGGCGACCGCACCGGGGGCAAGTACTGGTTCGTGAACCGCAAGCGCGCCCTCGACCATGCCTGCCCCGCCGAGCAGCCCGACGCCAAGAAGTGCACGAGCACGGTCAAGTACAACTCGGTCGGTCTGGCCGACGGTGCCGAGTACGACATCACCGGTCTCTCGGAGGACAAGGTTAAGGAGCTGGTAAGCATTTCCCTCCATTTTTTGAACCACAAAGGCCTGTAAGACGAGATGCTGACCTGCTTTCCCCGCTCGCAGGAGAAGGTTGCCTTCTCTGGCGCTAGTGCCGACGCGGTCCCCGCCGAGTTCCATGCTCGGCGCCGCTAGAGCTCGTCAGCGAAGCTTCGCGGCGAGAATTGGTCTCGGGACATGAGGCTTGGTGGTGGAAGAGGGCTGGAAACACTGTCCAGCCTTGGAAGTAACGTCGATATCCGGATGACGGCTACTGTTGTATCGCTGTCCTCCTATCCGACCAATCGGATCCGGCCGTGTACCTGGCCACGTGGGCACACCATCCAACATTCGGATATCGTTCTAAAGGAGGGTGGGTGGGTGCGCCGGAAGGAACCGCAGAGACAGAAAATGATGGTGTGGTCGAGGAGGTGACGTCGCTCTTGGCTTCTCACGTAATTAATGGGTGTGACACAAAGAAAAACCCTGAAGCCGGAAGAATAAATCATTTTGTTCGCTCGCTACCCAATGCTCCTTTAATAACAGTACGCCTAACCCAAATGCTTCGAGAAATCACCACGCACTCCTCAACCTGCACGCGACGCCACTGCCGCTGATTACCATTTGGCCAGAAGGTACTTGAACCCGGCCCATTGCTCCTCACCCGACGGCACGATGTTGGAAGGCGGGATGGCGAAGCCGCCATCCTTCTCTGTAGCCGGCCTCATCTCGTAGCCCCACGCGAGCTCGGCGCCCGCGACGTCGTACCCCCAGTCCATGCTCATGCCCGAAGTCTGGTATACGGTCTTGCAGGTCTGGCCGTACTTGAACTTGAGCCTGTTGACGGCCTTGATGGCGGACGCCACGCCGCCCGCCAGCTTCAGCTGGCGAGAGAGCGTTTTGGGCTTGGCTTTGCAGTCGTAGCCGTAGGGCACCAGGATCATCTGCGCGTACGAGTGGAAGTCGGCAAAGAACTTGATGCCCTGCGCGCGCGCGACCGTCAGGGTGTGGCTGACCAGCGCCTTGTTCTCGGGCGCGTCGCCCGGGCGCATGCCGCGGAAAGCGCCGTCGCAGGGGTTGTCCGACGCGCCGCCCGCCACGTTCCACTGGTGCGGCCAGTTGCGGTTGATGTCGGTGCCGACGCAGGTATAGCCGGGCCACGACTGGCGGTTCTTGCGCCATATTCGGTTGTTCATGTGCGTGTAGACGAAGCCTGTTGCGGTTGGGCTCTCGGGGTCAGCGATGAGAAGCGGATCTGGGCCTTCCGGAGAGACAGAGAGAGAGAGGTGTCCACCTACCGTCAGGGTTGACGACCGGCATGATGTAAAAGTCAAACTTGTCGATGGCGCCCTTTGCTATGCTGTCCCCCTTCAGGTAGCCGTCTACCAGCTTGTAGGTCATGTACTCGACGGTCTGAAAGCGCCACATGTGTTAGCAACGCACTCATCTCCCATGGAGAAGTTTCTGGGGAGAGAAAGAGCCATGTGTCTCATACGGGAGCAGCGATCCATTCACGCGCGTGCACCGTCGCGTGCCAGATGACGGCTGGGCGCTTTCCGGGCCCCTGGGCGCCGTACAGGTGGATTCCCTTGATATCCCTGCCCTCGAACGACTTCCCAGCGACAAACGTCTGCGAGTTCTTCGGAAAGGCAGCCTGGACGTCGTCCAGCCAGGTGAGGTGGTCTTCGAACCTGCGGTAGGACTCGAACCACGACATGGCGGGCAGACTCGGCGCCTGGCGGGCGGCGATGGCGGCGGTGCGCGCGGACTTCCAGGGCTTGATCTCGCCCTCGGACCGGATCCTGGCGCCGAGGTCGGCGTAGAGCAGGTTCATCTTGAAGCCGAGGCTCTTGAGCTTGCGCTCGGCGGTGGGCGACACCGCGACATCCATGTGGTCGTGGCTCTCGGCGCAGGCGAGCGGAACAGCGGCCTCAATGTTGGCGACGGCGGCGGCGATCTCGGTGTAGTTGGCGCTGACGGCGTCGATCTGGTACACCTTGTAGCCATCGTACTTGGACGCGCGCTTCTCGAGCGAGGCCGAGGTCAGCGGCAGCACCGCGAGGGCCAGGGAAAGGATCTTGCTGGCGGAGAACCTCATGGTGACAGCGGCGAGTGGCGCAAGGATGGCTGCTGCTGCTGCTGCTGCTGCTGCTGCTGCGACTGCTTTCCGACGACGGAGCGGCGGATAGGAGTCAGTAACAGGCAAAAATTGGACGAGGGACGCGTGAGGGCAGCGTTATATATCACTGCGCCCGTCCGAGTGAGAGTTGGTGTGATGCGGGGGCATTAAACGGCGCTTCGCTTACCACTTTCCGCGACCCGTCAGGACGAGCACGCAACAAAGCATCCAAGACCGGTATCTTTGCTGCCACGGCTATCATGGCCGGCGAAAAGGCCGTCGGCACGACCCGCCAGGGGCCCCGGATAGGGGGAGCAAGCCCCATGAAATACCCAGCGGCCGCTGATGCCATGCCACCTCCTGCACGGGGATTCCGGGAGTGGGTCCGACTCTCGGCTCCCCGCCTGCCGGATCAGACTCACTGACGATCCACACATGAACCTGAGCAGTTGATGCTTCCAACCCACGTCAGTCGCCCCGAGGGCGTGATCGACGGTCACGCTCGTTGCAAGGAATAAAAAGTGCTGCAAGGGTGGCCTAAAGTCCTGGTCGTGTACAGCGCCAGCTTACCCCAACCCTCCTTTCCAGAGGACAAGGCCATGAGGAACTTCTTGCTTGGCAACTAGTACAAATCAGGCTTAGTTTTGTCCCAAAACAGCTCCCTGTCCGTTGGGGACTCCCTTTTGGCTTGGGGTGCGGGCCACATGGCTGCATGCGGAAAATCGAGTCATGGCAGCTGTGGCTGCATTGATGGATCTGCTAAATTTTGCAGCAGCCATCAAACCCTCCTTCAGGGCCAGCCCCAGACGAAAGGCTGTGTTTGTGGACCCGAGCGAGTGGCTACCTTGGCTTTGTGAAAACGTTCTGGAAAACGCGCCAGAAGGGCAGGCATAAATCTTGGCTACTCGACCAGGACGAGAAGTGGTGTTGATACTCTCCTAGCCACCTCCTTCATCACCTCCTTTCCAACCTCCAAACTAGGGCCTAGCACCCCCTAATTAGGGGCCTGGCACGACAAATATGTGAAGCCGGCTACCCTCCCACCTTTGGATCTAGGAAGTTTACGACGGCCAAAAGGCCAGGACGTCCAAAAGGGTGAGGGCTTGAAGGCAAGGCGCGTGCAGATGGACGATATAAAGGGCACGTTTTTTATTGCAAGGGCGGGGCTGATTTAAGCGTATCGCCGCGATATCCGTCCCCAATCCCATGACCGAGCCTGATTCGGCAAGCAAAAGCCAGGCATTGCCTCCTGCGCGTCTCGCAGACTCACTCTCGTTGGGCAGAGCTTGGCCAATCAGAAAGACGCAGGTGTGCCTACCTAGGGAGAGCAGCCACGTGCGACCACGATACCACTGCAGTCGTATAGGTTCTATCTACATTGCATCTTCCTCTCAATCTTGAATGGATTATTGCGGGTTTTTATCCTTGCAATGCATCTTGACTTCTGTGCTAATTTACCTCCCCGGACCAGGTCAAACGGCGTCATCCTGGTTCTCTGTCCCTTGGTTGACAGAAACACGCACTCACGCACCGCCAGTGCCGTCCTTTGCACACAACCGCCTCCCTCTCCTGTCCACCAGCATCTCGCTGCTCCCAGTCCCCGTGCCCGCCATCACCCCTGTCGATGCTGGGGTGCCCATCGTCAGCCCGACGGCGCCGTCTTCCACACCATCCACAGCCACCACCGCAATGACGAACAATTACGGTACTTCCCTTTATAGTGAGGACCGGCAGCTTATTGTCAAGATTAATAGTTTTAGGAATCTCCTTGTCCACTCGCTAGAAATGCCACAGAATGGTCCGGTTTGCGCTCTACCGTTGTCGGCAGCTTCGAGATGCCCTGCGAAGCCCGGGCCTTTCACCCGTCCATTCAGCCACCCGCAAATAACATTGAGGAAAACCGCACAGACCACAAGATCTACTCGTCCACTCGTCGCTACATGTCGCAGCGCCCGAGGTCTTGCTCCGAACGGGATTTCCGAAGCCCCTCGCAGGCTACCAGTTCGTGGTGAAGGACATGTCGGACAAGGAGTTATACACATCATGGCGGTGGCATCACCCTGTCGGTGAGTGGCAAACATTCCACCGCACCGCCCGCCAGCTACGTTCCAGGCCCGTAGAATGGAGTTGACACTCGCGGTCACAGACATAAAACACGGTGCCCCTGCGCTCTCTGGACGAGATATTTCGCTCGTCAAGCAGTGTGTGCTGAGGCCCGCTACAAAGACCCGACAAGAATGAAGCCTTCAAGCATACACGCAACCTGTATTAGGGATGTCTCGTCTACGGGCAAGCTGTCGGCTATATCCCACCCATCATCTTCCGATATCTAGTACAGAGCAGACGGAAGTCGCAAGATGAGTGCCAAGGATCCGGAAGCCTGCACAGGCGTCGAGACGACCACCGTGAGCCCGGCGGACGCGTGGCTGAAGACGCGGCTGGAGACCGCTAGCAATAAGTGCTTGCCGGAATACGCAGTCGGATAATCGCGCATAGCCTAAAACTTCCGTCTGAGGGTAACGAGATGCTTCTCTGCCCAGGAGCGAGGCTGACGAGTTCGGTGACTAGGAGAGGGAAGGGAGATGGGAACCTCATCTTTGCGTACGAGCAGTGGCTTCCGACCAAGATGGCCACACTCGGCACGGTTGTTGTGCTCCCTCCGGAAGACCAAAAGCTCAACCAGCGGGACAAGCCGCCTCCGTAAGCTAATCCACGCTGCGCTCACCGCATGGACGCCTCGCTGCTGAAACGAACAGACCCTTCAGACTTCCCGGCGCTCGCTACCCCCCATGTCTCCCATTGCGTGAACTCGGAGGCCATAGGCCCAAGTATGTATCTCCCTTTCTATTCCCCGTCCTACTTTCTTTTCTGCTTCTTTTCTGCTCTCTTTTCTGTTCCCATTCCGTCTTCATCATCTGCCGTGGCATCCCGAAAAGGCACCTAACGATCCCCTTCGTCCGTCTCAGGAACTTCTCCTTCAGGATAGCCGTCAGCCATCAGCGCGGTTCGACTTCCACCCGATTCTCCGCCAGTGACAGCTAGTCCGACCGGCGGCCGAAGGAGGCAATGGTGCGGGGGCTCCTCTGCGTCACCGCTGCTGCCCAGCCTGTCTGCCGCGTGTGCCGACATATTTTGCTGACTATCTGTTCTCAGGGTGAGGCAGGCACCGGGCCCTGCGAGGGCTCCCAGTCGCTGCCGGGGAACGGAAGATACGGAGACGGGGCGAGGGGACGCGAAAGGTGACACCAGGCACTCCGCTCCAGTGCGGTGCTAGTGGACTCTGTGGGCAGGGAGTTGCGGCAGCTTAGCCACCTACCGGAACAGCCTACGTCTATCGCCCAGTCCTGTAAAGACGATTCCCAGACTGGATGAGTTGACCGCAGACCCGAAACGTTTCCGATATGCCGCCGTTTTTTTGCACTTCCAAGCAGACGAACCGACCGCTAACTTCCATCACAAGCCCTCGTTTGGATAGAGAACTGCGGAGGCCTCGACGATAGACCGAAGCAGTCTCCATGACGCCCGCCACAAGTCACTACTTCGACAACCCACACCATGCCGACCCGAAACGGCCGCGACGACGCGGGAACCTCAGCAGCAGCCCCGGCGCCGCCGTTTATCCCGCCCAAGATCGCCCAAGAACACATGAGTAGCGCCACGGCCGGCGCCCCTCGGGAGCCATGGCACACCTATTCTCGGCTTCGGTTTCGAGCACGGGGCAGCGTCCCAGCCCTGTACGCGCCGGGCGACGTCTGCCGCCTGCCGGTCGCCTCGTCGCTGCGGTTTCCCGGCCTG
>GL876967.1:5023599-5044892 GCA_000193285.1 Magnaporthiopsis poae ATCC 64411
CGGCGGCGCGCGAGGGCAAGCTGGGCGACTACACGTACGTGGGCACGCTGGGCATGCCCACGGACGCGCTCGAGGGCTCGCAGCAGAAGCAGGACATCGAGGACAAGCTGGCGACGGAGCACGACGCGCTCGCCGTGTGGTGCTCGGACAAGGACTTCAACGGCCACTACTCGCACTTCTGCAAGCAGATCCTGTGGCCCGTCTTCCACTACCAGATCCCCGACAACCCCAAGAGCAAGGCGTACGAGGACCACTCGTGGAAGTACTACGTCAACGTCAACCAGGCCTTCGCCGATAAGATCGTGCGCAACTGGAAGCGCGGCGACGTCATCTGGGTCCATGACTACCACCTGCTACTCGTGCCGGGAATGGTGCGCAAGAAGCTGCCAGACGCCAAGATCGGCTTCTTCCTGCACGTCGCCTTCCCGTCGTCGGAGATCTTCCGCTGTCTGGCCATGCGCAAGGAGCTGCTCGAGGGCATGCTGGGTGCCAACCTGATCGGCTTCCAGATCCACGAGTACACGCGCCACTTCCTGCAGACGTGCAGCCGCATCCTGGCCGCCGAGGCCACCCCGGACGGCCTGCAGCTCGAGGACCGCTTCGTCGACGTCATCAACCTGCCCATCGGCATCGACCCGGTCGCGCTCGACCAGCACCGCGGCGAGCCCGAGGTGGCTCGCTGGATCGAGAGCATGCGCCAGCGCTACCAGGACTGCCGTCTCATCGTGGCGCGCGACAAGCTCGACCACGTGCGCGGCGTGCGCCAGAAGCTGCTCTCGTACGAGCTCTTCCTCAACAAGAACCCTGAGTGGCGCGGCAAGACGGTGCTGATCCAGGTCGCCCTCTCTACGAGCGAGAAGTCGGAGCTGGACGCCACTGTTTCCGACATTGTCACGCGCGTCAACTCGTCGTGGGCCAATCTGGCCTACCAGCCCGTCGTGTACCTGAAGCAGGACATCGACTACGCCCAATACCTGGCCCTGCTGACCATCGCCGACGCGCTCATGATCACGAGCCAGCGCGAGGGCATGAACCTGACGTCGCACGAGTTCCTAGCCTGCCAGGACGGCCGCCACACTGAGGCGGCAAGCGGCGGCGAGGTCAAGAAGCACGGGTCCCTGATCCTGTCCGAGTTCACGGGCACGGCCTCGCTGTTCGGCGGCCACGAGCTGTCCGTCAACCCTTGGGACTACCAGGCCTGCTCCGACGCCATCAAGCAGGCGCTCACCATGGGTGAGGATGAGAAGGCGCGGCGCTGGGGTAAACTCTACGAGGCCGTCAACCACCACACGGGCGCGCACTGGTTCACCGAGTTCCTGTCGCGCCTCGACCGCGTCTACGAGGAGCAGCACAAGCGCGACCAGACGGCGGTGCCACGCCTGTCGATGAGCTCGCTGGCGCGCCAGTATAAGCGGAGCGAGCGCAGGCTCTTTATACTCGATTACGAGGGCACCCTCGTCAGCTGGGGCCCGGTCAACCAGATCATCCCCGTCAGCCCACAGGTACTTGCTCCCGCCCTTCCAAGTTCGACTGACCCTCTCAACACCACCCATACTTCGTTCTCCGTGGCACATCGGCCCCGAGTGGAAGTGGAAGAGCGGGATCCGAGACCTTCGCAGCAGCAGAGTTCGCAGCAGCAGAGTCGAGGACAAGAACAACAGCAACAGCAGCAACAGATCCCAGAGCATGGCAAGGTCAGCGCTCAGGTGGAAAGCTCCACGGGTCTGTCACCGCACTCGCCGCTGTACGAAGTCTCGGCGGCGAGCGCGGCTCTCCGCGATGCTACTAACCCTTCTCCCCCTCCTCCCCCGGTTATTAAAACCCTCGCCCAGGCGTGGGAGGAACAGAAGGCTGCATCCAAGTCCTCCAAAACAACGGGGACGCACTGCGGATCTACTAGTGTTAGAACGTGGAAGACGAACCTTGAGGTATACGGGCTCGACGACCCCAGAACGTACACTGACCTCAGGCAACAGCGAACTCTCGACGTCCTCTCGGACCTGCTCCTGGACGAGCGCAACACCATCTACGTCATGTCGGGGCGCCGTCCCGAGGAGCTGGACCGGCTGTTCCGGCGGATCCCCAACCTGGGCCTCATCGCTGAGAACGGGTGCTTCCTCAAAGACTGCGGGTCCGATTCGTGGATAGAGATGGCCGACGGCGAGCAGATCCGGAGCTGGAAGGAGTCGGTCAAGGGCATCATGACGTACTACCTGGAGCGGACGCCGGGCGCCGAAGTCGAGGAGCGGCGGTGCTCGCTCATGTTCCACTACAAGTCGGCCGAGGACTACGACACGGCGTCGAGGCTGGCGTCGGACTGCGCGTCGCACATCAACGACGCATGCGAAGCGCAGCGCGTGCACGCCGTCCCGCTCGACGGGTGCGTCATCGTCGAGCCGGTCGACTGGACAAAGAGCACGGCGGCCGAGCATGTCTTTGACGGCATCCGCAAGCGCATCATGGGCAGCGCGTCGGCCGAGGGTCAGGAACAGCAGCAGCACAACAAGGATGCCGTCGACTTCTTGATGGTCGTTGGCGACGGCCGCGAGGACGAAAAGGTGTTTAGGTGGGCCAATCAGCTCGGCGAGGACAAGGTCGTGCGCGACGTCGTCACCGTCAGCCTGGGCAGCCGCAATACCGAGGCTGGGGCGACTTTGACGCAGGGTGTGAGCGGTAGGTTTTTTATCTCGTCCATTCTTTACAATCTTTGTCCGCCTACAGCCCAAGCTGACCATCCCACCCAATTCTAGGTGTCCTGCTCGCCCTGCAGAAGCTCTCGGCCGTCTCGTGACTCCTTGACCCGGACGGCTTTGACTCCGGCATGCGGTTCGGAGGGCTGTGAGGATCCGAACAAGACAAGAGGGTGACAGAGAGAACGTGTAACCCTGTTGGAGCCCGTCATGTCTGTTGCCCACGCGTTCCATCACGCAACCCAGTTGCAAGAAAGGAGGATCATGGAAATTCCCTTGTGGCCGCGACATGCTTCCCTCTTTTCACTGTCCATATTTTGTTCTCCCTAGCCCCTCTTCTTGGAGGAACAATGTCAGAGTCCGGGTTTCCTACCCCACTACCACAAACACCAAGACACCCCACCCCAACAACACCAAACACAACAACAAACATACAGCACAACCCCCCGCCTTTTCCTTGACACGATATAATGGTTTCCTTAGGTCGAGAGTGGGCATGGGACGACGAGGGTGGAAGGAAGGGAAAAGGGTTTCACAAAATTGGTGGCTGCTCCTGATTGCTTCATTCTTCATTTTCCTTGTCTCCTCCCATTCCTTTTTCCTTGGGCTTCATCTTTGACTTCTTCCTTGTCGTAATGTTTCACTTCCATAGCATGCACATCATGACATCAGGTCCGATATCTGCTCCCAGCATATCTTGTTTTTCTTTGGTAGGATTATTGTTTTTATTTTCTTTTGTAGGCTCAACTGTGCGACCGCCGAAATACGGTTCGCGCGCTCGCATTGTCTGGCCTTGGACTGAGTGTCGGTTGCATGTCTGTCGGCGTTGCTAACTTTGTTTTACCAACCTTTTCTTCTTTTCCTTCCGTCGTCTAGCTTGGGACGCCAAGAGCCGCAGAGGGATGTCCAAACATGTAAATACGGGTAGTACTATGCTTGTCCCTTAGGGACTGTCCTGCAGAGAAAAGGCCCCGAAGGTCTTGGGATGTTGTCGAGGTGGTGGTGCCGTTGATGAAATTGTTTGCATTAGGTTAGACGAACCGTTGGCGTCCCGGTCCACTCCCGGTCCATTCCAGGGTTACCCCCGCCAATGGGGATCCCGCCAATGGGGATCCCGCCAATGGGGATCCCGCGGCAGCACAAGGGATCGTTCTTCTACCGGCGAGCTGATGCCCCACCATTGGACATTATCTGGACGGTATCCGACCCTTGTAGGGCGGGAGTCCCGAACCATCATGAGATCCATGGGATCCCTCTCTATATGGGTAGGTATATACCTGTTTTCCTTGCTTTACCGCTGGCATGATAAATCTCTTCCCCCTTACCGTAAAGAAATACGAGGACCCTTTCCCAGATCACGACTATTGTCATTCATCACACTTTGGAGATCTCTGTGCCTACATGTAGGTACGTGGATACCTTAACTACCGACTGCTGAAAATGAAAACACCTGGATATGGCTTTCCCGGCCGGGATAAGGCGCAGCCGAGCTGTACGCACCGCTGGGGAGCAAGATTTTGCCGTTCCTGCTGCTCTTTGTTGGGACGGGCTGTGTTGCAATGGGTTACAAGGCAGACTTGAGAAAAATATCTCAATTGAAGGTGGTAATCCTTTACGTTTTAGGGCCCCGAGACGTACCCAAAGGAAACAGGGAAACAGAATCGCCCGGACTGCCCGCCGGGGCCGGCCCTGATGGTATAGGTAGGTCGTCCGGTGGCCAGTACGGTGCCCAGGCGTGCCGTATTTCGCGTGATTCTCGTTTCAATTCAACAACCTTGCTCAGCTGAGGCGTCCACGTTTCCCGCCATCTGATTAAGTGTTTCGTCTCACTGGCGGCCACCCAAAAAAAAAAAAAAAAAAAAAAAAGTAGTGAGTGGGGGTCGCGCCTCCGGCTCTAGCTCCGTAGATCACCACGAAACGCGGGCATATCAGTGCCTGTATTGGTCCGCCGTCGCGGGCCTTAATTTACGACTTTTGTTCCGAGGCGGTGTGGCATGTTTCTTATCCTTTTTTTTTCGCAACAGCTTCGCTGGTTCCCCAGGCTCCCGCACTGCCCTAAAGACGCGGTCTTTTGCCACAAGGCGACCGGCTAAACTCTTTTCCTATAGCGGTTCCAAAGATGGGCTGTTTGTTACAAATAATATTGTAAATCCGGCGTTCCCCGGGTGCTAGCGTGCCGATTCACCGAAGGGACTTGGTCACGTCAGACGAATCTCGATACCCAAGGCACAACGCCAGGCAGCCGCCTGTTATTGCTGCCAGAGACAACGCCATAAGAACTCTGTTTCCCCCGTCGTTTTCAGCGGGCCACGCCACGCCCGGCTTGGGCTGGGCGCTAGCTGGCCGCAGACCTGACATACGCGCATGCCGAGAAGCTTTTCTTTCGAACATAGCCCCGAGTTTTCGCCGCGGAGATGTCGGGTACTCCAAGGTCGGCAAATCATCGGACATGGTACCTTTTGTTTTTCGCCGCACATTATGGCCTTTCGAAATCCCATGTCGGACGCCTGCGTTGGCTAGCTTAAAATTTGCCACGGCAGATAAGCAAATGGAGAATGATTTGATCCCGACGGTCCTTGCACCCCGGCCCAAAAAGGGGGAAAAAAAAGATGGCAGCTTCTTTCCAATGATGTATTTACGGGTGCGCCACCTAAGCTGCTAATTCGACCAGCACGGTATGTGCTGTCAACCTCCTGCCTCGGGGCTGAGAACTGCCATCTTTTTCTTATCATCAGCGGTGCGTCCCACCTCCGTCTATGACTAAGACACGGCTAACCTGGATCTTCAGGGGTGCGAGGTATGTACGTGCGGCTGTCTGGGGTTCTCCCTCTTCTTTTTGGTTGGGGCGTTCTATCCATACTAGTTCGTGACGTGCGTCCTGCTCATCATGGAACGTTGGGGACATGCACAGACGCCCAGTTAGCTTGACGCGAGCCATCACCGCACTAAAAGAATAGGAGGTTAGCGGTGTAAGATCCGCTACGCCCTATAACCCGGGCCGGTCTGACGTTGAATCCGACGCCTCGATCACCAATGAAAGTATGGGCGGTAAAGCCCCGTTGTGGTTGCAGCGTCAGTGGCCCCAGCTCATTGTTTTCTCGTCGAATCCTATCACCCATGGGCGATTGGAACAGGCTCCCTTCCTCAAATTACAGGGCTGTACAGTCGGGCCGCGCGAGCAGGCTGGCCACGAAGAAAGAATCAGTGCTGCATGGACGGAACGCCCAAGGGCCTGCGGTTCGCTGTATAAATTCGTATGTGTACTTCTTTCGCCCTGCTGGGCTGACACGGCAGAACTTAACATTAGGCCTGGTTTGGGGACGGCTGCCTCTAGTCGTCGTCGAAGCTAGCCAACCCCATTCTCCAAGGTCCCGTGGCGTTGGGCACAAAGGTCTGGGCTTTTATTTTTCCCCGCGCCACGAGCCCGGACTCTCCGAACCCTGCTAACCCTTGCCCTTATCCCTTGTCGCTTCCTTTGGCGGCGAGCGCGTACATGGAACAGACGACCGTGACGCACATGGCCTGAGCCGGGCCAGCCAATCACACCTCTGCTTGCATTCCCAAATCACGAGGTCTGTTGAAATCGCCACATCATTCGCAGGAGCTGCCATCGGCAACCAACGGCAGGGAGAGGGAGACGTAATGATAGATATCGCGGCCGTATTTAGAGTCATCGCGATCGGTGAATCCACAACAGGCACCTGACATTTGTCAGCGAGGGAATCGGGCACACGAAACAACATGGAAGTGGGGACTCTTGACCTCTTCTTCTTTTTTCCCCCGACATACCCGACGCCCAACTTGCGGCTAGAAGCGCCGGCCAACAGTGCCCGTTCATCGAACGGCGCACGGGAATCCTGCATTGGTTTGGCTTGGCGGCGTTACCTGTGTTAAAAAATGCCGGTATCGCGACAGGTCCGACCACGCACGCCCCGGCGGCGGCGGCGGCGGCTAAACAGGAGCTAGGGGCCGGCGCTGTGTGGAAGGAAAGAAAGGCGCCTTCTCCGCGTGTGAGGCTTAGATTGGTCAGGCACTATTGGTTTTTGGCGTCACAATGCGCGTTCTGGGGAGCAGGGATCAATCAGCCAGGACACCGTTCAGGGGCGACCGAGTGCGCACAACCGTACCGTGCCAACCATGGGTGGAGCCAAGTTTCCTGGTGACATGGTGAGCAACAGCTCTCTCGGGAATACCCTCAACTATTCCAAAGCAGTTAGGCCATTTCACATGTTTTCGAGTGTAAGCGGGGGTGGCATTCAGCGCGCTGCACTCTGCAGGTATTACCTGTCCTCTTCGTTTCCCAGGGAACACGGCCAGCGATTGTCGTAGAGGCGACCTTACTCCAGCGCCACCAGATAGCCACAGGATACCTCATTCTTCTCGGTGGCTGGTTGCGTGGTTCGCGCTTCACGCGATACATTGCACACCCCCTTCGCACACCCTCGGGCCTACCCAGCCCGCAGAGAGCACCCGGCGACTAGCCCATGCACCTGGCCTTCCGTCCTGATGGCTGCTGAGGGAGGAGGCAAAGATGCAAAGGATAGCTAATAGGCGTTCCAACCCAAGTCAATCATCTGCCACAAGCAACGCATCCTGGCTTCTGCGTCGTCATACATAAACCCGGCCATGCTCCCCTCAACTGCACCACGTCTTTCCACTCCTGGGCATCCCTTCTCCCAAAACGCAAATCCGCATTCCCTTAAGATATATATTATTCTTTCCCTTGGACGCCATCCTGTTTTGTCGGTAAAACAGCCAGAACCATGTCGGGCAGCGGCAACACCCACGGCAGCGGCAGCGCCCAGGGCACCTGGCAGAGCGTCCCTCGAACTTGGGGCACTCAGGTCTGGCAAGGCGCGCAGCCGGCTGTTCGCGCTGATGACGCGACCAACCCCATGGACCGCTGGGTTACCGAACCGAGCGTCTCCTCTCCCTTCAACACTATCGCCCACGTACGCCAGGGCGGCAGCACCCAAACAGCGCTTGCGCCTGCACCTGCCCCTTCCACCAACAACGCTACGTCCGGCTCGACCAAGCAGTAGCCCTTTGTACACGCCGTACAATCGGGGGGCCCAGCAGGGTCACGGCAGCGGGCATGTCGTGATACCGAATCGGCATACAAACTTTTCGCCCTAATAAAGGTAACGAACGCTGTTCCAGTATCAGGAACCGTCGAGCTCGCGCCAAGAAACGGGGTTCCGTAAAACCTGCTCTGCCCTGTCCTGTCCTGTCCTATCCTGCCCTATCCTACCCTACCCTACCCTATCCTGTCCTACCCTATCCTGTCCTACCCTATCCTGTCCTACCCTATCCTGTCCTACCCTATCCTACCTTATCCTAGCCTAACCTATCCTGCCTTATCCTACACTATCATACCCTACCCTACCCTATTCTGCCCTGCCATGCCCTGCCAAAGCATGCGCGAGGCCCCAACTGACATAACCGGGAACGTGGTGTCTCCGCTGTGATACGCAGACATCGAGGAATTAGAGCGCCGCAAGCCCTCGCCGGTGTGTACGAACAGAAAAACGGCCAAGCATCCCGCCAGACGCGAGAGGGTGTGACGCTCCACAAGCTCTTTTTCTGTTTTTTTTTCTTTATTTTAACGAATAACCGGGAAATGCTTTTGGGCGTGACTAGGAAGCGGGCCTAGGGGAAGCCAAATATTTTCTCTTTATATATATGAACATGGCGTTTCTATGCGCGTGCGCACTACGAAAGGGCCATTTTAGCAGGATTTATATGTAAATTTTCTTATTTATAGCGTCGTGAAATCCCGCATTTCATATGTGATAAGACCAATTCGCATTATTTTCGTAGACGCGGCCGGGTTGTACGTGGCGAGACGAGCGAGATGTTGCTTTGCCAGCTGTTTCTCGTAGGGGCGACGTCCACATTTGCGTCATGTGCTCGACGGGGACCAGGTCGTGGCTGATGCTCGCACGACAGATGCGCAGAGAATAGACACGGCGCGGTACATAGGTACTTAGGCAGGTACCAATACAGGTAGGTAGGAGAGGCGCAAAGGTGGAGCGAGCAGCCGTTACGGTCGCAAGACGAGGGCTTCCAAATCCATCCGTGGTGCGGAGAGAGTGGCGAGAGTGATCAACCAGCGCGGCTGACACAATCAGGAGCAAGGCCGACATCTGATATCATCAATCCCAAGGGCTCCGCCGTTGCACCCAAGCCAGCCAAAAAGGGACGGCGTGTAGGCCCAATGATGCCAGCTCAGACGTAACGCGCAGCTGGTTGTCCCAAGCGGCGCAGTGCATGTTGCCTGCCCTGCTGGCAAGCGGCGCGTCGAGGCAGCTGAAAACCCGATGCAGACAGGGATTGCTACTTCTCTCCTTGCGTCCCGGTTGGCCCCTTGCTGCTGCCTCCCACCCTGGCTTGTTAAGAGACGTGCTCGGCCGAAAATACCGCGCCACGAGCAAATGGGCCGCGTTGGCATGATGCTGACCTCGGGGCTGGCTACAGAAGGCATCAGTCCACAGGCTGAGACCTGCCCAACGGGAGGCAATGGGTGATCCGGATGGGATTACCGGTGAGACAAGGCGGAAGAGGCCAAGGATCTATGGGTGTGATGTGCTGGCAGTGGCGACTAGCCCAAGCTGTCCATGTGGGTTGGGCGCACCGGGACACGAGAGAGGTGGTGTTCCAACAACATACACACCTCTCCCTCTAGACCCCATCGATTTTTTTACATTCCCAAGATGCCAGCGCGTCAAATCACCGAGCGGTTATGGTCGTTTTGGACGGCGCAAACGCCCAACGCACATGGAGGCTGTACCGGGACCTGGGACACGCTGGCCTGGCACGCCGAGCAGCCGCCGGCCGGCGGTGCCATTGATGCCGGCGTCGAGACGCCATAGGCCGCTGTTGCCGCGCCGCCTTCAACGAACCACGTCACGTCGGCTTGGATTGGGGCCTAGTTGGGCCAGTAAAAGATCCTTTCAGGAGCCGGGCACGGAGGAGACATGTGCGCATAACAGCAAATACCTTTGGTGAACTTTTGATTGGGCTATACCCAAGCTTTGTCACGGCGATATCGGGGACTCCGGGGCCGGCATGTGCGTTTGGGGGTCGAGATCAACGGCCGCTTTCTTTTTTATTTTATTTTATTGTTTATTTTATTTGCGCGGCACAAGCGCCCCTCCTCAAACCCCATATTGGACGCCCGGCTCGGGCGAGCATATGATTTGCTGCAGAGCTGAGAATAGACCGCGGTGGATATACGCAAAATAGGAAGTTCTAGACCCTGAGAGGTCCGACGCCCGACCGTCCTGGTTAAATCACTGCGGCGCGTCCCCAACCCTATCTGTGACGAGATGTTTGTGGAGGATGGCGTATCCAATCTCGTCGCCCTTTTCTCACCTTCGATCACCCCGCACCCTTGCAGCCCTCCGGGCCGGGCGGCGCTCGCTATTCTTTCTGATTGGGAGGCCTTGTAGCCGTGACGCGTGATTCGCGTGAACCATAGAACGCCGCGCCGGTGTGATGGACGGGTATGGCTGCCCGGACGCGGCCAATCAGGGGAGGTAAAACTCCGCAGATGGTTGGAGCGGGAGGGGTTCCAGCTCCTTGAACGCTAGCTAGCTCGAGCTAGACTTACTGTATGTTTTTTTTTTTTTCACCAAATCCCAATCATCCCATCTGCCCATTCAGCGTTTTGGGATAATATATTGGGAGGGTGAATACAGGGCGCCAGCGGGCAACATCCATCAACGGTACAGCAAGTCGGGCCCCGCCGAGCAAGCCGGTCACAAAGCAGGGAAGGTCCACGCACAAGGGGCATCGGTTCGGTGCACGGAATCCGCAGCATGCTTACTCACCGTGCGCTTTGCCGGCGAATCAAATCGGACGCCAGCAGACCGGAGGCTGGTGCGCGTACAACATGTGTGGGTGGGTGGAAGCAGACGCACAAGATGATGCACCGCCACCCACCAACCTTTTCGATCTTGGGCTGTAATGTGATCTCGCTCGACAATCAGGGCTGCGCTGCCATTTGTGTTCTCCAGGCTTTGTGAATTGGCTAATAGGCGAAACGGCCAATTCTACAACGTGACATCGAGAAGCACTCTGCGTTTTTTTCTTTTCTTTTCTTTTTTTTCGCCACCCCATTTTAGCCTCAGCGCAGGGTGCAAGCGAGAGCACGGACAGACATGGGCATATAGATGATTGTCTGCGTGGAGGAATATGGATTGGGGATAAAGCACGGCGTAGAGCCGAGCTGGAAGGCTTCCAGCCCGCCTGTCCCTCATACCCTGTCTGTCCCTGTCCGTCGTTTTTTGTTCCATAACCCCTGTTATCCCCATCCGTCCCGTCCGTCGTTTTTTATTCCATAACCCCCATCCGTCTCTGTTTATCGTTTTCTATTCTGTGTCCCCTGCCCACCGTTTTTTACCTGCCGTCCCCTGTCCGTCGTCCTTGTCCATCGTCCCCTGTCCATCGTTCCCCTGTCCATCGTTCCCCTGTCCATCGTTCCCCTGTCCATCGTCCCTGTCCATCGTCCCCTGTCCATCGTCCCCTGTCCATCGTCCCCTGTCCATCGTCCCCTGTCCATCGTCCCCTGTCCATCGTTTTTTTTTTTTTGGTCGCCGCGCCCATCTCCCCCGCTGTCCGGGTCAGGTCTGATTGCTTGTCGCCTTGCCCACCCTGCCCGGGTTGGGTCTCAATGTTTTTTTTTAATTGCCCTCGGCGGTGTGCGCGTGCAGCCTTCCGTAGGGCGGGGGTCCCGAATAACAGGGGGTGCGCTAGGTCTCTGCATTTTACGGCTACGCACGTCCGGGCGAGCGTGGAGGAACAGAACAGGCCTTTTGGTAATCGGCTCCCTGTTTGCGTACATAGGTGCCTATTTACCCGGTTCTCTTGCTCCATCTCTGGTAGATAAATCCCTTTTCCCAAGTCACGAGGATCTTTGTTCACCGGATTTTGGGGCTCTTCATGTCTACCTACCAACCTCCGGGAATACCGACCCTTATTAGAAACTATACCTATCTACGTAGGTTAGTATATTGCGGCGGGGATCAATGTGGGAGGACGTAAGGTGCGTCGTCCAGTGACTGAGATTTTCTTTCAACTCGCCCGGCACGGAATGGGACCGTAGATAGCTTCTTTTCCTCTTCATGCACAGATACATGGATCACTCCAGCCATTTCCCACTGGCTTGGGAGATCGTGCATCATGAGTTATCCTGATATACGTTCCTCTTCCTCTTGGTCTCGCCTTAATGCAAAAAGACATACCTCCTCGGCGCGGACACAGACGCAGCCAAGCTGTACGTGGCGATGCTCTGGTAAAAACGACTTTGCATGTTGAATGTGCCTAGACCGGGAAAAGGCCGTGGTTAATACTCGCACAGCAGACGCGCCAACGATAGACGTGGTATGGTACGTACCTAGGAGGGTACCAATGCAGGTACGCAGGTAGGTTCCCGTGGGGAGGTGTCCACGCAAGGGCACGGAGCACACTCCTGCGCCGCCGAGAAAAGCGGTGACAACGAGGCGACGAGAAAGAGCTGGCACCTGGCGAAAGTTGATGACTCCTTCCACAAGCCCTATCCCGTCATGTCCCATTTTACCCCAGCAAGCGTCAGGGGGTCTCCCCTACGTATCGGGGCTACACTCTTTACACCCCCCTCCCTAGCGGCGAACACACCCTCGCTCCTCACGTCTTTCTTTGCTCCACTGTCTTGCCTTGGTGTCACACAACGCATGGACGGGGGGGGGGGGGGGGGGGGACCTTTTGCCGGATTGGCCATGTGTATGTGAGGATTCCAGCACCAGTGCCATTTTGGTTAGTTGTGACACGCGTCGGTAGGTTTCCAGAACCGGCGCTAGCCATTCTAGCCCCGGTTGTGAGAACGAAGACAGACACAGGGGGGTCGCGCGTCCCGAAGGGCTCGGCAGGTGCATATGCCCTGCTGGCAAGCGGGGCGTCAAGCCAGCTGAAAACAAAAACCGAGCCCGGGACAGTGTCATTGGATCAGTTGGGCTGCGCCAAAGCGTTAAATCGTGGGGTTGCGGGTCATTTCGACAGAACGCGGACGGTGGCCACAGAAGGCGTCGGCCCACAGGTAGGGCTACCGGCGAGGCAAGCCAGGGAAACCGAGGATCCATGGGTGTGATGATGTGCTGGCAGCGACGACCACCCCGAGCGGTCCGGGATAGAGGGCCCTTGGCTCTGCCGTCGCGCCTGTGATCCGCTTCTAGCCTGCGTTTCAATGCAGCCACAGGCTAGGTCGTTGAGTGGCTAGGGTATGGAGAAGCCCAGCTATGCTCTGGGCTCAACATACAGAGCCCGACAATGTAATTATACGCCCCACATGACAAATCTCGGTGTGGTCGTTTGACTACGAGCTGAAAGAGACCGAACCCTTTCTCCGCCGACGCCACCAAGCAGGTCCACCTTCCATCAAAACACACACCTCTCCCTCCAAGATCACGTCACGGCCGGCTTGGGACGGGCGCTAGTTGGACCAGTAGCCAAGATCCCTTCGGGAGCCGGGCGCGGGCGAGACACGGGAAGTTCCTTGAGGAACTTTTGTTTCGAATACCCTAGCTTCGCTGCAGCGATATCCTGGGCACCGAGGTCAGCATAAACCTTTGCGAAATCAGCGACCGTTTTTTTTTTTTTTTTGTTCGCCGCTCACGTAGATCTCCTCACACCTCATATCGGGCGCCTGCCTTGCGCTACGATATGGTTTGCTGGCCCACTGAGGACGGGCAAAAAAAAGAAAAAAAAAAAAGAAAGAGGAGGATCTGACCCTGCGAGGTGCTGGGACCGACCTGGCACGCCTGGTCAATCTCCCATCACCCCAGCCGTCCATGGTATGGGGAAGACCCAAAGGATAGAGGTCATCCGTACAAGCGCAGACACTAATCAAGGCTTGTGCGTTGTTGGATTTGTTCTGCGGGTATGACAGCGTAGGATTGTTCGCCGCAGGGATCCGCATGTGCCAAGCGAATTGGAGTCCTCAGCGAACTGGGCCTCGATGAGCCGAATCGAATCGGACGCCTACCGGCGGAAACGGCTCCGCCAATGCCTTGGGCTGCTGGTCATTGCATGGACGCATCAGTTTTTGTTTGCATGTGTGTGTGATGGGAAGAACGACGGTTGCTGCAGGGGCCACCCCTGCACTTACCGCAGCACACCGAGGGAGGCAAGTAAAGAAAGGACTGAGACTGGTTCCAACACCCACCATCAGCGCAAGGAAAGGAAATACGGAATTTTGCGGCCACGTACGTACACGCCCGACCTCGCGTCCTTGGATCCCTGGGTGCGCTTGGTCTCGAATAAGGCAGGAAAGAGACTTAGCAGAGCGAGGGAGAAAACATTTACTCCACCAGAAGACCCCAGTGCCGCCCGACGTGGGCCGCCATGAAGGCCGCCAGGAAGGCACCCGCTGACCAGCTGCCTGGTTTTGAGAAACTGGAAACTCGAAACAACGGACATTCCAGTACGGACCAGCCCCGACGCCCCTGCCCGAATGCCCCTGTCCCGAAGTCCTAGTCGGGGCATCCGCCAGCTTCCAATTTCGATAGGCGCTCGCCAGCGGGCCCACTTCGTTGGGGCTTCCTTACCTACCCCACCCACCCTTCCCGAACGATCGTTGAGACTCTTAATTGTTTCGAACCGATGGAATTGCGGCCGATGCGGGAAGGGAAAAAAGAAAGCGAAAATGCGAAACTGGTAGGAAAGCTGCAATCGGGGACTTGATGAGATGTTTCTCTTTCATAAAATAGGCTGTTTTGCTTGAGATACGATTGATTGAGATTTGTAGGTTGTGGGTGCGTGCCCTGATGCGTGATGTGTGTGTCAAGCGGGTCGGCGATTTTTTGGCCGGGGAGGTCCCAAGCAAGAACGAGCGACAGGGGTGGATCGGAGATCGGTGCGTAATTCTGGACGTGCGTGCGAGGATGGAAGGTTGCTGTGATTCGCTGTCCATGGCTGCGTTCTTCTTCTTCTTCTTCTTTTTCTTCTTCTTCTTTTCCCCTTCCGGGAATTTTCATGTCCGCCCCACCAGCCCCACTTCGCAATTTCTGGGCGGATGGGCGAATAGGAAATGGGGGCCCGGGGCCAATGTGGGGAACGGGTTGCCTCCTCCCTGCCCTCGGTCATGGATGCCATGGCTGCATATTCCGTCACTTCTGGTGTTGACCCGGAGAAACACGAGCAACAAGACAGGCGACCGACCCTCCCCGAACGCCTACAACCTATCAGCTACCAGGAAAAAAAAAAGAAAAAAAAAAAAAAGCTCCTATGCATGATGTACTTTTCGCGCCGCGGGTCGCGTGGTTCGCACTTCGCTTTCTTTGAAGCATCTCGCTCAAATGGACCTGTCAGCTTGGGAGTGCCGAAAAGGCACTAACGCAACTTAGCGCCGCAGAGGGCCCTGAAGTGGTGCAAAAGGTCCAGGTCGCGGGGGGCTCGTCGACCTCCCTTCTTTTGACTTTGCTTTCCCCGGCATGATGACGATTTTGGGGGAAGAATATGTGACAGGACAGCTAGCACACGTCCCGACTCCTCCAAGTCAATCTTTTTCCCCGATCAACAATATAACATAATGACAGCCGCTTCGTCATGTATAAAACCGGCCATGTTCCCCTCACCTGCACCGCGTTCTTGCACTCCTGGGCATCCATCCTTTTAGAACCAAACCTGGCATTCCCTTAAAACATATATATATCACTCTCTCCCCTAAACACCATCCGAGCCTTCCCCGGACACACCTCTCCCCTTTCGCCATCGAGCAGCCTGAGCCATGTCGGGAAGCAATACCCAAGGCAGCGGCAACACCCAGGGCGCCTGGCACAGCGTCCCTCGGGCCTGGGGCACTCATGCCTGGCAAGGCGCCCAGTCGCCAGTCCACCCTAATGACGCCGCCACCGCCATGGACCGCTGGCGAGCCGAGCCGAGCTTCGCCTCTGCCTTCAACACCGTCGGTTACGTACGCCAGGGGCATAAAACCCACACGGCGCCTGCGCCTGCCCCGTCCACCAACCACGCCACGTCCGGCTCGACCAAGCAGTAACCCTCATGGCCGTCGGCAACGTGGATACGCGCCTTGGCAGCGCGCGCATGTCGTCGCCAATGGAGGTGACGCTGCCCTCCTGCCGCTCCACCATCTGGCAAAGGAACATCAAGCTCCCGCCAAGTAAGTGATGGGGCTCCGTGACACTGGTCCTTCCCTGCCCAAGGTGCTAACTGACATGACCTGGTAGGTGGTATCCTCCTTGTGATTCGCATACAGACGCCAACCTAGAAGCTCTTTCTCTCTCTCTCTCTCCTTTGTTCTTGATTGTAGGATTAGCAGGGTTTTATTTCTTTTTTTCTTTCGTACTTTTTGGAGGGCGTGATCATAGACCGGGCCTGGGAAGGCCTAAAGTACCTAATTTTTTTGTGGGCGATGAATGGGCAATTTAATGGAAGACAATGGCAAGGGATGACGGCGGAACGGGGCAACTGTAGGAGGAAAATGGTAATGATTCCAGTTCTCTTGGATAGGTAGGCGTTGCACTTTTGATGTAACTTGATGTCAATTGGGCAGAGGTACTTTTCGTCTTCCGCTGGAATTTCTAAAAGTTCCCCTCGCCCGACCACAGCCAACCCACGTCGATGTTGTCTGCCCACCCTCCACTCACGAAAATTCGAGGCTGAGCGTGTAGTTGAGCGGCGACCTGCCCGTAATGTACACCCGTTGGCCCTGCACCACCAGGTTCCCGTTGTGCCAGCTGTACTGCTCGCCCGCGGCGCCGGCGTTGATGGGGCCGGCGCCATTGCCGCTCCCAAACGTGATAGTGTCCTCGCCGACCCTGTACGTGCCCCGGCCCTCGGCGAGGCGGAACGTGCCGTCCTCGAGCGCCTCGACGTCCCCCGACAGCTCGCCGCCCTGCCGGAACGTCAGCTCAAGCGTCATGTCGACGTCTTCCTCGCCGCCCACCACAAAGTTGAGGTCGTAGCCGGCCGCGGTGGGCGAGATGCGCACGTCGGTCTTGAGGTCGCGCGTGTGCGTGGGCCGGTTCTCAAAGTCGAGCGCCGCGTAGAACCGGCCGTCGACGGACCGCGACATGGCGTAGACGCCGTCCGGACGGCGATGCTCGGCGGGGATCGGGTGGTAGTACGGGATCTTGAGCTCGTTGCCTAGCCGCACCACACCTTTGTCGTACGCGAGGCCGTTGGACCGGAAGTGGCCCATGGAGAAGAACTCGGGCGCCAGCCGGACCGCCTCGAGCACCGCGCGCCCGTTCCAGGCCCGGAATAGCGTCGGGTTCGTCGACAGGCCCGAGCCGAACCGGTTGAAGAAGGGCGTCTCCTTGCCGTCGGCATACCAGTCGGAACCGCCAAAGGCGGCTGCGGCGACCTTGCCGCGGCGCACGCGGAAGAGACCTGATGCCTTGTAGTGCTTCTCGAAGTCGACAAACGCCTTCTCCTCTGCCGGCAGGGCCGCCGCGAGCTCAGGTCGTTCAAGAAGATCGCCGAGGAAGTCGCCGAGGTCGGCGGCGAACAGGTGCTCGATCAAGCGGGCCATAGCGGCAAAGCGCCCGTTCTTGTCGAGCAGCGCTAACTCGCGGAATTGCACGTAGTAGTCCTTGAGGATCTGGCGCTGGTTCTGATCCTGGCGGCGAGAGTGAATCGTCTCAACCTCGCCACCTACGGGCTCAGCGTGCTCAATGACAAGCTCGAGGTTCTTGCGAATGTGCCGAACAAGCTCCGTGCGGTTCAGGATATGGGCGACGGTGAGCAGAGAGGGGTTGGCCACGTTGGAGTAATAGATGGTGCTGCGCTCCGAGTAAATGCCATCCTCGTCAATGTCGATCCCCTCGGCGAGCCAGTCGTCAATACGGGAGATATAGCTGTTGTTTCCCGTAGCGTGGCTGATGTGCGCCAGGGCAGAACAGAGCTTCCAGCGGTGGTTCGGTGTGTGTATGCCGCTGTGGGCGAGACCCGGGCCTGCCTTGGCCATCAGGGAGCGGATGGTTTCGACAATCTTCTTGCTGCCGGCGTGGCCATCGGATTCCAGTATGGTAACCATCACCCCAAAATCCTCGATCAGGAAGCCCGTGTCCGGTGGAGAGTGGCGGTTTCCTACGGTGAACGTGCCATCGGAGTGCTGGCGCTCCGTCAGTGTCGCAAGCATGTCCTCTGCGTGGGCCAACAGAGTCTCGTTATGGTAGTAGCTAGACTGGCCCCAGACAAACGGTGTCACAAGTCGCCGAACTTGTCGGGCGAGCCCACGGGGAGAGCCGCGGAGGGAGTCTGCCTTCGCATCGATAGCGGGCTGAACTTGGGCATCAGCGGCCTTGGTGAGGATTGATAAGCTGGCAGCATCGGTACCGGGCGCCGCCGCTTGTAGACCTGCGGCGATGGCTGAGTGGGCAAGCAGAGCAGCGCCCAGAGCGAGAAAGCGGTGGCAGCTCATCATGTCTCCTTGTGGGATCAGATGGAGACACTCGAACGATTGTGCCGGCGACCTCGGCGGTGAAGCCCGGGAAGGCATGCGCAGCCAGACGGGTGCTTCGGTGACCGCGCACTCTTATAGATCCATGATAAGGTGAAGAGCCCCATTTTCATCTCGGGTCGGCAGACTTCATCCACCACTGACTGAGCTGCGACTTCCCAGAACAGGCAGCTGCTTCTTCATGCCAAGGCCACACTAGCGGGCCTGTTTTCGGTATGGCGGCCGATTGGCAGGGGCACCTTCACCGACAGAAAGAGGCGCCGTTGTCACGGCATCGTACCCCGGGAAATGCCACCGTAGCCGAGGTTGAAGTGAGGGGGTGGGACGTGGGGAAGACAGCACGCGCACGGATCTGCCAAGCAAAACGAACGGCGCTGGGCCGAATCGAGGCTAATAGGCGATCTCCACATGCGGCGACAAGGGCTGTTATATAGTCAGCCAATACAACGCCTTTGCGCAAAGCAAACGGCGAAGCGGCGCACTCGGGATCTAACGGCCCGAAACGCCACGTGCAGAGGATGGGCGGCAGCTGTCGTCTGATGATATACTCGGCACTGCGCAACGCTTAGGCCAACGGTTTCTAGTTTATTGCAGACGATGCGTTCGTGTTGCTAGCCACGATCCGAGCCGAGCCGCATGTAGTCGGCCGTCTAGCAGCGCCAGCGAAGGGGTTCATCGGGACTGGGGTGATGCGGATCAAACCTTGGTTGGTAGTGGAACAACCCGGCGTTTTGAGCATTCGTGGGTAAAGACAAACGGCGGCATTGCTCTCGCGTCGAGGCGCCATCAAGACGGGGGTTAGCGTCGAGCGGCGTGGTCACGTTGACTTGTAAAATAGCCGGAGGATAAAAGGGATGCGGGACCCAGGCGTGCCATTGTTCAAAATCAGGCCAGCACCGGGCTCCAACTTCTGTCACGTCGATAGCAGATCGGAGGCAGCAGGACCGGGTACCAAAACAATTGAATTAGAATATATCATCGCGGTAGTCCAAAATCTGCGGTTTCCAAAATCAGCCATTGTCCGTGTCCCAACCTGAAAAAAACAAGAGAACAGTTGGACAGGATAGATCAGCCCGGGTGTTGATATCATCGGAGCGCCAGAGGCGTCCTTCAGATACTATCTTAGCATAAAATAAAGGAAACATCATATCAAAAAGGCACTCGCAGCGACAAGCGCCTCCGTTTTTGCCAGACTTCAAGCAGTGCAAGAAAGGCCGAACAACGGACTTACTGGGAAAAGAAAACGTGCCTAGAACCGATTCTCCGGTCTCTTCCGGCCTGCCACAGCGCCGATCCCGGAAATGGCTGCTCTAACGTTATCGACCACGGCCTTGGCCATGCCCTGGCCCCGTCTCTTGGCAGTCTCTCCGGCGCCGCCGGGAGAAAGCGGAGAGTGGCCACCGACCTGCGGCGTCTCGCTCCCCATGGTGGGGAGGACATTGTCGCTCGCCGAAAGGCTGATGAAGAGCGCAAATGGCACGAGCCAGACGCAGAGTCCGAAGTACGACGCGATCTCGGTGAAGCTCGGGATGCTGTCGGGGTGGTCGTAGTACGACGTCATGGTCCGGTAGGCCTGCTGCTGGCGGTGCGAGAAGTGCCTGAACCAGACGTAGTGGTTCACGAGCACCAGGACTGTGTGAGGCCGCAGTCAGTATCTGCGCATGTCGCACGAGCCGCACAGTGAGGTGTTTGCGGTGCAAGCCCCCTGGCGTCCGTCTGGCCGGTCACAGGCAGAACACACCGCAAGAGAGTAGGAAGAGAGGGTCCGTCAATTTGACGAAGGGAAATCTCCGCATGTTCCCCAGATATATAAAGTGCGAAAATATTCCCAGCAGCGTCAGGCCAAGGGGGAACCCGTCGGCGATGCAGAGCAGGAGCTGGAGGCCCATGATGGAGTAAATCAGTTTCGTGAGCAGTCGTTTCGCGATCACGGTGTGCTCTTCGACGACCTCGCTAAGGTAATAGAGTCCGGAGGCTATAGGAAGAGTCGCATCAACAGTTAGCCAGTTGCCAGGCGCGTGGGGAGGTGGTTTTAAGGAGGCGCACCTATCGAGAGAGTCAGGAAGCAGAACCCCAGGATGGACCCGAGGTATCCGACGAGCGGCAGAATCCACATCTTGGTCAATCAACGCGCCGGCGGGCGGCAGGAAGTGGAGATAAGGTGTTGACTATGGTCGCATGCTGATGACTGCGGTTGTTTGCGGTGCGGCGAGCATAAATATCGACAAAGAAGCTGCTGGTGACGTGTCGAGTTCGCCCCTTTCCCAAATGTTCCGGATGCGCGTCCAAGCTCCGAGTGCTTCCTCAGTCCACAAATAGTGGGGCCGAAGCTGCCCGTTGGTCTGTGCTGCGCACGTCTATGTGACGAATTGGAGGGGCAGAGCTGGGCAAGCGATGTTATTTTGTGCCGCTGCCTCCACACCGCCTTTTTTTCCCCCCCCTAAGCGAAACTTTGGCAGGCTCGACGGCAAGCCATTGAGACTGCTCCACAAGGACGAGGCTGTCGCACTTCAGACACCCGCACGTAGCTGCTCTCCGCTAGACAGACGCCTTTAGAACAGTCATGTCCCGGCCCGAGGATACCCTGTAAGGCTACCTACCAACTTCACCCCGCTACGGCCAACCCTTCGCCTTCACTAACACCCGGAACAGCGCGGCCGACGTCCACTACGATGACACCGAGGCGCGCAAGTACACGACGAGCTCGCGGATACAAAACATCCAAGCGACTATGACCCGGCGCGCACTGGAGCTGCTCGAGCTCAAGTCGCCCAGCTTGATCCTCGATGTCGGCTGCGGCAGCGGCCTCTCTGGCGAGATGCTGACGGCCGAGCTGCCCGAGGACGGCGGGCCGCACATGTGGGTCGGCATGGACGTGAGCCCGTCGATGCTGGACGTGGCGCTGCAGCGCGACGTCGAGGGCGACCTGATGCTGGCCGACATCGGGCAAGGAGTGCCGTTCCGGGCCGGCACCTTCGACGCCGCCATCAGCATCAGCGCCATCCAGTGGCTGTGCAACGCCGAGAGCAGCGACACGTCGCCGCAGGGCCGCCTGTCGCGCTTCTTCAACGGGCTCTACGCCTCGCTGCGCCGCGGCGGCCGCGCCGTCTGCCAGTTCTACCCCAAGAACGACGTCCAGCGCG
>GL876967.1:5085659-5096331 GCA_000193285.1 Magnaporthiopsis poae ATCC 64411
CGCTGTCGCTCATCTGGTTGATCCCCGTCGCCTGGCTCGGCACGCTGCTGAGCCTGTGCACCATCAACGAGTACTGGCCGGCGCTGTCGCAGTGGCTGGCCCAGCACCAGACCATCAAGGCGCTCGTGCAGACGGGCCTGCCCACGGCGACCGTGTCGCTGCTGAGCGTTGCCGTGCCGTTCCTGTACGAGTGGCTCTCGCACAAGCAGGGACAGCTCAGCCGCGGCGACGTCGAGCTCTCCATCATCTCCAAGAACTTCTTCTTCAACTTCTTCAACATCTTCATCGTCTTCAGCGTCTCGGGCACCGCTACCAGCTTCTGGTCCGTGCTGCAGGAGGACATACACGACATCACGCTCCTGACGCGCCACGTCGCGCTCTCGATTGAGAAGCTGAGCAACTTTTACATCAACTTCATCATGCTCCAGGGCCTGGGCCTGTTCCCCGTGCGCCTGCTCGAGTTCGGCTCCGTGTTCCTGTACCCGTTCCTCCGGCTGCTCGCCAAGACGCCGCGCGACCGCGCCCAGGCCGAGCAGCCGCCCATCTTCAGCTATGGCTTCTACCTGCCGACGGCGCTGCTCGTCTTCATCCTGTGCCTGGTCTACAGCGTCCTGCCCGACGGCTACCTGGTCCTGATCCTGGGCCTCGTCTACTTCACGCTCGGCTACTTCACCTACAAGTACCAGCTGCTCTACGCCATGGACGCTCCCCGCCACGCCACGGGCGGCGCCTGGCGCATCATCTCGTACCGCGTCATCCTGGGCCTGCTCATCTTCCAGGCCGTCATGTCGGGCATCCTGGCGCTGCAGACGGCCTACATCTGCGCCATCCTGGTGCTGCCGCTGCTGCTCGTCACGGGCTGGTACAGCTACTACTTCCGCCGCCGCTTCGAGCCGCTGACAATGTACATCTCGCTGCGCAGCATCCGCCGCGAGGAGCACCACCATCACGGCAGCGGCAGCAGCGCCGACGACGAGGCCATCCTGGACGACGGCCACGACGATCTCGAGTCGGGCAACCCGCCGCCAGGCCCTTCCCATGCAGTCGTCGTCCGCGCCGGCATGCGGAGGAGGATGCTGCGGAGGATGAGCACCGTCGATGAAGACCGGGAGCGGGGACTGCGGTTTGTTAATCCCAGCCTCGTGGTTCCGTAAGTGTTTTGTCTTTTCTCTTGTCTTCTACAATCTTCCCGAACACAGATAACTAACGCGATGTACTCGGTCGATGTCATACAGACTCGAACAGCCATGGATCTACGACGACCCGCCCCCAATGATGCCCGAGCCCCAACCTTCCGAGGCCGGCTCTGAGAACGGCGACGGCTACAGAGACGAGTCCTTCGGCCCGGACCTCGAGTACCGCCACCCGTCCCTGGCGTCGGGTGAGGGTGGTGGTGGCGGTGGCAGCAGCAGCGGCGGTGGCCTAGTCCGAGGAGGGGGCGGTAGTACGTCGAGCTCGCTCAGCCTAGGTGACACGCACATATGGAGGGACAGCTGACCGTGGAGACCCGTGACGTCTTTTTTTCTTTAGGCACTTTCCATTCTTCATGATATTTCGAGTGGGAGTCTGTATGGAGCCAGAGAGAAAGCGGGGAAAGATCGGGGAGACGAGGGAGAATGATTAATACATGAACAGAACGAACAGACTCGGGGCTGGAAGTGGATATACCAACGCCGGCGGCTTGGACGGTGGCTTTCTGGATTTCTTTGTTTCCCATCACATATTTAGTAGCAAGCGGACAGCCTAGTGATGCCAATGTGATTCGGTCATTCGCTACTCTTTCTCGCATCTTCTGTTCTCTCGATATGTGTGCTAGCAGTGTCCCGGGCAGCAGCTGCTCGTCCTATATGTACAACCAGGAAACAACTATTTCTAACTGCGCACCGTGATGTGCGAATGTCAGCCTCGCTGGGCGACAGCTAAGTGGAACGACAACCTACCTTCCAACACTTCTTCCTCTTAGGCTTGTCAAATATCTACATAAGTATTTAACCACGTCTTCCCCGCCGCTCCGCCGCCACACAATCACATAAACCCTTCTCCTCCCACCTCTCTACAGATCCCCCAGTCCGCCTGACACGTACGCGAATCGCAATACTCGGGCCCGTCGCCGCACCAGCCAAACTGCGAACAGCACTGTCCGTAATCGGAGCCCGTGCACCTCTGGCGGCCGTTCTCTTCGCCACACCGTCCGTCCCTGCTCACGTCCGAGGGCCTGGGGGCTGTGCTTGTGCTTGTCGAGGTAGTTCTCGTAGTGGAGGATCTGGTGCTTGTCGCAGTCGTAGTAGTCGTGGACGAAGTCGTGACGGCCCCGCTGCAGGACCCAAAGGCGGACCGGCAGCCGGCGGCGCAGTACTCGGGCCCGTTGCCGCACCAGTACCACTCGGAGCAGCAGTCGCCAAACGCGGAGCCCGCGCACGTCGTGGTGTTGCCGCACAGCCCGTTGGGACTGATGATCATCGTGCCGCCCGGCAGCGGCGGCGACGTGGACGTGGAGGTGGTCGTGGTGCTCGTCGTCGTCGGCGGCCTCGTGGTAAGCTCAGTCACTGGTTTCTTCAGGCGAGTCTTTAGAACAGCCCTAATTCGGTGACATCGGGCGGGAGGCGAGACGACCTTTGGGGTGCCAATGGCAGAGAGTGGAAGGCGCCATTGGCATCATTGATAAGATCTCCTATCGAGGTCATCGGTCAGGTCGGGCACGCTGAGCACGCCGCGTCGGGCAATCTTCAGGCCCTGGAGGCCGTTGGCGTGGCTAAGGAGCACGTGGCATGATAGGAGGGCTAGGAGGATGCGAAACATGCTGGCGGGTATGTAGGCCATTATGACGGCGCTTGCTTTGTGGGCGCGGGCGTCCACGAATGCCGGTCATGTTTGCTGGTAGAGCTGGGGCATCCGCGGAAGATATAGGTAGGCAGCTGGAGACAAACTCAAGGCCGTCCGGCAAAAGTCGCGGAGAAAGACGCCATTCCTGCGACAGGAACCACCAGTGACGACGTGAAGGTGGAGAAATTGGGGTTATGGTGCCCCGGACTGGGTGTCACCATCATCTGGATATTGTTGCCGGCGGTGCAAAAAGGTGACAGACGCGCCCGTCGGCTAAATGTTGCGGCGCCGTGGGGTGAGTCGTTCGTCGACTGGGCAGGGCTGGGCTGACCGCCAACCGGATGGGGAGAACTCTCGGCATGGAGGAGGATCTGGCGGGATCTTGCCGATGGCAGGGGACTCCTTCTTGGAAGGCGCTCGATATTAGTTTTTGTCCGTCCGGCAAGTTTTGGCTTCCGCACGGTTGGTCCTGGCGAATCGGGCTCGGAGGTGGTGCCGAGCACGGGATAAATGATGGGGACGAGACTTACACCCGCAAACCGGATTGGTCCATCGCTGCTCACACAATGGGGTAATTGTGCCGCCGGCATCTGTTGCTGATCCGGAATGCTTTGGGCTGGACTTGGCATTTCTCGTGTGTCCATATACGACGACAGTGGAATATCCGTAGGAGGAAACATACTCACACCTGACCATATCCGCATCCGCAGGAGGTCTCCGAGTGGCGAATGCCAGGGAGAATGCCCACTGAAGCCCTGGGCCGACCGTTCGGGAAACGGTGGAGGGACGGGATACCGTTGGCGGAAATGTGCTCCGCCTCGGGCAGGACCCGGTCCATTGGCTAGGCGAGCCCGGATCAACGAATGAGGCGTCCGTCCGGGAGGAAGCCGAGCTACAACGGCTAAGGCGGTGGCTTGATCTGGCCGTCCAGCATCGCGGACGCTTCGCTGGTTGATCCAGCGTACACTGGCAAGGCGTGCATCGTATTGGAAAGTAAGGAGAGACGAACGTAGCGGCCGGGTTGGAGAGGTGAGCAAGCAGGGGATGGAGGGTTCCAAAAGGATGATAATTGGAGCCGATGATGATGAACACAATACTCAAAAAACTGGATTACTAGGAGAAATGGGCGAACTGGAGATCAAATCCCTGGGGGCAGAAGAGTGAGCCGAGGACGAAAGAGACGCGGAAAAGGACGGGGTGCCCAGGGCAAACAAATACACTCCCATGGCTCGCCGCGTCTCGTACGACAATGTAAATAAACGGAGGGCTCGGGAGGGAGACGCTCCATGAATCCATGGGGGGCCGCCGACTCTCCCGCCAGCGCGGGCGAGGCCAAGACCTTCAGAGTCGAGGCTATAGCACGGAGGCCGAGCCGGGTGTTTGATGGTGACTACGAGTTTGTTCCGCCGACGTCGTCACAGGAGGGTCTTTGGCTGACTGTTTCTTGGGGACGTAGACCCTACAAGCCGGTAGCCTCGGTGGCACGTCTGGCGCGGGGAGGCTGCGCGGGCCCGGGACGTGGAAGCTGTCCGGCGGGATGTACAGAACGTCTTCTGGCATCTTGGGTGGCAGAGGCGTCCTCGAGACGGTGGGAGCGAGGAAGCGGCACCACACGCTCAATCGAGTGGAGGAGGCGTGGCGGGTGGTGGGCTGTCCGGCGTGCTGGGGGTCGGAGGAGGATGGCGAGCCAGCTGCCGCATCTTGGTGATTGTTCTTTGTTCGATCCTGGGAACTCTGCGCTGCCATTGACAATGTTGAGATGCGGTTTTGAGGTAATAGATGGATTCAATCGATGGATCAATGGAATGGCGATGGCACACAGGGTCCGCTAGCTGCTATGAACGGGTAGACTCCTCAAGGTTGTGTTAACCTGGGTCGGTATTTCTCATTTCGGCTACATCTTGAATGCTCCTTGACTGGCAGGTACGAATCACGTCGGTGGGATATTCTGCGCCTGACCTTCGGCATGGAGCACACTCGCGTACAGAATGACCAAAGGGCTTCCTGCCCTTCGCCATGTTTGTTTTGATGAGTCAATTACATCGACGTTGCGGCTCTATCCATCTTCTACCACATCTCCATCCGTCCCCTGTGATAACCACCTTCTCCCGTGTCTATTTACCGGGTACCTATCCAAGGACTTCTTCCAGGTCTTCTCCTTGTGTTGCACTTGGCGGGCTGGCACCTCGCCGAACCGCTCGTCCATTTTCCAGCATGATCAGCCCTTGTTCTGCTTCCAATCTCGGTCGCTCGTAGGTTCGTAGGTGTCCAGCTTTTGGAGGCTGAGATGCTCATCCATCTCGATCCGATGCTTGGTGCTCTCTCGAGTGGGTTTCCACACGGTCCGGAAGCAGGGCCTCTTTGGACCTACCAGCAGCCCGAGGCAGTAGACAGGCATCCTTGTGAGCGCGGCCGTCACAACGCTGGTTGCCGTCCTGGAGGGTGCAAATAATTACGCTCAGGGAATTGTAACAAACCATCCTTTGCCAAACCGACAGGCCGGCCGCTCCGATACGAATATCTCAAGGATCGATTCCAAAAACTTCTCCGAACGGATCCGCACGTTCCAAGTGGGCAACCAGCGCAAGGGATTGTTACCAAGGTCACCAGTCGGCCTAGCAAATGATGGCTCAGTAACGACAATCCAACGCGCCGGTTGCCCACTCGGAACGTGCGGATCCGCTCAGAGAAGTTTTTGGAATCAATCCTTGAGACATTCGTAGCAAAGCAGCCGGTGGTTGAACAAAGGACGGCTTATCACAATCCTTTGCGCATACTCGCCTCCTTGTTCTATTCCCAGTGGTGGTTCGCTATCTTGGCAACTATAACGAGGTGGAGTGATGTTAGCCTGGTACAAGAACTCGGCCGGCGCCAAACCTCGGGAGTGGATTCACCACTCATTTCTGGGGGGACAGGTAATTGGTAGGAACCTCGTCGGCGTCGCAGATGCTCGGGAACGAGATGTAGAGGCGTCAGCGTCGGCAAGGGAGCTCTCCTCTACTACCCGTGTACTCGTGTGTGTAGAGCTCATAAGGTCTCCTCTGCTTCCCTCCGAATGGTCAATCTTGTTTGGCGCGCGTGGTATGTCGAAAGACGGGTGTGCAGTAAAGTCGAGAATGGTCAGTGGATCCAGTATCGCATATTTTGCATCATGGAGACGGAAGGAGGATAGAAAGAAAGGGGGAACTCACCTGTGCGCTTTGTTTATGAGCTCAGGCGTCCTTGGAGTGTGATAGTGATGGTTGTGTAGGACACTGGAAGGACGAGATGCTGCCGGACCTGGAATTTTTTATGTGTGGGACTAGACTCACCCACTTCAAGGCGAGATGTTCAAAAAGAGAAGGAGCTCCCTGGTATCCGGGCAGCCAGTGACACAGGGAGTCATTGCCACGTGACGGTAAACAGTGTCAAGCCCTTTGATTCCACTGCTTTTGTCTTCTCTCCATTGTTCTTGCGTTTGCCGCCAAGTCTCTAGTGCAACAACCACTTGCTGTCACCGAGACAAACAGATCCAACAATCACAACCTTTTCTCTATAAATATCTCGTTTCATTGTCCTCCGAAACGCTACTTCTCGACACCACAAGAAGGTATTTATAAAGAATATCTGTCATGGACGAGCTCAGCAAGTATGTATGTCTTGCGAGAAAACCCGCAAAAATTATCTCCTATATCAAAAACCCACAGCGACGTCAAGCAATCTCCAAGCAAGACTTTGCCCCATGCCAGAAGATGGCTGTACCATTAATGACTCCAAATCTCAGCCAGAATCCCTGCGAGGAGGCAACCCTCGATACCCTGATCGTCGATTTCGGTCTTCCGAGCAAAGAATGCTGGAGATCTTGTCTTCGAGAGTGGGCCTTTGGCCGTCATGCCAAGGCCGCTTTCCTGGAGTACCGCACAGACTTCCTCTTCCCCATCACTGCTGCCCTCCAAGAGCCCCCGGTTCCCATGCCGGACGAGGTCGCAAACATGGAGCTCAAGACCTGTCATATCCTTGGCGGCATCGACAAGACCGGCTTTACAGCCCAGGATCACGCCTTGCGGTTCTGCTTCGAGTTACTGCATGGGGCAGGCCCCCACCGCGTCTGGAACCCACTGTGCGATGCTCTGCCTCCCAAGAAGGCAAGCAACGACCGCGTCGATTTTTTTGGGCCCATCACGGCAGCTGGCCTGGACCGCGAGCTTAAGAAGCTGGGCCGAGTCCAGGAGCCGCCACCGGAGCCCAAGCTCATACGCGCTGCTGTCGAGGTCCTGCGAGCGTGGACGGAGGAATGGAGGATCAAGTCTCCGGACTATCCTGCTCTCCTTCAGTCGAACATGCCGCCTCTCTCTGAGAAGCCGGCTGGCCCGAGCATAGAGCCAACCAAAGCTCAAGCCGGTAGATCTCTTCGCATGACAAAAAGCCGTGCAGCGAGATTGGAACCGTGGTACGGCAAGAAATGCCGCCGGTGTCCCTGTTCTTGAGGTTAGATTACGCTCAACCAATCCCCCACATCCACCCGGGAATTCTGCCCAAAGCTTCCCTTTGATAAAGCATAAAGCTGACACTGCCTCACGCTGGCTTAAGCTCGGCCTAGGTTTCATACCGAGGTTGGCTGAAGAAAATCAGCGATTCTTGTTTTTTCTCAGCTGGAGTGCCCTCGCGAACGCGCGCGACATTAGCGAGTAATTAGCTGAACTGCAAAGCCCCGCTCTGTCAAAGTTCGTACTTGGAGGCGTTCCGCCGTAATCCTCGAGACGTTAAATTTACAGCAAAGCTCTGCCGGACATCCGCAAAAAGCACGACATGTACAATTTCAGTCCGACGTGGGCGTTGTGCCACTCGAGCTTCACATTCAGTCCTTCACGATCCTACTTCCCCTCCCTCATGCTCGCCATGGCGAAGCCCACGTGGCGGCCAGCGCGCAGAGTTCTGCCACAAGGATGAAGCCGAACAGCACTATCACGGCGGATATATGAGGCGGAGTCACGGATCAGGAGTTTCCTTTGGCACGTCCGCCACATTTCAGAGACACGTAGACCGCTTCTTTTCAAGCAGACGAGGGATACAGAGATACGCAGGCGTTTCCATAGTCTTTTAGATGGTTTTAATATATCCTGCTCACCTCGCTTCGTTGATCCCTTGATGCTATTAATTAGCATCCGCCGCCCTAATTACGACGTATCGGCTCAAGCAAACCTCGGTGAAACTGGCATGGCATCACCTGGGCCTGGATGCTGCAGGTCATTGCACAGAATAGTCAGCTTGCTAGTACCAGAGATATTCCCGCTTTCGCCGGCAACAGGTGGAGCCGGAAGAGTTCCTCGTGGAATGCAACCATTATATGAAAACTGAATGTGAAAACGCAACGCTTTTGCCGGCTGGGTTGGTTAGTCTTTCTGTCATGTTTGAGCCGAGCGAGTCTCAAGTCACGGCCAAGGTTGTCTTCTTGCTGCAGGCCCTGCAAGCAAACCAAACAACCTGTGTATCAACAGGGCCAGACCAGTCATAACGGAGATTTTCAAATTACTGGGGAATATGACCTGTCGACACCATACTGGCACGCCGAAGGCAGGGCACATTTTGATTTACCGGCAAGCAGTACCGCTCTGCCTTGTGTGCGGAATTCCCAGCTGCTGTGGCATGTGTGGCCTCGTTAAGAAACGCGTTTGTCAAGAACCCTGTTGTTTGCATCGCGTCTGGCGTTACTCAAAGCAAGGTTGTTGTCACGAAAGTGTGTGTCACAGTATTTCCAAATTTTTTCTTTCACTATTTACACTAACCCTGTCTAACTACATTCATTTCCAGAGCTGACGGGGCCCTGCAACATGGGAGTTAGGCTAGGCAGTAGATAGGGCGGCACGCACTCGAGCCACCGGCGTCGATGTCTTCCCTCCGATATATCTTTTTTGACCGTCTAACTTTTGCGGCCGCCCTACAGGTCACCATAGAAGGGCCGGGTTGGGGTACTGGGATAACTTCGGCGGAGGCTCCAGCCTTGGCCAAACAGCTTAGGACGCTAGGAGACGGATAGGAGGGAAGGCAGAATAGGCCCGTAGTGTGATGTGGACCTGCAACAACGGCTACCTGCTTCTATCGTGAGTCTAGACTGTTCCGATTTTGTCTTGTTTATGCAGTTCCCGTTGCAATGCAAAGCAGTCACTCCAGCCGCCTGGAAGGGGCACTTTCTGGATCGTGCAGACCGCCAAAGGCTGCCCTGGTATGCGTCGCGATTGTGTGCTTATTTTTTCCTCGTCGACCTAGGGAGAGGAATCCCAATTGATCTAGGATGTAAATAATGAATATGGAACATGGCTCCTCGGAAACGAGCAGCTTGCAATAATTAGGGCAGGCCGTTGTGACGCTGCCCCGGCACGCAAACGCGGGAAGTTGGATTCGGCGATCCGCAGTTGGGCTGTCAGCATGCATATGACCATCTTGTGTCGCCGCGATAAAACACGAGCTGTAGGATTGACACGACCTAGCATTGAGCCTATCAATTCTGTTTGCGCGGGAGTCCCGATCCGCATGGCGCGACAATCCTAGCCTTCCATCTCCCTGGAATTTAGAAAAACATGCAATGATGAGGCTTGCGAGGGCAGCTAAAAATGGTATGGATGGCTTGTGCACCCGTAAGACGGGTTTGATCGGAACAGGCGAGACAGCGTGCTGTGCCGGGATTTGTGGCGCCATGATGTCACCCAGAAGCTGCCATTCAGCTCCAACGGAAAGTCGGGTACCATCGTTGGGCTCAGCGTCGTGCGGTCAAGGGCATGTCATCACTGGAAGAGTCATTGCCCAGCGCATGGCTGGCTGTGACAGGCGATGCAATCCTTGAAATCAGCGTAGTCATGTCGTTTTTTCCAGGGACAACTGACAGCCCGCTTTATTCTCGCTGACACGATATTTACCGGGTGGCATGTTGCCCAAGCCCGGCCCCACGGCACAGCATCCAAGGAGCAGGCACACCAATTGAAACGTAGAAGGCAGCTTCGCCCAGCGTCCTCTCGTTGACTGCAGGCCCGCGGCGACTGGGCGCAGCTGGACTGGGCACTGCCATTGAGTGTTGTCGTACGAGAGAAAGGACCGTCCGACGAGATGAGTGCTGAGCCCCACGGTCCCGCCCCGTGTTGGCTGGGCCTGGATCGATGGCGACTGCCAAGCTGTTGGGTGTGCCTGCTGCGCTAGGCGTGGGCACGCTGCTTGGCAGGAAGCACCCCCACCATCATCCTGGTGTACAGTCTGGTCTGCTCGCCACCTTTATCTTGGAAGCCGTCGCCGTTCTCCAGAGCCAGAAACGTCACACATTCAGCAGAATTACCACCATCCATACATTGCTCATCCGGAGCTCATTCTCGTTGGCATCGCCTGCTAGTCCCCTACAAGCAAGATCAACACCAAGAGACCCTCGTCTCCCATCATTTTAGATACACCTTATTTCCCCCTAGACCATCTACCCCGCCGCCACAATGAAGCTCGCCATCTTCAGCGCAAAGTCCTACGACAAGCAGTACATCGGCCAGGTGCACAAGGCGCACCAGGCCGACTCGTCGCACACGCACGTCGATATCATCTACCACAACCTGCCGCTGAGCCCGCAGACGACGTCGCTGGCCAAGGGCGCCGACGCCGTGTGCGCCTTCGTCAACGACAACCTCTCGCGGCCCGTGCTTGAAGACCTGCACCAGTCGGGCGTCCGCGCCGTGCTGCTGCGGTGCGCGGGCTACAACAACGTGGACCTGGACGCGGCCGAGGAGCTTGGCCTGCAGGTGGCAAACGTGCCGTCGTACTCGCCCGAGGCCGTGGCCGAGTTCGCCGTCGCGCTGATCCAGACGGTCAACCGCAAGACGCACCGGGCCTACAACCG
>GL876967.1:5104764-5127115 GCA_000193285.1 Magnaporthiopsis poae ATCC 64411
TCGATATCTACTCAAATATGGGTTGGATGTAGTAAGCGATGGCGTCTTAAGACATGCTTTATACATCGCAGCGGAGCCGGTAAGTTAATAAGGTTATGCTCTCTAAGCAACAATGCGCCACTCGACTTCTCTCCACCATTAGCATTCGCTAATGCTACCACAGAATCTGCTCCAAGTAGTCCTTAGCATCGCATCCTTGACCGTAGATCTCAGCCGACACCTCATCGACGAGAAAAGCCTCTTTTCACATGCTTGTTCGTCTGCCGTTGCAATACGCTTTACGACATTCCGTGTTTTGGTGGAAGCGGGAGTGAGTGTCAACGGTGTATTCGGCCACGAGGCGCCCCCGCTTGTTCTTCTTCTCAGGACCCTCATGCGCGAATTCGGCTGCTATCATATGCGCCTTCTAGGCAAAGACGCCGTGAAGGCGATCAAATACTTCATAGACAAAGGGGCTCATGTCAATGCGACGTGGAAGGGGCGCAGCTGCACGGCGATTGCGTACCGGATGGATGAAGATACTTCGAGCTATATCGGGGACGTCTGGGACGCTGCACTAGCGGCAACAGGCCACGATGTCGAGGAGTTCAGGAGACGAGAGCAGCGACCACATTCTCCGCGGTTCTGGACCAGCCTGCATCCACATATCGGGTGGGGCATCCGGTCATACACGCTGACCGATTTCAAGGATATATGGGAGGGCATGGAGGATCGATGTCCCTATTACGACGACGTCACGTCGGCCGGAGAGGGCAGACTTACCATCGTTGGGGTGGATTGCAAACGGAGCTGGTGCTCAGGCCGCCCCCGTCGCGTCGAAGAGGTGGGAGGCTCGAGCTCGGAATGGGAGACAGAGTCGGAGGGATGCGACTCTGATTCTCCAGCAGAATAGATAGAACCCGGGGGAAGTCCTAATTGCCGGGGAACAGGCTAGAAAGGATTGATTCTTCTATACCAATTTACTCGTCGGAATATCACAATCTCGGGGGGAGGGGGGCCACCGTGACCGTGTCTGGCATCAAGGGGCTCGGCTTGGGCTGCGTCGACTTACCTACCACCTCCCGTCCTCGCTGTCCGCGGACCCCATTCGTCTACCGAAACGACGACGGCAAAGCTCGCGCCAACTTTCGGGCATGACGGCCAGGAAGCCAAAGCGATCCACGGTGTTGATGTTACGCCCGACCGAGAAGAAAAAAGTCGAGGTCGTGGAGGTCGTGGCGGAGCCTGCGCGGCTGCTTTATGCCGGGTGAAGAGCGTTCAAGGGTGCCAGAACGGCGCCTCAGGCTCGCCATCGAGCATCACCTGACTATCTGGGTGTGTGGGATGTTGCTGGACGGGAAGCTGAGGGC
Source organism: Magnaporthiopsis poae ATCC 64411 (assembly GCA_000193285.1). Lineage (NCBI taxonomy): Eukaryota > Fungi > Ascomycota > Sordariomycetes > Magnaporthales > Magnaporthaceae > Magnaporthiopsis > Magnaporthiopsis poae. The sequence goes on from GL876967.1 coordinate 5,106,114, forward strand.
ACGCGAACCCGTGGCACCCAGCTTATGTGCAGCGCGCTTATGATGCATGGACCGCGGAGGCGGCCTCGCGGTTGCCTTAATCTGCGTCTCAACACGGGAGCTAGACTGTAAGGACAACGAGGGAGACGGCGTCTTGGGCTTCAGGTGGTCGGAGGCGTGTCGGGCCCGAAAGGGCTTGCTTGTCTTGAGGACGCGCGCCGTCACAATCAAGCGTGAAACCCCGTGCCTGTCTGCCACACGACCGCCCCTGGGTCGAGGCGGAAGGTATCGGCGCGGCGCCCGCCGCCGCCGCGAGGTTCCGGTGGCGTCCATGGGAGCATTTGAGCTTGGGCCGAGCAACCTCGTCGGAGCAGCAAACCACCGGGCATCGAGGGCGAGGCGGGCGGTGCGTAAAGCGTTCATCAGTGATCCGGGACTGGGGGCATCCACAGCTTTACGGGTTGTGAACGCCGCTTCCACGCTTCTATGGGCGCCTACATGTTGCTAAAGTTTGTTGCAAAACTACTGGGCACTCTTGGTCAATGCTTCCCTGCGAAATGGTTTGATCATGGAAGCAAGCGTCAGGGAAACGCATTGTCGGAGCGCTGGGGAAACGCCGGTAAGCACTCGAGATGGAGCAAAGACGGCCGCGTTCGAAACAAAACGCCGCGAGTATTCGATGCTTGCTACTCTGATGGATTTTACTGAACAATAGAGGGATAAATACGTTACAGACCAGAGCGGCATCGGGACGCAGCGCGAACCACAGGCTTCCATCCAATGCAGAGGCCGTCATGGAAAAAAACTGCGTGAAGGGCTCCCGGGCCGGTGGCTCTGCTGATGTGGTGACGGGTGCTGAGTCAAAGGTGATACCTCCATCCGCGGTGAGCATGCGACGCCGCTGTCCAGCTCCACGGGCTGGTAGTGGCTCTGCCACGTGTGTGATCTAACGGGTGGGAGCTCTTCGTGCTTGTGTATTCCATCGGGCGACAATTCCGCGTACGTTGTCACCGGCGAGAATGGCGAGCCCACTGCTGCGGCCGCTGACGTCGGCGTCGAGTATTGTGACGCCGCGCGGAATGCTCTCGGTGGTTCATCCTCCGTATTCGCCCCCTTGGCAAGAACGCCGCCGGACGCGTACAACTCGGGTGGGTGCCCTGGCCCCTCAGAGTCCAGCTCCGGCTGTGGCTTGTCTCTCCCCTTTCTCCTCCTCCGTCGGCGGACGAGGAAAAATACCAGGGCGACCGCGAGGACGGCGATCACTACCGACATGACGGCCATCCCGGCGACAAGTCCTGCCGGCGGGTTGGGCGATTCTGATATGGGGACACCGGTCGTCGTGTTTGGCAGCGGCTTGACGTCCTCCTGGGAGCCGTCCGCCGCGATCGGGGACCAGATGCCGTTCCAGCTGTTCTCCCAGGAGTCGCCCGAGGCGCGGAGCACCGTGTCTTGCGGCTTTATCGAGGTCGGGTCCGCGGCGCCGGGGATGTTGGGCCCGGGCGCCTGGGCCAGGATCCACGAACCCTTGTAGTTCTCGCCCCAGTTCACACCGACAAAGGCAGCCTGTAGAAAAGCGCGGCCCAGCCGGTAGCCCAGCGTGCGGGGTGTGGCGCAGGGAAAGTACTGCGTGGCAGAGCTGACGATAGGCTGGGTCAGGGTCAGGCTGAGGAGGCGGAAGGGCACCTTGATGACCAGGGTCTGCGAGCCCGTGTTGTTAGCCCGGAAGCTGAAGGACAGGTATGCGGGCGAGAAGACGATGCGCTTGTAGGCCGGGTCGTCCGTCTGCCACAGGTACAGCCCCAGGTTCGGTGCGAAGCGTACGGGGAGCAGCTTGGCGACCGCCTCGCACGCGCTCTGGGGCAGGTACATGTATGGATCTTTGGGGTCGACCTCGACCTGCAGGCCGGCCATGCTCGCCAGCGTGGTGTTTCCCTCGGCAAGCAGGCCGCTCTTGGACGCGAAACCGAAGGGGGACGAGCCGGTGGCGACGCCGATGCCGATGTCGACGAGGTCGATGGGTAAGCTGTCGAGCGTGTAGGGCTGCGACGAGGTGGGCCCGACGACGCGGTTGCGGTCGTAGCCGCCAAAGAAGAGCGACCCTCCGAGCTTGACGGTCGGAGAGCCGATGTGTAGGCCATACGAGTTGGACTCGGTCAGGCTCTGGTTGAAGACGTCGTTGGTGGTGAGCATGCCATCATGGCGGACGCCATCAACGTTCCAGTTCTGGAACGGATCGGGCCCGCCCAGGGCGAGGGTGCTGACGGACGCGGCGTAGCGGGAGCCGTCGGGGAGGACGCGGAAGGCTTCCTTGACGATGAAGGTCGAGTGGTTTCTGACGCGAACGTCCTTGAACTCCCCGCGGGCAGGGAATATTGTCAGCTGGTCGAGCGCGGCCTCGTAGGTGCCAAAGGTCGACTCGATCCCTTCGATAAAGACATTGGACTCGGACTTGTAGATCCTGCTGGTGTTGATGTGCGTCGACGACTGACGCGGGTCATAGAGCCCAGCAGCACGGGCGGGACAGGGCGCAGAAGGGTCGACGTTGTTGCAAATGTCCTTCCTGAGAATCCACGACGTCCATTGACCGCCGGGGAAGGCGTCCAGTTCCTGGGCTGGTGTCCCGAAAGCAACCCGCACCGCGTTCCAAGGGCCGTCAGGCCCGTAGCTCTTGGACCATCGCACAGGCCATGGCTGGGCGATTTGGGCGGACAAGCAAGGCGCGAACAGGAGCCCGAGGCAGAGGTGGGCGAGCACTGTCATTGCACAAACGACGGGAGAGAGTAGGTGATGATTAAGATGGCATGTGTGTGGCCGGGTCTCGAACGATCAACGCGAGCATTCAACGAGTGGGAGTAGGAAACGGTCCGGCAGCATCCCACGCACGGCAGAAGAAAGTAATAAGGAAATATACACAGACGTGATGCAGACGATAGGCGAGAAGGACCACACCAAGCGCGAACCAAGGACGAGACTCAAGACAGCGCCCCGGCAGCGACATGGCATCCACCTACCTAAAGCAGTCTTGGTCGCGGACAGAACCAACAGCCTCCAACCCTGGCTCGCGCTAGCATTGATGGAGCGAATCACACGCACAAGACCACCGACAACCCTGGCGACGACTGTGGAGAGTAATTTCTCGTCGGGAGCAATGACCCCAGTCGCCGTCAGCCACAGGATGATACACCGTCAGGGCTTGCAACGCAGCAGCCATCGAAGCAAAAGCGCTTCGTCCGTGATGCACTGTTTGAAGTATTTGATAAACGTCACTGGATCAGGTCCAACGTCCAACGTCTGTCGCTAGGCGGGTCGCCAGTTTTAGCTGCTTGACCATCTGGGGTGGGATCTCTATTTCCGCAGTGTTCCTTTTTTTTTTTTTTTCCTCCTCATTTTCTTTTTTTGGGCGACGGCCCTCTTCTCTGCAGCGGCTAACCGCTTGAGTGGGAATACGGCTGGCTCACCAATCGTGGGCTGCGTGTTGATTGTCCCCTGTCCAATGGGAATCCTTCGTCGCAAGCCGGACGCAGGGGGACGCCAGGTTTGTCGAATGCAACCTCAATGACGGCGAGTACATTGTACTACCGTCTCTGTCGGTCCGTCCCGAATGGAAGCACCCAGCTTCAGCCGTGCTTGTTAAAAGTGTCACGTATGAGCTTTCTCTTCCTCATCTTTCTCAGTGAGGTTCCGCTGCACGACCTTGGGCTCTTGCGCGCGCCTGAAGAAAACCTTCGCTTCCAGCAACCGCCCGCCACCTCCACGCCGAGAAATGTGATAGGTCCACACAACCCTGCCTGGCTTGGCTACCATGCATATGCTATCCTTGCTCGCTGCCGCCACAGCCTGGGGCTAATGCGGCTTGGCATGTCTGTTGGTTCTTCCCAAATTTGCGACCCCAAGTACGCACTAGCAAGGGGAAGTAGGTTGGCACCACCTATGTAGGACGCAAGGGGAGGTAGATGGGTAGGTAGGTAGGTAGGTAGGTAGGAGGTATTTCCTGCGCCTGCGCGAATCGACCCAGGCCCTCTCGCTCTTCACACACCCATCTCCCACACAACCACCTGGGCCATTTTCTACAGCATCAACCTATGTAATTCCCCTTCCGTCGTCTCTTCTATCCTTCACTTCTGTCCCTCACTTCTCGCTCCGTGATAATCATTTCAGCCATCATGTCGATTTTTACCAACAGCAGGCGGCGGCCCGTCCTCGCGCTGTATGTCTTGGCCGCAGCGATCATCGTGACCACACCGGTCTGGTACTGGCATCTCTCCAACAAGGACTCCCTGCCGTGGAGATCGAGACTGCCTGACGCTTCTACACGCGCCCCAGCGTGGGTGCCGTCGCCAGAGCCCGTGCGGTTTCCGAGTGACTACGATCGTAGCAGTGATCAGGAGATGTGCAATCGCATGTTCGGCCCTGGATACTTTGAACACATCCAGAACCACCAGCACCCTTACTGCAAGTTTTCGTCGTCGTCCAGCTATTTGCACTGCTTTTCAGCACCGAGGCTGCCTCCCCCGTGGGCTTCAATGTGGAGTCACGAGAGAGGCGATCCCATCTGTATCGCCAAGGGCGTTTCCTTCGACCCGGGCAGCGAGAAGCACTTCAAGGCGCACTGCAACGCGCGCGACTTTGCCGCCGAGTTCGCGAGCCTCTCGCCGCCTACAGGAGAGGACGAAATCAAGCCCAAGCGCGAGCTCGAACCGACCGACCCCTCCACCGACATCAAGGATGTTCCGAACCTCGCCGACCTCGATGTGTACTGGGGAGGCAGCGGTGTCGGTGGCGAGTTCCAGGCGAACTGGGACTTTGCCACGGCCGTCCCGGGCTGCGACAAGAATACAAACAGTGATGGCGTCGGCGGCTGGCTGTACGTTGTCCGTCGAGAGGATACGCCAAACTTCTGGCACAAGCTCATGGGCCTCTGGCAGGCTATGATCACGTTGGACGCGATGCAAGTTGCTAGAAACCCCGCCACCGGCAAGCCGTGGATGACCAAGCAGGATGTTGAGTCGATGCGTATCGTCTACGACGACAACCTCGGCGCGGACCCGCTGGACGACTGGTGGAAGATGCTCAACGGCCAGGAGCCAGCCAAGATCTCGACGCTCCCTGCTAGCTGCTACGACAATGTGCTCATCCCACTGGCCGGCTCTAGCAGCCCGTTCTGGGCAGCCCTCGCCGAAAACGTCTACCACGAGCCCTGCCAGGAGCAGTTTCTGATTAACGCGTTCCGGACCCGCGTGTTCCGCCACCTCAACATCTCTCCCCGGGACGCGGTGCCCAACGTCGACCCCGTCATCACGCTGGTGAATCGCACGCACAACCGCAAGCTCTACGACGCGGATAACCTGATGGCCAAAGTGCGCGCCAAATACCCAAACTCCAAGGTCAACGTCGTCGACTTCGCCAAGCTCGACCTGCGCCAACAGGTCGAGCTGGCCGTCAATACCGACGTGTTTATCGGCCACCACGGCGCGGGCATGATGCACCTTTTTTTCCTGCCGCCAGACGCCGCCGTGGTCGAGATCACATCCAAGTCGGTGCGCAAGTTCCGGTCCATCACCCGCATGCGGGGGATCGCCCATTTCGAGGCCGACTGTCTCGAGGCGCCCGACTACGAGCATGCCGTGCACGGCACCCCTCTCCCCGACGGCTGGCAGGCGGGGGCCGACGACGAGCACTGGCAGTCTCGGGAATATGCGTACCTGATAGAGGAGGACTTTCTCGGCTGGGTGGACGCCGCCGTGCGGAACCAGCGCAATAAGAGATATCGGTAGAGGTTTAGCGTCTATCGGCATCGTCTTCTTTTTCAGGGCTGTATTTAGAGATTATTATCGGGCCTCTTTTGTTGTATTAACTATTCGGCCTCTGCGCCCTCTCCCTGCGATACACAACATCCCGCATGGCTGGTGATGGTAGCGTCGCCCTTATGGATTCCGTGTCTGGCCACGGTGACTAGTACGTATCTAAGTATCGACGGCAGTCTTAGGTGGCCGCGCGGACTATCGCCAACCTCGACTTGGTTGACCAGACCTGGCCCGAACAGCTCAGGAAACACTGGTGCCCGTATCTAGGTCGAGGCAGCATGAAGGCGTGGGCGCCGTGCTCTAGTGCTTGTCTTCCACGGTTCCCCCTCGCGACGGTGGTGTTCCTGCACTCGCGTGCTTCTGGGCTTACCGCAGAGATGCCCGATACAGACTGGCGACGGGCAGCGCCTCGCGTAGCGCACCGTGCCGAGCATCAACTCAATGGGGGGTTGTGGTAGCCGCCAAGAGTTTGCAATGAGATCTAATCCCAGCTTTGTCCCCCTGTTCAAACAGCATCTCTCTTCTGTATCCTCACGTCTGCCCAGCCATGTACCTACTATCCACCAAGCCTGTAAACGCCTGCTCTGTTCAGAAGCGCTCGCGGATACGGTCGAGACTTGGCTTCCCTGTGCTGCCCGCTCTTCCTTTCAGCATGGACGGCGCCTGTGTGGGCATCTTGGCCGCCGGGCCCCGGGGAGAGTCTTATGCTAGAGGTGGTGCTGGGCGTGGCCCAGGGTAGACGCGCGCTTTTCTTCCCTAGGCTTGGAGGGTGGGTGACACGGACTGGGGATGATGGAATGGCCGCGTCCGGGGTCGGAGGAACGGTTCTTTTGCGGGTAAATATCTTCATAGCTCGCGCGCCATGTCTTCTCGTGGCATATCGCCATGCTGCTGTGTATTCCCCCCCAAACATTAGCTTCCACTCTCCAGCGTATTCACAGGGCGGTCAAGCAAACACTGGCAGGAGGATGACATGTGACCTCTGGGAATAGGAAGCCTGATGGAGCCACTTGGTACTCGCCTGCTGAGCTCGAGGCTGCGAAGGGTGGCGAGATTCCGGTAGCCGGCGAGCTAGCTCGGTGGAGGTTGTCGACAGCCGGAAGAAGGAAGAAGGTCCATGTCAGATGTCAAGGCGGAAGACTTTTCGGAGAGCAGCGTCTCGGGTATGGTCCACTGTCGCTGGTCTGCTTGGGCCTTGGATAGCCATCCTGTGTCAGACTCTGGATTCGTCGGGCAGCCAAAGACGGGAGAGGAAAGACGGCAACGTACCAAAGTCACATCACTCGTGGACGCGTGTGTCCGTCTGGAGCTGACAGCCAGGCGCAGCGTCGCTTCCCGCGCGCCCAGGCACCGCATTCAGGTCACTGGCCAGAATGCGAGAACCTAGAGTTTAGCAAAGAGACGCGGCATGGGCAAGATAATCAAGGCTGGGTCGTAGGATAAATAACAATCTGCGCAGCAGAACTCGATTTGCGTTGCATGGCTGACACGCCAGACTGGAGACATGGATAAGCAGCACGAGCGCGCGGCTATCGCCTTCCAGCGCGCAACCAAACGCTCACGAGGTCTCTCCCACCAGACTCTCCTCACGTAGAACCTCGATATCAAGAAGCATCATTTCCGTAGTGTCTACGTCTTGGCTCCAGCGTCATTCTCGTCTCCCGAACTCGTAACCTCCATATGGCAGACCTAGCGCCGGATATCACAGAGCACGAGCAAAGATTTACGCGGAAAACCCGATGGCCAAAGGTGAGACCCAGTTCACGTACATGTCGAATGTGTGTGGAAGATCCCAAGGCCGGTATCAAGCATCCGCAGCGCAGACCTTGATCCCGCTTTCTTCTTCACGATCAGGGCAAGCCCCGAACAGTAATGAAAAAAAAGCTTGAGATCTCTCTAGGAGAATTGTGTTTCCAAAAATTGAACCATTCTGACGAAGAGTAACCGTGACAGTACTCTTACACTCCGACCAGCGGAGCCGACCAGCGGATGAGGAAGAAAGAGAGTAAGAAGTCGAGCCAGAGGGAGGGGGAGAGGGCTTCATATACTCAGGCCAGGCGATCCGTGCCCGCTTCAGTTTGCTATTCTTTTTGACCGAATCGGTCTGTCCGCCTTTCGACTACATTCTGTCAGTCCGCTCTTGACGTCACCAACGAGACCACCTGGTGCCGTCTCGCGTCCCATGCTCCGGAGCAGCCTGCTCGGACCACGCTGTCCGGTTCCCTCCGCTGATTGGGCATCCAGGATGTCCACTTGATCTTTGTCCTAGTCCCACCCCTCATCTGCGACAGCGAGCAGAGGGGTGAGCCGAGGGGTGTGTGTATTCAAAATGGTGTCTGGTACATACGCCAGCTGCTGCCTGCGCAAGCGCGACTGGGGCATCACTCTGCTGACTCACGACACGAGTCACTAGCACTGGCATAGAGGATCCCTCCTACGCGTCCTGGAGTCTCCCCACGCGCCCTTGCACTTGGCCGGCTGTCACTCACTGCTGGGCTCTACCCTTGATATCCACCACGACAGTGGGCGGGGAGGCCTGCGAGCCTCCACAGGATGACCTGGACAGACATTATAAGTAAACATACAATATCGTAGAGTGCATATATAAAAACACACAGAACATAAAAACATGTTGTGCTTTTTTATTTTCTTTTTTTTTAAAAAAAAAAGAATTTGATCTTAGTTGTTAAATTACGCCTTCATGCAGCTGCATCTTATTTCCCATCCCTAGGCTGCACTTTTTTGGTTTTGATAGACGCATCACCTTGCGGCTGTTTTGTTGTCTGCTCCCTCTGCAGTCGAGCAAGGCTCCATTGATGGCCCCACTCTCCCTGTGTTTGTTCCTTCACTCAAGTTTGCGAGGCTGCAGTCCGTGCAGTCTACGCCGGGGTTCCACAGGTTCTCACGTCAAGAGCGAGGCCCCGCTCCGGAAGTCTGCACACCCAATGCTCATTAGTCATCTCAGCCTCTTCCGCAGCCTTGTGTCCCACGACGCAGCAAAGACCCTCTGCAAAAGCCCCTTTCTTTGAGGCACAACAATCCTTTGACAGAACATGATCAAATAAACAGTGTCAGGGTCAGACTCGTGATCCCTGGTTCCATCCTGTTTGTTCCCCGTAGCCTCTCGCCCCCATCTCCATCACTTTTGTCCCCTTGTTCTATATCCATCTGCTCCGGCTCGCTGAGCCCGCTCTCCGCTGGGTGACTGACGAGAAGTCACCAAATGCCTCCAATAGAGCTTTCCAGGTTGATGGGTAGTTGGTAATGAACAGTACACCCCCAAGCCCGACCTTAGTCTATCAAAGACCCCCTCCAAAGTTAATGACATGCCATTATTCTATTCCGAAGCCGACGTAGAGACAAACCTCAGCAAACAGGGCGTCTTTCCGACAGCGAAGCTCCACAAGGACGCGGCTCCTACCCATGTGGCAGGACGCTGTGAAGAACCATCCCGTACTATTTTGAAGCCGTGGTGCCTCCAGGAGATCTCTGCTTGTCATCCCTTGACCTGCCGCCTCTCCCCAGCAGCCTGTGGCACCACACTGCGAGCACACGAGAACGTCCCGGGTGACGCCTAGTATCGTCGGGCTGGCTCCTTTGAGGATAATTCCTCGTCAAGGTTCTGCATCGCGGTGCTCAAACAGACGACGCCCCTGACCGATGAACCGTGGAGGCCCAGCTACATCGAGAACCAGACGTCACAACCCCCTCTACCTCGATGCCTCATACCAGGGATCTCCATACAAACCCTTGCGCATGCCACCCGATACCCATTTCCCCTATGGACAAGTTGTGCTCTCGGCTAATCATCAGCAGGGTTACACGGGTAGATACATGAGATTCAACTCGACAAATAGGTCGACCCGGAGCCAGTCACGAGATGCCCCATACGTCGGGAGAGACAAGCAAGACGACCCAGGCCACGCCCAGCTCCGGTATCACCAAGGCCGGCCCTGGGACGGTGAGGCCGCGTATGGCTAAAGAAATACATGATTATCCTCCCAGCTCCGAGCATTGCTATCCTAGTGAGTCTTGAAGTCTGATCGTCCCCTTTCATTCTCTCTTTTTAGCTAACTCCAGCCTCTCGGTTCCTGTTTCTAGCACAGCACACTTGCGGGCCGACGCAGTCCTCTTTCTCCACATGGGTGGCGTGTACAAGCCCATTAACAACCACGGACATCTCGCAACCATAGAGCCACACAAAGATAGCGTTAAACAAGTCTCAAGGCCGGGAAAGCCTCGCGATACACAGCTTGGTACGAAGCCTAGCTTTACGAACCCGCATGTCAGAAAGGAAGGGGCGCCCAAAGGCTGATCAGCCTCGGATCGGGATCACAGCCTACGCCACGGATGCTCCCTGGCGGCTGCAGAACATCCCAGATGCCCTGCGGTACGTCCCCATCACTCCATCACGCTCGTAGATAAAGGCCTAGAGAACCACCCAGCTCTTGTTACACTCGTGTTCACTGACAGAACCAGAGACACAGTCCAGTCTTCTAAGCCAGCCACTTGCCCTTTACTTTACAGCGCCGTACGCACGGCGGTCTCAAATGTCAGAGGATCTCTGAGCGATGTTGCTAGAGCTTTTTATGGCCTCCGAGTTGGCCTTTCGTATCCACGCCTTCAGTTCCTTTTCCTCCGCCCGTTCTCTATCTCTCTACACTCCGGGGCATGAACACAACGCTAACAAAAGTCTTGCTACTTCCTAGGTTCCCAGCTACCGTCACCTGCCCAATCCACAGCCAGAAAGACTCGGATACTAGCCTCCCGCGGATCTTCATTCTCCCCAAGATCACCTGCCTATGATAGCACCTGGCAGGCAAGCCACACCAAGCCATGCTCTCAGTCGTACTGCGGATATTGGCGCAGGAGCCGAACGGCCAAGAGACCACCAAGGCCCTCCCTTCCAAGGCACAACCGAGAACTTCAAGATGCATCTGAAACATCCTGAACGGTCTTGGGACAAGAAGAGACGCTCAGATGCTTGGATTCTGTCTCGTTCCTGCCAGCCTTTGCCCTCCCATGCCACCAGAGATGATCGGCCACTCCCTGAGAGGGAGGAGATACTGGGAATGCCAGGAAGGGAACGCTTCTGGTACGCATCGTGTCCCGTCGGTATAACCACATTCCTCAGGTCTTGCCGGTCTGCCCTGCTCTTTGCTCACTCCTCTTCCATCATACGTGCTATTTCACGGTTCCTCCGTTGTACCTACAAGATACCTGTATCTCTTCCCGTCCCGACATACCGCAACGTACACAAACACAAGACATTTCATACCAGCACCCGTGACAGCCTCAATCCTCGAGCTGTCACCTAAATTACGAGCACTACGCCCAGCAACAGGTATCAGCAAGGCAGCTCTGCTCTTCTGGCTCACACTCGGATGTCTTTTCTTTCTTTTTCTGCTTCTTCTGCTTCTTCTGCTTCTTCTGCTTCTTCTGCTTCTTCTGCTTCTTCTGCTTCTTCTGCTTCTTCTGCTTCTCTTCCAGGCTTCGCTTTCTCCTCCCTCCCGAGCTTGGCGTCGATGCCCCATCCCCATCTTAACATGGATCTGCCAAAGCTACACGGTCAAGTCTGCGCAGCAACCCCCTTTCACCTCGCACCATACCTCCTACATAGATCAGCTAATGCAACTCTACACCTCAGCCAGTCCAGACGCCCTCTCTGATTCGCCTCCCCGGTAGAGCTCAACGACACAGCACGGTTTCATACGATCCGGATACAAGATCTGCGGTCTAAGGCAGTCTCCCGAGACGCAAGACGGCCGTTCCCACGTCCCACTATGCGCACCGAGCTCCTCCCTCCATCCTTCAAGACAAGGCTCTGGTGTTGCCACGCAGCAGTTCCTTGGCACTCTCTGCTCTGTTCATGGCAGAAAGAATAGACAAGGACACAAGAAGAGGAGGCAGAAGTCGACCAGGAACGTGTAATAATGAGGAGCAGGAACATATATGAGGAAGTGGCAGTATGCAGGCCATTGATATCAGCCGCAGACACTCTCATCCAAGCACCGACGCCCTTTCAGCAAAGCACACATACCTAGCCTCCCGGCTCCCCAGAATACATCTCTACGATGAAGCTCCCCTCCCCCAGATCAGAATACCTCCATATTGCAAAAGCCGTCTGTCTCCACGCAACTCGCGACGCAGTCGTGATCAGCCCAGATATTTGCTGTGTTAACTAACCATCATCGCCTACCCAAACCTCGGCCGCTGTGATGACTTCCTTCTCTTCGATGGTGTTTCGGATATTATTCTATATGTACCTAAAGTAGCAATAAACCTAGCCGGCAGCCTCTGGCCTCAAGTAGATGGTCCTCCTTTGATCACTGAAAACTCAAAACTACCGAAAGGGCCTTGCAGAGCCTCCAGCTTCGAGACTTGACGGATCTTGCATTCTCCTCCGTTGCCTCACTAGCTGCTGCCATCTTGGTCACAGTTGCCTTCCTCCCCGTTGATTACCTTCAAGCGCCTTGCGTCACCTCAAGGCCGCGTCCCGAACGGCCATGTTTTTTCATCGTGACCTAGAAGGATCCTTGATTCACAAATGTGGCATTCTGGGCACTTTCATCAAGGCACATCACGAGGCTCGCATAGAACCGTAAGATCGGCAGGACAACCCAAGGCAATCAAGGGACAGTTTTCCCAAGTCGACCCCATTCATTGGATTCTTGCTCTACCTAATCAGATGGGGTAAAAGCCGAGACTATGGTACAGAATTTTGTAAGGAAAGAAAGACTTCGCGCATTGGGGAAAAAGGAAACCCGGAAAATTCATGATAGTGCTCATGGGGGTGTGTCGTCAGAAGCAATCCCAGACGCCGTCCCTGAATAGGTCCCACCAAACGCCGTTGCTATGACGGAGAATAATTTCGCGGGACACAACTAAGGGCGAAGAATAGCATGAAAATTACTGCAAACAAAGGTGGTCCCGGGTCAAGTTAGCCATGTATTCATTCATTGGAAGGATGAGGACAAGAAATATGGGCACTGGGGCCTTGTCATCGGGGGAGACACGCACCTGAAGACCGCCGGGAGGAGGACCCTGAGGAGGGTTGCCGCCGAAGGGACCGAAAGGACCAGGACCGCCAGGACCACCCGGAGGAGGCATGCCACCACCCCAGTGGGGAGGAGGAGGAGCCGGACGGTACGGGGTGCCGACGCCCGAGTTGTTCTGCGAACGACCCCAAGAGAGACGGACACGAGAGTTGCCAATGGGGTAGCCTTGCATCTGGTTGATGGCCATCTCGGCAGCATGACGGTGGACAAACTGAACAAAACCGCAGCCTTTGCCGGGCGGAATCTTGACATAGGTAATGTCGCCGAAGCCCTGGAAGAATGAGCGAAGCTCATCCTCGGTGACATAGCCAGAGAGGCCACCGACAAAGACAGTCGTGTTGTTGGGATCAGTGAATTGGTTCATGGGCTGCATGGCGGCGTTGAAGTTGTTGGCCGCAGGAGGCGCCTGCTGGTTGAAGCCATAGGGCATTCCCCAGTTCATATTCTGCTGTTGAGCAGGGGCGGCCATGGGCATCGGACCGCCATGCTGGCCCTGAGCGCCGTATTGCTGATGCGAGCGGGTCTTGGGGGTGGCAGTCGAGATGCGCATGGGGCGGTTGCCGCAGTAGACGCCTTGCATCTCAACCAGAGCGCGCTGCTGGTCAGACTCGTCCGTGAAGCGCACAAAGCCGTAACCACGAGACTGGCCGGTCATAGCGTCCGTCATGATCTTAGCTGACTTGCAGGACGGGAAGCGAGCCTGGAACAGAGAAACCAGGACGAACTCGTTGACCTCGGGTCCAAGGTCGCCGACGAAGATGGAAAACTCAGGACCACGCTCGTCGCTAAGAAGGATCAAAGCAGGTATCTCAGGTCAGCTTGATGATCGCCTTAGACAAGAGTGGAATGGGGCAAAGTAGATATGGCAAAGACATACCGTCGATCGACAAGACCGCCACCAGAGGCCCAGTTGAGTTTGAATACACGTTGAGAGTTGGGAACAGGAGAGCCGTTGAGCTGAAGGGCCTTGTTGGCGGCATCGGCCGAATTGAACTCGACAAAACAATAGCCGGCATTACCGGACTGACGATCGCGAATGACTTTGACATTGACGGCCTCACCACAGACCGTCTGCCACACTTGTTTGACAAAATTCTCGTCCATCCAGGGCTCAAGCTCGCCCATCCTAGACGTGAAATTGAGGTGAGCAACAGGCGCGCGATTCGGAATACCGAACATGGGATTGGGGCAGAGGACTTACCAGAGGGTCTTAGCATCGCTGGTCGCAGTCGACGAAGCAGAATAGTTCTCGATCGCAGGAGCGCCAGAGCCATTCATGGTGCCACCGTTCTCGCCGTGGCCGTTGCCAGGCTGAGAGGCGCCCGAGAAGTTCGACATTTTGGAGCGGATTTACGCCGATGTCGTGGTCGGTGGTGGTGGTGGAGGTGGAGGAGGAGGGGGAGGAGGCGGCGGAGGAAAAGTTTGAAGGTGTGGGGGTGTAGGTGGTGGCGATAGTGGTAACGTGACCACAGCACCAGGCGCGACAGGCGCGGGAGGTGGGGGAGGTGGGGGGAGAGGCGCGTAAGGAGGCGCGGGAGGCAGAAGCGGGCGGTTGATCCAGGCTATCTCGGCGTCAAGCGCGTCCACCCTGAGGCCAGGAAGTCTGACCAAGGTGTCTCGGACCAGTTCGTCCTGGTCACGGGCTCGTGCGCGCCTGGTCCGCCGCAGGTCCAAGTTGAGGAACCGGAGGCTCTGGCGCAGCCTCTGGATCTCCTGGCGGCGCTGGTTGGCGAGCCAGACGCTCAGGGCGGTCTGCTCGCGCTGGTAACCGCCTGGGATCTCGGCGTATGAGCCGAGGACGCCGATTCTGCTGGTGGCGGCGGCGATTTGGGTCTCGAGGACCGCGATATGGGCCGAGGCCCGGGTGGTGCGAGCTATTAGCTCGTCGCGTCTGGTCTCGAGGTCCGCGACCTCGAGAAGGGCCAAATCGAGCTCCCCGGCAAGGGAGAGGGAGGGCTGGCGGCGGAGGTAGTCGAGGACCTCGTCGCGGCCAGGGCCAGGGACGAGGACGGGGCCTGTGGAAGGTAAAAGTCAGCGTTGCTACAACTAGGTAAAAAGGAGATACCGGTATCAAAAAAAAAGGCTTTTTGGGGACGATTTTGTGATCCAGGGGGGAACAGATCGTACGGTCGGGCAGCACAGTGGACGCCACGTAACGTGGACGCGAATCCTGGTTTCCCGCCATTGTGGCGGATGTGAGAACCTGGTGTGCAGTGTGTTGGGAACGAAACAAGGATTCGAGACGTGTAGAGAAAGATATAGCCCCCGAAATAAGCGATTTTCAAACCCAGCCAATAAGACACTGGCAGCGGGTCCCTAAGGAGGGCGGGGCACTTCCACGCCGACAACCCCAACGTCCTTGACGCGGCCGCGTTGCCTGGTCCTTCCAAAAACAGAAGGAGCTCCCCCTTCCCCGGACTGTGCCTCTGCACCGGCCAGTAAACAACCCACGGCCGTACGCCTTGGAACCTTGCCAAGGACATCCGGCATATACACAGCCACTGGCAAATGTAGAGATTAAATTGATGGTTGCAACGTGGAAGCATTTAAAACCCGCGTATGCTAATATTATGTCATAGCGAGAAGCTCGAATGGTGGAAAGCAGCGAACAGGTTTGAATCCTGCATGGCTAGAGATCCAGGGCAAAGGGAAGGTAGGAGGCAGGGTTAAGAAGGGCAAAGCTAAAACAAAGGGGGTGCGATGCTGCACGTCCATCGACAAGAGCCTTCCCTGTTGGGCCGCCCACGTGCGTCCACCATCCGACCCTCTGCACTGAGTTCGAGGCTCAGCACTAGCTAGGCCGTCTGCGCTGGATACGGGCAGGAGGGATTTGGTTCCAGCCCACCATAGCAAAGCCAGCAGGATATGTGGGTGACCAATGGAAGAAAAAAGGGCGTGAGGAAGGGGACTTAAAAGAACCAACATAAAAGAGACGAATCAAGTTGAGGATGAAGCAGCCGATGTGTGGTTACCATAAGAGGTTGAGTAGGAAGCGAAAATCAAGGAGCTGGGAGGCAGGCTTGATATATGAATGGCGGGGCAGAAGCGAAGGGCTGGGCCATCTCTGTTCTTGGATGACACTCGGAATCCGTTCGGAGCAGAGAGGCTTGAGCCATGGTGCACTAGCAAGATGCGCTCGAAACTTTGGCCGTGAAGGGTGATCATGGCAGAGAGGCATGTCGAATGTATTCGGAAGAGAGACAGCCAGTTTTTGAGCTTTATAATGCAAAGAGCGTCGCAAATAATATCTGAGGAAAGTAGAGTAGGGTCTTGGTAATAGGGGATGGAGACGGGGCTAGGCCATTTGGCAGAGATTCGCGTGGTGAGAGCAAAAGGGTGGAGGGCCGCAGCGAAGAAACAGTAAAGGAGGAAGAGAAAGACGGATAAACTTACTGATGGGGCGTAAGGACAAGGGTGCCGACTGGAGGGCGCAATGGCTCTACCGTATAGGTGATCTAGATATTAATCGTCAGCACGACTGTCACAGGCGTGGCTAATAAGAGAACTGCGACTTTCTGCCGACAAAATGGCAATTGGCATGGGTGGCCTAGAAGTCCTGGAGACCTGGAGACCTGGAGACCTGGAGACCTGGAGACCTGGAGACCTGGAGACCTGGAGACGTATGGATGACGTCGAGGTTGGCTTGAAACCGAGGCAGTATGGGAGGAAGTGAGGAGCCGGATAAGACATCAAGAGGTGGGTGGGACTTCGTGAATGGGTTGAGTTTGGGGGACGGATTGCTTAGGATTAGAGAGCCATGTGATCGAGCGGGAAGGCAGGGTATTCCCAAATGCTGCTCAACAAGTGTTGTGATAGTGGGTGGAGATTTGAAGGCCCCGTGGAAAAGATAATGTAAAGTTTGGAGTTGCGAGGTTTAGTTGGGATCGAGCGTCGAGTAGTGAAGATGCCGGTGGGGCGAGGCGGCTCCTCGGAGGAGAGGTGTCTCTGGTTGATGAGTGCGACGGGCGAGGTTGGTGATTGTGCCAAGGGAGAGAGTGTGGATCCACCGGAGTTTGGGCGGAACCGGGTTCGAGGCCGGCTTCTTCGGTCGACGCGAGGCAACGCTGAGAGGCTCACGGGGGATGACGATTCCCGACGGGGGCCCCGGCATCACCGGTCGACGTGGAAACGTGCCGGTACCCGGTTGGCGGACGTCTCGCTCAGACTTGAGCCTTGGGTTTTCGGGTGGACGTGCGTAGGAGTCTCTGGTTGGATGGATGCTCTCTGGCTTGGCCTGCCAATGGGTAGGGTCGGGATACGGATCCAAGGGTTGGGCTGCATAGTTTCGGGTCTGGCGCACGCCTTGGGTTCCCGTGAGACGCCGGATGGTATTACCATCTGTCAAAACGCCGAAGGTGGCCGGATAGGCTATATGATTCCCGAAAATCAAAGCCCTACTTGGACTGGCGAGCTGAGGCTTCGCTCGGTGCGGCGAAGGAGAGACTCCGTGGTTCGCAGACGCAGAACCCACCCTTCCAACGGGGGCTTGTGGGATAACATAGAGCGGCGAAATAGGCACGCCGGTAAGATGATATATCAACACGCCAAGAAGGGCATGACATCTGTCAGAGGCAGGCAGACGAGGGTGGTGGAATGATGGGGTCCTGTCCTGAACTTGGGCATCCGCGCTCTTCTCGGTGGTCTGTTCATGGGTTTGGCTATGACCGAGGTGAATGTTCGAGATGGAGATGCCAGCTAAGCAGGGAGACCCAGGTAAGAGAGTTGGATGGCGTGGTGTCTAGAGATCAGGCGAACTGGGCGTGGGAACGTGCCCGAGGCCTTTGCAGGTGTATTTGGGGCGACTCGATTCGAGTGGGATGAGCGGAAGACAGAAACTCTGGGTTAGACATCCAACTGGAGTCTGGCACGAGAGATGGCCATTTGACAGACCAGATACATCCGATCTGAGAGGAGACGCGGGGATTGTCGAAGTGATGTAAAGCCTGACGACTGGGAGACGAAGGCGAGGAGACTGTAGAGTGTCGAGCGGATGGCCAGTTCGGGCGAAGCGATGCGTGTGCAAGTCCACTCGCCTAGGAGGACGTCTTGATGGATGTTGTGTAGTGGTAGTGGTGTCGTAGCCAAGTGTCGACGTTTCCCCGTCAGACGGGCGTCGGGCAGACCCAGGATAAACCAGTATGGGGCGGCGTTGCGCTTGATGTATTACATCGGCCAACTAGAGAGGGTCAGCGGGAAGGTTTCTAAAGAAGGTATGGGGAACAAGAGCGGGGAGGAGGGAGGGAATTCAACTTGACACATACCAGAAGGCGCATGTGTATTGGCCGAGACGAGGTCTCCACCATGATGGAAGGACGGTGGGCACTAGACAACGCCCCGGCTGGCAAACAAGCCTGGATGGAATGTGGCGGCCGGGACCCTTGCTGGCGGTTCTCGGCAGCCATCTCGACAGACCAACATGCAGCCACAGGTCGCTTTCCGAAACAACCAATATCCTAGGAGCGGTAGCTCCAGGTGGTATCCTCGGCCGCACGAGATCGAGGCCAAGTAGAGAAGCCAGGGTGCCACATCGACAAGCGGTCCGGGTGTTTGATCCAGAAAAACAGGAGAAGTGTTGTGCGAATCCAGAAGCAGGCAGGCCGAGATGGAGTACCAGGGAGGACAGCGCCGTGAGCGGGCACCAGAATCCACGGCCGCAAATCCAGGATTGGGACAAATCGGAGACAAAGCAGCATACGGAAAATGGAGACAACACAAAACTTACCAAACAGAGTCGAAAGACCGCTTCAAAAACCCAGACGACTGTATATGGAGTGACCGATTATCCTAGACGCTTTCAAGCGTGGTCAGCAGTTTGCACATGGCCGCTCTGAGATATTTTGAGGCTGGTGATGTGTGCACTGTGAAGGCCGTAAAAAGAGCTTCCGGCTGGAGGGGTGTTCGGGTTGGCATGGGATCCAGGTAGGCAGTCTAATGGCGTCGGGAACTGTCGAATCCAGTCCAAGAAGCACCCGCCAGACTGCCGAACCTGGCGGAGGATGACAGTCGTGGATGCGGCGTTTGGGACGACGCAAAGGGTGCTGTCCGGTTGGTAAGGCTGCTGGTCCCAGAGTGATGGCCAAGCTATATCCGACGAAGCGCAGACCTCCACAGCTCCGTGTGACAGTCTGTCGTTGCCGGCTCCCAGAGCAGCCAGATATCGCACAGGCGCTAGGCACGACGGACAGGGGCAGGATGCTCGTTCATGAAATCCAACCCTCGGAACAGGCGGGTGGCAGTCGAGGCTGCGGCCACTCAAATAGGCGGCACACGCCATAGAGAACTCCCGCCGCGAGATAGCGTGGCTCTTGTGGCGTACAAACGCGTGGTGTGGTTGCGGAATCTCCTAGATCCCGACACGAAGCTGGCCGCGGCGAGGCTGTTCGAGAAGGAATGGATCCGGTGGCGTCTCCGGCTTCGGGATTTCGGGGCTTCGGGGCTTTGTCGCAGACACCATGGGAACTTGGGAGAAGGACGGCAACCGCAGCATCCGAGATGCCTGTGTCGGACGCGCGACAACGCTCCCAGCTTATAGAGCGATTGTGACAGGACACACGGGCTGCGCGCACTCAAGCGCCTGCGACAGTGCGACTTGGGATATGACTCCCAGCGTAGACGCCAGAGCCAAAGCAGGACGAGAACCCTGTCGCGAACCAGAGCGAAGCCAAGCCTGAGTGAATAGTAACGACGAGTGAAGCAGCATCGACCGCCTAGCCGCGGATAATGGCCAACAGATATTCAGATCGTCTCGACCCGGCCCAGAAATAGACAGTCGAGGTTGGGCCGCGCTCGGAGCTCCTGAACCACCTGAGTAGGGTGCAAGGCATGTCTTCTCCGTTCAGGGGCAATAACAGCCCGAAACAGATCGGACAGGATCAAGTCGATCCGGCGCACCGGTGGCTCGGTACGGGGAGATGGAAGACGACGATGACGAATCGGAGCCATCGGAGTGCTTCCAGGGCGGTAGGGGACGAAGAGAGGGGCTCGAGTGGTCGTGGAACGCCGCGCGCGCTGTATTTTTTCTGGCTCAGGCAGTTCGCCTTGGCAACTTCTATCCGACTCTTTTGAATATCCTGCAAGCTATCGTGCGCGCGCATGCGAAGTTGAAGGGCGCTGGAGGGAGCGGAGGGCGGCGATCGCTGGGTATCGTGACCTGTCCGCCTGATGATCTTCTCCTGAATGCGCCCCAGCGCCGTCGCATCTCGCTCCCCGCGCTGGGTCCCGACCCCACCACAAATCCAAAAGGGCAACGCGCCAAAGGAAAACGCCCGCCATTGATTGCCGTCCATCACCCGCACCTCCCAGTCGATTTCCTTGTGCCGTGGGCCAATGGCTTGTCTTCGAGAGATCGAGGTGTCGCGCGCGCACATCGGCCCACTGAAAGGGCATCTGCCCACCCCGCGCCGCAGCGCCAGGGGCAGAAAAAAAGGGGCGCCTCAGGGGTCCAAAGTCGCCAGGTCGATCTTCCGAGGTCGTCCAGGTCCAAGTCCGATATTTTTCACATCACAATTCACGAGGGAGCAGGCAGAGACGAGAAAGAGGGGTGGAAAAGAGTAAGGATCCTACTCACTTTTTTGGGCGCCGAAAAGCAGCAAAACGTACAATGTCGCCTCGAGGGGTTCCGAAACGCCGGTATCCGCGGAAGCGACAAAAACAATAGAGCCGTATTCTCCGAAAACTCCCACCGAGAGACCAATGCAGCAGGAGCGCGCAGGAAAGGAAGGGAGAGGGAGGGTCGAATTAACGGGGTCGAAAAGAGGCGAGGGCCGCGAGCGACGCTGAGGTGCTCCTTGTTTTTGTATTCTGCTCGCTGGGACAAGAAAACCGAGAGGCAATGTGCGGACCGAAGAGATTTTCTGGTCTGCCTTTTGTTGCAACCGTGGGGCGCGAAAATCACACACGACGTCGAGAACAGACAAAAAGAATTGCTGCGACGTTGCGGGCGACGACCGGGTGGATGCGACAGGGCAAAAAACGAGCAACCCAAGGATGGACACGACAACGAAACAAAAAAGGATGCTTCTTGAAATCGCAATGGCACGAAAAAAAGAAACGCAACCGGGCAGAGGGGTTGGGGGAGGGGAAACAGAAAGAAGAGGGTAGGGGAAGGAAGAGGAAAGGAGAGAAAAAAAAAAAAAAAAAGAGGGAGAGGAGAGAAGGAAGG
>GL876967.1:5169545-5180615 GCA_000193285.1 Magnaporthiopsis poae ATCC 64411
CGCCACGACGACGTAGCCTGCGCGGGCGAAGCTGTCTGCCAGCCTATTGTGTTGGTGTGGATCACGAGAAGTCAGTTTGCTGGTGTCTCGCTCTGGAGAAGAGAGAAAGACGTCCGGCTCTTACAGGAGATTCTCGGCAAGCGGGAGCCCGAGTACGTCTGTGAGGTGCAGAATGCCGGCCTTGGGCGTCTTGCCGTGGGTATGGTGACCTGGCGGGTACGAGATGTACAAGTCGACTGGAAGGCAGAATGCGTCAGCTCCCCGAGGATGAAGACGTTGAGGGCACGGCGTTGGTTGGGAAAAGACACGCCGAACACACATCCATCAATTTTCTTGATGACACCGTTCGGACGACCCATGTTGACCAAGACTGGGCCACTGTTGGTTTGGGGTGCATCACTCGGCAGACTCCCGCCCACGGCGGAGGTGGCCAGGGGGAAGGTTACCAACAGGTTGCGAAGCTCCATGGCCTGTGGATGGCAGTGCGGAGATGGGTATTGCTGTGAGGGAGGGGACTGAGGCTTCTCGTGGGTTTGTCTTGGCGGCTGATGTGATCATTTTATGGCCTTTACCGCCTACTTTGGACTGCCTTCCTACGGGGTTTGCTCTTCTCTAGTACACGCATGGGCGATTGACTCTCCAGAAATTATCGATCCCTCCCGTCGCACAGAGCAATATGCAGATTATTGTGGCGCATAAATAATTGGGGATTTCATTGACCGACAGATATTTGCTTGTATGGCTGAGTAAGGACATACCCCTCAAAACGAGGGTCGGGGTCTGGCCTTGCAGCCTCCAATCACCGGCTGGGGATTATTGGCTCTCCGACAAGCCTCCGGAGGAACGCCTCAGCCTGCTCGGTTCTCTCGCTGTCTGCTCCGGCAAACACCCTGAGCTTCCTCACGGCACCCTGTGCGTATGTCCTTGCCTTAGCCAAGGCCCCCGCCCTGAGAAACAGCTCCGCCGCTATTGCGTCCACGTCTCCTGCCTGGGCCTCGATCCCTTCCTGCTGCATGATGTCATCAATCTCGGAGAGACGCGCCGCAACAATGGAGTCGTCGTCTACTCGTGCCAAAGCTGCGCGCATGTCCGCGTGGTCGAGCTCTTCCAGGATGTCTTGTACACGCTGGCGGTTGCGGTCTGATGTCTCGACGATGTCGTGGTGGGCGGAGCAAAGAGGACAGGCACAGTCAAAACCCCAGCGGCGGAGGAGCTGGCGGCGATCTTTGGAGAGAAGGTTGAGGGGCGTGTCTACAGAAGCACGGAGAAAGCGAGCGTCCTTGTCAGTAGGAACCCATCGTGTCACGGCCAGCCGGCGTTTGCCCACTCACAGCTCAGGCTTAGCTCTGTGCTCGGCTCGATGTCTTTGTACGCTACCACCTCCAACTCCAGGGTGCTCCTCCTGTATCGGACAAAGGCGCTATATCTAGGCGTCAGTATGCTTGGGTGCAAGGAGGGAGACGCAAAGGGTTGCCCTCACTTTGGCCTGCACGCGTGGTTTATCCTCTATTGGGTCCATACAAAAAAAGTCAGCTCGAAATCCCCTCGGTGAAGTCTAAGCAGAATGGGTCCATTTACAGCGATCCGAGGGTACAAGCCTGAGTGTGGTATGCCGTTAAGCGTGATACTGAAGGTGTTGGCAGCCATGATGCCTTCCACGATATGTTCTTTATTGTGGTATGACAGACCCTTGACAGCAGCTCTGTCGGCAGGCGACAGGCGTGCGAGCGCTCGATCGAGCATCGCCCGGTGCTGCTGAGTATTGACATATGCCGGCCAGGTCATCATGTCGACGAGGACCGGCCGCTCCCGGAAAAGCAACTCGCCCGCAAGGATGCTCGCGTTGGCCACCACGCCCTTCCCCTTCCCAGCGATGGACTGCACCTCGTACGGCGGCGGAAACCGAGGCTCCTGCACATCCGCGTCTCCGCGCTCTCGCCCTCCTGCAGCCCCTGGCACCGCGCCTGAGGACGAAGGAAGTCCCCAGACCGGATAGAGCCCGTCGACCAACGGCGCTGTAGCTGCCGCGAGATCCGGTGTCGTCAGGATGGAGATGCCTGAGCCAGAACCTGCCAGCGAGGAGTGCGTGTAGATGCAGTAGGGTATTTGCCCGTGTGGCCTTGGTCTCGAGCAGAAGGGAGGCCGCGTCCAGGGCTCCCATTTTCCCCTGTGGGCAGATGTCGCTTCGTCAACTACTGCAGGGCAGTTGCCGAAGATGGAGGGATTGCCTCCGGTCGGAGCGCCCGGGGACAGCGGGCCAGCAGGGAGCCAGAGGCATTGTCGAGGTGTCGTGTCTGCTGCTGCAGTGACATGCTGCCAGGCTTGAAGCACGCAGATGAAGAAAGTCTGGTGTTTGGAGGCCCCGGGCATTCTCGCAAGCCGAAAGGTGCAGACACACTGCTCCTTGTCGCGTTTGACGGGTCGGAGCGAGAAGCTTGGCCATTGCTGGCCAGCCCATCGTAGATCCGGTCTTTGGGAAGCATCATTGCGGCTCCGAGTAATCCTTAGCCGCGTGGATATAGCCGTATCTGGGCCGGGATGTCGCTCTATTAGCCTGATATGCAGTTTAAGACGAACAGTGCTTGTAGGTGAAGAACGTTAGATTAAGGAAGCATCGAACAGCGTGACAGGTTGGATAAAGATTGGCCCGACAGCAGTGCACAAGGCACTCAGGTGGAGGGACTCAATGGCGCCATAGTCTGGGTAACAAAAAGGAGTACGCACGAACTGCACGAGTGTAGAATGCTGCACATCGCGGACTCCGCAGCTGGCTGGTCAAATTTGGCAGCTTGCGTCAGCTGCCCTACAGGAGATTTCACCAGGACTGTTCCTGCCAAGGTCGCGCCTGCCGGGGGCGGGCGGTGTCTCCCACGCAAATGACATGGATGCAACGGTAGCTTCCGGCAACAACAAGCAGGGAAGAGATTTTAGACAGCGGGCTGGTCAGGTCTCGAAGGGTGAGCACAATGAGGCTATTTTGACTTTGGCAGGGATTTACCGACATTGAAAGATTTCCACCTATCCATCACTTTCCCTTACTAAGACCCAATGTCTTTCTTGAACTAGGTTTACTGGCCATGTCGTAGGACAGCGTATGGCCCTAGACTCCTCACGTAACGCGAACGCAGGGCAAAGGCGTCTCACTTTTTCCGTCTGCCGAGCCGCCGACGGCTGCAGATATTCCGCCAACCAACGCCCCCAGCCCGGACGATAGGACCCCGCAGCTCCCAGCAACCCAAGCCAGAAAGCGCAAATAGGCAGCTCCTCTACATACAGCCCACGATTTCGTCAGTCCCTAGACGGCGATCCGCTTCTTGCGCCAAGGGCTAGCATGCCGAGATAGACGGATGTCGGCATGCGGGGAAACCCTTGCTGTTCGCCCCGCTCCCCCTATCTCGGATGCGAGGGGCCGCCAGGCCAGGGGAAAGACATTCATGATACGACGTACATAAGAGAGCCACACCGCCAAAGATGACCGCGCTCGTAGTAGCCAAGCGTCACGCACCACCGCCTGCGACGCCCGCGTCCTACACGCAGACATGAAGCTGTTCGCCATCGCAATCCTCTCGGGCACCCTCGCCTCCGCCGCGTTGGCGCTTGAGCTGCCTCCCGGCGTGCCGCGCAATGCTCTGGAGTTTCGCGAGAAGCACCCCGTGGCAAAGCGGTCCACGGACGGCCGCAAGACCGTCACTCCCCGCGCCTCCGCCCACGAGCTGGACGACGTGTCCGCCGAGTTCGAGCGGGCGGTGCGTCAGGCCAACCACGGCGGCACCGTGCACCTACCCAAGGGCCAGACGTTCGTCATTGGCAAGCCGCTGGACCTGACGTTCCTCGACGACTTCCACTTGCATCTTGAGGGCACTATCAAATTTACCAACGACACACCGTACTGGCAGGCCAATGCCTTCTACCATCCCTTTCAGCGATCGCTGATGTTCTGGAAGTGGGGAGGTGAGTCCGAGATAAGGCAGTCATCGCCCATTGTGAGGAGGCATCGAAACTGACCCATTGTGTGAACCCGCCTGTAGGCAAGGACATCAAGATCTATGGCGAAGGCACCATGGATGGGAACGGCCAGAGGTGGTGGAATGAGTTCGCTGGTCGCCAGTACGCCCTGTCCTTGCACACTTTCCAAGCATGTGGCTGCGAGGAAGTGACTAACCGAGGACAGGATTCTGGACCCAGACAACCCGTATCTGCGTCCCATTCTCTTCTACGCCGAAAACGCCACAAACCTGGAGATCACGGGCATCCAGATGAAGAACGGCCCTGTGTGGCATAACTTTGTCGTCACCTGTAAGCGGACCTTCCCTGACGACTGACCGGATCGAGCTGCTAAGATGTCGACGTCCAGCCAAGAACATCACCTACAAAGATGTTATTATTGAGGCCATCAGCAACAACGCGACTGGACCCCCCAGCAACACGGACTTCTTCAACTCCCTCAACGTGGAGGAGGTCAACGTCGAGCGTGTCTGGGTCAACATCGGCGACGACTGCTTCTCGCCAAAGTCGAACACGAGCGTGAGTAACACCCTCTACTCGTCACCTGCGAGCAATGGTATCTGCGCTGGAAGTTAACACATTTCCTCCGCGCCTCAGAAAATCCACGTCGACACCATGTACTGCAACGGCACCCACGGCCAGTCCCTAGGCTCCCTGGGCCAGTACGCCGGCGAGACCGTGTATGTCGAGGATGTGCTGATCGAGAACGTCTGGATGCTCAACGGCGACTTTGGCGGCCGCATCAAGGTGTGGGCCGGAGAGAACATCGGTCAGGGATGGGTGCGCAACATCACCTACCGCAATTTCTGGAGCGGCAGGATCGACTACGCAAGTGCCCACTAAACTCTTCACATTTACCATACAGAATTACAGATTTGCTAACAGCATACACACAACAGGCCGCGTTCCTCGACTCGTGCTACTTCAACATCCCCGCCGACAAGTGCAACGAGTTCCCGTCCAAGATGAACGTGACCGACGTCAGTTTTGAGAACTTCTCGGGCTACACGAGCGGCCGCTACGGCAACGCCGTGGCCCGCCTGACGTGCTCGACCAGCCAGTCGGCCGTGTGCAAGAACATCACCTTCAAGAACTTCAACGTCACCACCCCGTGCGGCGGCAAGCCCGTCGTTATTTGCGACGGCGTCAAGGGCCTCGGCCAGGACTGCGTGCCCTTTAACAGCGACGAGGCCCGTGCCGCCCTGGCTGCCAAGTGCAGCATACCGCGCGTCACCATAGCGCCGCCTTGGCCGGTTCGGCAGTGGTAGGAGGAGGGAGGCTGTATCGAGGGCGGTTTCACTAGAGATTAGATGTGAATAAGGACCGTTCTCGTGTTGTAAACACGGATGCACAAATATCTCCATCTTGTGGTGATTCCTTCTATCAAAATCTACACTGGCATTCCCTCGGGCATCATGTTCCGACCTCCACGCCTCCATCGCGCACACTCGTGCTACTTTTCCGGTCCACATTCCACCTATGTCTACCCAGGATAGCCTTTACAGCCTGCTCTCGCTGTTATATATCTGGTCAGACGTGAAGCGAGTCGACCCGCTCTAGAACACTCGTCAAATCGCGTCGCGGGCTGCAACGCCTCGGGGGATTAAGTAGCTTTCTGCGCCGCTGCGGCCAAACTTCGTGCAGGAGAAGAGCATTCCTGATATCCAGACACCTTTACATCCGCATCGAGGCAGGTAAGCAAGTGGAAGAGAGAGAGGGACGGTAGGCATCGGAGCCGTGGCCTGCGTGCTTCCTAGTCGCCAGAATGGTGTCTATGTTGGTGGCAGACACGGTAGCCCGCAGCAACGGGCGACCGTCTTGACGCCAGCGAAGTGAAAGTGTTTGAGCGACGCCAGTTCGCCAAAGCCATTAAACCGTGACCAGTCGTGGTGTTGGACCTGTGCGGTCGGCAGGTGTGTGTGTGGTAGAGCGACCTTTGGGCCGAGGATTACCATGCGAATCGCGACGGTTTTTCCGCACAAGACCAGCTTGATGTCCGTGCGTCCTTCCGAACTTGGGAATAGCTGCATAAATTGGGAGACGAGCTGGTCAGCTCTATGCAGCAAGAGCAAAGCGCCAGGTAGAGCCTCCATGAAGTGGAGTGGCTGACCAGTGTGGAACGGCATCCCATCTTGCAGGCTAGCGCGGAGCCGGCCGAAGGGGAGACATGGAAGCGTCTGGACATCTGATATCTCTCGCTCACAGAGACCTCTCCGACCCGCCCCGACGCTGGGGGCATTATGGATCGGGGAAGGAGCCATGGTCCTCAACAAGAAGAAGCCCGCGTGGTCTAGTGGTTCAGGACGTCGCTCTAACGCTAGCGGAGATCTTCTCTACGTTGCGGCGTAGAGTGGCTCTCCGCTAGGGTGGCGAAGGCACCGGTTCGAATCCGGGAGCGAGCATTCCTTTTTTTTCTTCGTCATGTTTTGGGGGCGCAGGAAGGACCGTCTGATCCCTTCTTCTTTTGCGACTGCAAACTCCCCTGGTATGGAACTAGAAATAGCAGGTGCTTGCTGGATTCTCCATGATTTTCTGTATCCGCTTGCCGTTTTGCTGCGTGATATAAAATAGCTTTGGCGGAAAGCATCCAGATGGGCTGTGAAGGTGTGACGTCTAGGCATCCACAAACCGGCTGCAAAATGTTGCGAGCCAGGGGTGCGCACAGTTTCCCACTAAGCATCAGTCATTCCACGCCTGGGTATTCTTTTTTAATACTCATCATACATCGATACTCAAACCATTTAACGACAAGCAAAATATGAAGCATCAGCCGGTGCAACTCTTCACCTAGCCGGAACACCGTTCCTCTGTCTCCAGATGCCGACATGGCATATGCTCCGTACGCTAAGGAGGAGCTTTCGAGTTGCCGAACAGGTATTGGCTGCACGCTGTGCTGAGCTGAGCCTGAGGCCCGACTGCTAGCTCGGTTGGGCAGCCACCATCAGTTCGGCTGGGCGGCGACCGAAAATTGTCCTAGCAAGACTCATTCAAGCTCCCAGAGCAGCCACTACGAGAGGCGATCAAACCAACGCACCGCCCCCCTAACCACATTTTAAAAAACATGACCTACTACGGGATCTCTCCTGACGAGATGGACGGGAGGCGGTCCCACTACGAGCAGCACCCTGACGACTTCGGGATATACCATGACGAACGCGGCGAACGACACGTGGAATGGATCGGGGAAGAGCGGCCGTTGGTCAAAGGTCGCGAGTTCGAGCGGAAGAACGCGCTTTTGAGGGACGACGAGTGGACATATGAGAATGATGGCACTTTCGTGCTCGATTTCCTGAGGAGCCAGTCTCGGCCGTCGTCTCAGTACACGTTTACTTCGCCGCCTTGCGACACTTGCGCAAAATTGTCTCGGCGCACCATCCTTCGGACCATGCCAGACAAGCTGTTGACCGCGTCAAAATGCTGTAAGCTCTGTGGGCTATTGGCTCAAGGTTTTATGGACTCTGGCGCGCCAGACGACGAAGAGGTCGAAGTCGCCTTGCGCATGGATTCCGATGGCGTGGTTTTCCTCATGCTGCGCGTTGAGTCGGGTCCGTGGATATCCCTTCCTCTTCTCAGATCCTCTGGCTTCAATACTGTGGGGCTTACCTGCCGATCAACCACAGGGACTGGAGAGCCTCCTCGAGACATCCCGATCGGGTTTCCGCCGCTGCGTGACGAAACCAGCCGTTTCGACCTCTTCCGTGCGTGGCTCAAAGACTGCGACGGATACTGCGCTCCCAAGGGTCGATTCCTTCCTACGAGGATACTTGATCTGAGTGACTCAAGTTTGATACGCCTTGTGGATGGACAGCGCGATTGGAGCCAAGAGGACTTAGGCGCCGCTGAGTTGCGGCCCGGATGGCTGCCGAACGGCGATACCCGTCGTCGGCCCATGACGGCGGGCAATTATGTTGCGCTATCGCACCGGTGGCGGTCATCGGATGAACACAACTTTTGCACCTACCAGTGCAACCTCGCAGCTCGACAGGCAGGCTTCCCCGTCAGTGACCTGCCAAAGAGATTTCAGGACGCAGTCACAATCACGCGGGAACTGGGCTTGCGATTCCTCTGGATCGACTCGATCTGCATCGTTCAGCCTCATCGCGACGCCACCGCCGACTGCGTCGACGGCTGCAGCCAAAGCGATGACTGGAGAAGCGAGTGTGGCAAGATGGGAGGCTATTTCGGCTCGGCCTACCTCACTCTGGCCGCCACCTCGGCAATCAATACTGCCTTGGACGAAAGGATTCTTGGGTCGGGCTTGCCGCCAGCAAGAGCACCCATACCTGGTTCGCTGGTATGGGTGTGGGATCCCGCACCGCTACAATCTGGCGCGTTCGACGACTTTGCTTGCGATGTAGAGGACAGTGAGCTGAATCAAAGGGGCTGGGTCTTGCAAGAGCGAGCCTTGTCTCGCCGAATGATCCACTTCACCTCGAAGCAGGCCTACTGGGAGTGTGGGTGTGGCATCCGCTGCGAGTCCTTTGTCAGGCTGAGAAAGTACATAAGCTCGCTCCTTGTCGTTTAATTATATCCACCAGCTGACTTTTAGTACCTCTAGCCGAACAGCAGCGTTTCTGAGCGACTCTCACTTCCCGGCAGTTGCTGCAAGGCAATTTGACCAGAATCGGCTTTATCTCCTCCGCTGGCTCTTTGAGAAATATTCACGATGTGGTCTCACAACGCCCACCGATAGGTCTGTCGCGATCCACGGGCTCGAGGAGCGGCTCGGAGAGGTTCTCCGACCGCAGTGGAGATACGGCGTTTTTCAGCTCTACTTTCATCGATGCCTCATCTGGCACCCCGCTGGCGGCCAGAGGATCAAGCGGGTAGACCCAAAGGTCCCATCGTGGTCGTGGATGGCATATACTGGGGAGATCACCTTTATGAACATTCTTTTCGAGAAGGTGAGCTGGAACTTGGACATCCAAGGCCTCTTTGAATCGCCCGACAACGACTCCCCGGGCTTTGCGCTTCGAGCTCAGGGAAGAGAGCTACAGTCCCATGGAACTGACGAGGAATGGGGGCAACTGATGGTGGGAGACGAGGAGAGACACCCGATGGCGGGAGAAGACGAGAGACAACAGATGGTGGAAGAAGACGACTATCAACTGATGATAAGAATAATGAGGAGGCAGTTCATGGTGGGAGAAGCAGAGGCGCAACTGGAGGTAAGAGAAGAAGTGAGACATAACCCTAGAAGATGGCTGCAATTTGATCAGGGCAACGTCACGGACAGGCCGGACATTGAACGGCTAAGGTATGTTGTGCTGGGAAAGAGCAAGCGCTGGGAGCGGGAAAGTCGCCGTGAACTTTCTTACTACGTGTTGGTTGTCAAGCCCTCGGAGGGTGGGTCTGATCAGGAGTACGAACGAGTTGGGATAGGATCTCTTTGGAAGAAGGACTTGTCGAGCCATTTTGAGGTGGTCAATGTCATTTAGCTCTGCCTTTTCATAGCTAGGAGTTATTTCCAAGAGTTGTTTTGTCATATTAGAGATCTCTAGACGTCTGGCACTGGTGTTGTGGATCGCCCTGCCGCGGGATCAGACCCAAGGACGTCACCCACGCTGATGACACGCGCAAGCTTGAGGTTATCCAGAGCTGACTGTTCGAGAAGGTGTTCAGGTCCTCGTTTACCACCTGGGCGGCCATGACAAAACCTGCGTGGCAAAGATCTACGACCCGCCGTACTGTAAGTTCCAATGGTCACCTATCGCGTCGACAACGGATACATGCGCGGTCGCCGGCAGTAACCACGAGAAAGAAGTAGCCGCCTATGAGGAGCTGAAGGATACAAGGCTGCTAAGGCGCCTGGTGCCGGCCTACCATGGGCTATGAAGTGGCAGTTGGAGGCTGACCTTGCCTGCCACAATTACGGGGTCGACCAGGGAGACCTCAGCCAGCACAACATTTTAATCCGGGCTAGCCGGGACCCCAGAGTGAGGCCGTGGACCGAGTTGCGATTCTTGATCTCAACGTCTCGTCCGTGAATCGCTTATGCCATGATTATGACCACCATTGTCTCCTGGGCGTGGAAACGTGGAAAGTCCGGCACGCCGCCACCCTCTGATCACCCGACTTCATGCCTGATTCCCTACCCTAATTATCACCCGGCCCGATGCCTTTGGGACCGTTCGTTGGAGTGTTTGTCAATTGGAACCCAAGGAGTTGAGCGGACAAACCGCAGACGCGGTTCAACAACTGCGTGCTCACCCAGTGGCAAGACGGTGCGGCATAGGAAAACATCTAGGACCGCGGCTCCCCAACGACAAAAAACAAGCCCGCAATTTTTGTGCCCCAGTCGGATGCATCACCACAACACACAACTAGAAAAAGAAAAGGTTCGAACACACCCTTTGTACACGTAGAAAAATGAGTATAGTATCACTTTATAGCTAGCGGTACAATCCGGTCAAATTTTGTATGTTTTCTGACATTGTGTTGCTGGGAATTTATCCAGTGAAGGGTGTTGGGGTGGCGTTATTTTTTTTTTTTGCCGGCTCGGTCGTTTTTGTCGTGCGAGCGCGGCTAGAACACCCACCTCATCTCCTACTTGACCCCTCGCTCCATCAAAGCATTTGGTATCTCGCCCGGAAGTTGGAAAAACAGGAAAAGACGACTGTGACGTAATTTGTGCACAGGGCCCTTCAAATCGCGATCGGCTTACCTTGGCTTATTCACATGTTTTTCCTGCTGCGTGCGACCCACTGATGTCTCGATGACGCACCTCCATCAGGAAATCGCATCGCTTGGCATCACGACAACGACGGCTGTTGAACCAAAGGCGTGCAACGGCAGACAAAAGCACCTCCTTGAGTGGCCAGACATGCAGAGAAGAGGGCGTTTCTCGGTTTGAACCAAACGCCCTCCGGATAACCGTTGAAGAAAACAGTCGGCGACGCAGAAACCTCGCGATCATGTCGCGCCCGCAAGACGTCGTGATGGCGCCCCTCGAAGCAGGCCTGGGTGTCTACCAATGGCTCGCCAACAAGATCCTGGCCCCGCGCCCGCCGCCGCAAGACGCGCGCCAGCGGGCGGACCGGCCGACCATCGCCATAATCGGGGCGG
>GL876967.1:5202015-5237372 GCA_000193285.1 Magnaporthiopsis poae ATCC 64411
CGAATTTGGCCAAGAGTCGGCGCCGGCGGTGCCCTTGATCGACGACGCTCCCGGCGCCGAAGTGGCCAAGGTCTTTGAAGCTGCGAGGCGCTGTGAAGACCGGGAGCAGAATGAGGCTGGATGGAACCAGGCAGTGCATTTCCCCCTCCTTCGGCTGGCGCTGCCGGCCGGAGGTGTCATTGACTTTGAGCCATGGTATGGTGGCGGCTCCTTTTTCTTTCCTAATTCTTCTTCTCTGCCTTACTATATCCTTTCCTTTCCCCCCACTCCTTTTTTTCTTTCTTTTTAATTTTAATCCCTAACCTGGAACCGTTTCGAATAGCACAACAGCCGGCATCACACCCGAAATCCTTCCACTGTCTGCGTCGTCGGGCAGGAAGGTTGATTACTGTCTGATTGTGAACAAGCCGGTCGACTTGGGCCAGCCCGCGCTGGAAGTGATCGGCAACGCTCCTGCGAGGGAGACGCCACGAGAGATGATCCGCTTGTTACGCTGTACCCTACCGGGGCTCTCAATCAACCATACCGACTTTAACGCGCTCAAAAAGTTTCCAATCGCGGTCAGCATCGAGACCAAGAAGCCCGGCCAGTCGGACGAGCAGGCCAAGGTACAGGTCGGGGTCTGGCAAGCAGCGCAGTGGAAGATGCTGCATTGGCAGCAAGACGAACTGCTCAGGCAAATGGAACTGGCCACTGCTTCTGCCCAAGCCGAGAGCACCAGTGTTGACCACCAAGCCGGGGACGAGGCGGGCGCGAATGCTATGGAGCAGGACGCGGAGGGCAGGGCTGCCATGCCTGCCCCTCATTCCTGCATTCCACCACTGGTTTTTCTTCCCGCCGTCATCGTCGTAGGTCACCAGTGGAGAATCGCAGCCACAACCTGCGAGGAGCGTGGCGGGCCGACGTTGTTGTGGATGGGGTCCCAAATAGGCACAACCGATAGCATGCTGGGCATCTACAGGATCATTTGGTGTGTCCGCCGCCTCGCCCGCTATGCGAGCGAACGTTATTGGCCGTGGTACGCCGAGAACATTCTGGGTTTGCGCTACGAAGCCCCCAAAGATGGTTAAACGGGGGTATCGAGGCTTCGGAGTCAATGTTCGCACTATCCCATGTGAACTGCTATAATAGGGGTTGCCAATCGGCGACTGTTGATGATTTCTGCTGCTGCTATCTTTTCCCACGCTGGCTCCGGTGGCTGCTGATGCCTGTCGCGTGAGATATGCCCCGCTCACAGCCTGCCCTACCCGCCCTCCATCATCTTTTGCTCGCATGCTCCCCATCTTCACTCTTCAGTCCTCTTCCACATTTTAATCTGCCCTCCTTTATCCAGCGTCTTCCCCGCCGGCACCGGCGACGTTGGAAAGCAAGCATCACAATGTGCCACCAGCTGGCTGAACTGTACAGCGAATGCAACTGCTTGTACTATCTTCACCCAGTCGACACATGTCCTGCCCACGGGCTCGCTGGCCATGAGATCGTCAGGAAGACCGTCCATGTCGGAGCTTCTTGTCCACAGCACCAGCAGGGTGGAGGTTCTGACGCAGCCTCCGCCGGTCGCATTCATTCAAGTCCCGATATTGCCGGGGTACTCGACGTACTGCGATACAAGGACCTGGACCTTCTCTGGCCTCAGGTGATCCGACTATCTGGTTCCCTGGAGGCTGCTTGCCGCACGGTCGAGACGTTAATCCAAACTTTCTTGGACGACGCCAGCCTGTTGCAGCCCGTCACGGGCGGGTATCCCGATGTTCGACTATCGAAATATCAACGAGGTTTCAAAGCTGAGGCCACCGAAGTCCTCCGCTTCCTCTTATCGAACAAGTTGGGCATAACCCAATCGATCTTGGGAATGCACCAACCTCTACTCGATCCCAAATCCGAGTTGATGACCATGGATAAATGGGGCAGCAGAAATTTAAATATTTGTTCTCCCACCTCTTTGGACAGGTGGAAACCTGGGATCAGACGCGAGTTTTCGTTTCTACGAGCGCCGGCCGTTAAAATGCAGTCCAGAATCGAAGACTACATCCGACAGCAACCGCGGCCGAATCCCATAACTCGTCCCCTTCAGGTCCTTCTGGTGCGGGTATCGAACGGCCTAGAGTCCTTGAAACAGAAATGCAAACCAATACGAGATGGTGCGAGAAGGATGGAGTGGACCTGCGTGAGTTGTGTTGAATCATGGACTATTAAAACCTGTGGGGAGGCTTGTTAAGTTCATTGATTAATTACAATCAGCTAATTATGTGTTCTCGGCAGGGATGTGGCAGAAAGATCTGTGATGACTACGAACCGTTTGACCAAGAGGCCGCCAACATAGTATTCTCGCCGTTGCTGAAAGTCTACCCCAGAGCTGCCATAAGCCCCAGCTCTGAATCGTCCGAGGGCTCTGGCTCGCAGACCGCAACCCAAGCTTGGAAGCTCTTGATCCCAAGCTTCCTCAAAGCGCCAGTGGTCTCACTAGCCCCCAGCCTCCCGCAATACAACAGCTCATCCCCAGCGGACCCTGCTCGGCTTGGCGTCTGCCCACAGCCGGCCACGACAGATCCAAGAGGCACTCATACGTTTCTGCTCTTGTGTCTGCCTTTTATGCGGACCGCTATCAAGCTGTTGGAACCGGAGATGTGCACAATATACTCGGATCGGGAGTTCTTCCGTGCCTTGGCGCACCACTACTCTGCGTCCAGGCGTCGGACGCGCTGGGCAAGGTTGAGGAAAGTCCGGTCATTGAAGTTCGTCGAGGTACGTACAGACCACCGCCGAGAAATTGGACAGCGAACAAAAAGGCGAGGGTAACAGCCGTACTGATCCTTTTGGCCATATGGCTTCTCTAGTTTGAGGTTTTCCAGAGTGAGCTGGTCTACATCCGGCAGTGCCCGAGCCTGCCCCCGGAATCCCGCCGCGTTTCCGAGTACACGTACCAGCCCGCACTCACGGTGCCGCCCATCGGTTCGAACCTCCTGACGCACCTGTTCGAGAACCCGGACCATGCCGACGTGCTGCCCGTCCTTTTTAGCCGGATACCAAAGAAGCTCCACCCGAGACTCACGGCGTGTCGGGTGCAGGGTACCTCAGTCGGCTGGGGAATACAGATCGACGAGGGGCTGAACTGGCTTGCGCTACTTGTGTGGGGCAGCGCCGGCTTCCTTGTCTGTCTGGTCGGTGCGGTGGCGTGGGCTCTGGCTCGCGATGACGTCTAAGGCGGGTTCGCTGTTGCCTCGTTCTTGCTGGCTTTCCTGGGCGGTCAAGGCATACTTCCTCCTCGGCTGGGACGTCCCTCTTATTCGCCTTTTTACCCTCCCCTACGCTTTTTGTTATATTTGTTCACAACCCCCTTCCGCTCCTTGGAGCATTTTGAAGTTGTGCATATAACGGCGGCGAAAATAGGAGCGCTCGGGCACTTTGCTCGCGCTTTAAGCAGACTCTCATTTAACGTTACAATGCAACAACTCGGTGCTCGAAAAAGAACTTGATGTTGCGCAAGGAGGGAAGAAGGAGAACTCCTGTTTATTTGGGGGCTTTAAACTGTGTATATGTACAGGTACCAGTTGTGAGTTTGCCGGTGGTTGAGTCGTAACATTCAATGCTGTTTTCTTCTCTCCACTGCTTCATCTTTGGGCGGTACTCCTCCTGCTCCTTTTTCCGTCTTTTCACACATGCGTTATTGTGGCACTGGGAGACGGGCACGGTCGGGTGCTTCCCTTTCCAGCCCCCCGCGGGCTGCAGCCCCGCCGGCCGCCCGTCGTTGGTAACGGGCTGAGCGGCGACCTGGGCCAACAGAAGCGACAGGAGGGCAGCGCCGATGGTTCCTGTTGAAACATTGTATGGAGTTGCGCATCGCCGAAGTTTGTGGCTATTTTGGTTACCAAAAGTACTGGCGGTACGCTGCCCAGGGCCACCCAGGCGGAAGAGGGCCTTGGACCCCAAAATGGTGGTGGGTACGACGGCGACCAGCTAGAGAGAACTGCGGTCGGCTTCGCAATCGAGCAATGGTGGGAGCGCGTTTCATTAGTTGCTCTTGTAGTTTGGAAAGGGTTGCGCGGAGGCACTGAGGTTGGCACGATTGGTGTGTTCGCAGAACAAGAAAAAAAGTAAATGTAAAAAAAAAAAAAAAAAAAAAAAAAGCGGCATTAAATTAAAAAGTTTAAAACGGTTCGGATATATTATTAGCCCACAACCTATGCGCCCGAGTAAGGGTCCAGCAGGAGATCGACGCGGCTTCTATCCTCGTCTGTACAGTTTAAAGAAGGCTCGGGGGCACAGAGCGGACTGTAAGCGTGAAAATGAAAAGACGCGAACGACGGCGCAGTATACCCGGACAGTTGCGCCCAAAAAAGGAGGGAGCATATTGGGAGAAAACATATGTGATCCTGGCTGTCCAGTGTGGATCAAGTATCAAATGCCACGGCTAGGGCGGGTCAATCTGGCGACCCACGGTTCCAACGTCAAGGAGAACTGTTCGGCCCTGACGACGATCGAAAAGGGAAAGGGTCTCTCCCAACTACAAATGCCTTGGTTTTCCCATCTGCTCCTCTAGAGACGGCTTGTTAGGCCGGCGACACGGGGCGAATTATCAGGCGGTCCATCTGTAGTTCTCCGCTTCCGACGATGCTTCCCGGTTCCACCTTCGTCACTCCCATCGGCTTCCACATCCTGCAGGCGCGGCCTTTTCCTCCTCGGACTCGGGCCGCCGCTCGCGGACTGACCGCTGCCCAGAGGGCTGCACCCGATATCCGCTGCGCCTCCGTCTAACGAATCCGACAATGCCGCGGGCGGGCTTGCCGTCCTGTTTGGCTCTTTTAGATCCGCCGCTGTGTCATTTTCTAGCTCTCCGGTATCGCTCCCCGACATCGAGTATAAGCGCCCAACCATCACGCCGCCTGAATTTCCTCAGAGCATACGCGCTGGGAGGAGGGAAGGAAGCCCAAGCAAAGGCTCTGGGCGGGCAGGAGAGAGGGGGAAAGGGGTAGTGAAAGGCGGGATTTAACAAGCAGCCCTCTCCCCCTTCTCGGCGGCGACTTGTAAGATATAATCTAACAACTGGCTGTCCTCTAGGATTGTCCCAGCACACGCGGTAATGGCGTCACAGTCCCGAGGCTCCACGGAGCCGACTCAGCCCTTCAGCGACCTGGACGAGCTCCAGCGGCGCGTGGAAGAGCAGACATCGCTGAGAGACGGGCAATCGTGGCGGGGCCAGCCGTGGCCGCTAAGCCCGCGCTCGAACCTGTGGCGCCCTTAACGTCGAATGCCTTGGCCGCCGCGACACCTACCGATCTCGAGGTTGACCAAGTGGCACCGCGCACTCCGGAGCGCGTCTCTCGCCTTGCCTTGACGCCCGTCTCGTTCTTGCCGCAGTCGCTTCTCTAGAAGGCGATGATGCCAAGCCCACTGTCGTGCGCATCCCACACAACGTTGGCACCCGGAACGTGGTCGGTATCGTTCAGCGCACCCACGACGTCGACACTTCACCATCGCACGCATTTTTACGACCCTCCGGTCCCGGACCGGGTCCGCCGGAGCGGGATCATTGCCCACGACCTACCTCCGCTGCGGAATATATTACAACCCTGCTAACGACGATTACGTGGTGCACAATATCTCCACGGCGTCCTTTAATCTCACATCTACGACGCCGTAACTCAGTACGCTCCTGGAGCCTCGCGACATCCTCGGCATAGTGCCGGGCTTGTGGAGGATATCGGCTGGGGATGACGGCTGCCGGGACCATAATTCCCCATACGCAAGAAGGTGGCGGTGAATGCGCAAAAATGCCATTGGATTTCAAGGCGGGTGATTTTGCCAGCGGAATCTTAACGTCTACCCTCAAGCACGAGTCTCGAATTGCCCGTCCCCTGTCCGACCGGGCGGAAAGTCTATTTTCGCGGACGACTCGGAGACGGGCGGCACACCGCGATCGAGCGATGCCCTCACCCGGGAGCTGCGTCGCCTCCTTGAGGGCGCCAAAATACTCTTCGAAGGGCGTCACTATGGATCTGCGGTGGTGTGGAAGATCAGCGACTCCTTGGTTGCCAAATAAGCATTCGGGAGGTCGGGACATCACCAAATACTCAACCCTGCGATATCTTGCCGGACACGCACCGGAGCTGCCCGCCGTGCCCAAGCCTCATGGACTCCTAATGTTCGGAACTGAACACATCTCGCTAACGGCTTACTTCCCATCGACGAACCTCCGGGATGCATGGCCGTCGTTGACTCGGAAAAACAAGCTGTCTATCAAGAGGCAGCTGAACGAGATTGTTGCGGCGTGGAGGGCACTTCCTATATCGCCCGGAACCCGGTTTGGTGGTGCAGGCGGCGAGGGCGCCAAGAACCTTCACGGACGTGCAGGCGGCCAGAACACACAACCAATGACTACAGCCGAGCAGTTTACTGACTGGAAATTTTCATATGATCACCCCAGGTCTAATTCTTGGAGGGAGTTTGTGCGCAGCCCCGTCCCGCCCGCCCGCCCCGATTGGAACACACCCATTCTTCTCCTCGCCCCTTCTCCTTGAACTGTTGTGCATGGTGTTTTGACCAATGGCTGCCAAGGGCTGGATAGATACTCGCCATTGGCCGCCCCAGCATGGCTGAGCAACGTAGCATGCAGCTGCCCAATGGAGGTCACGGTCTGGAGGTCAGGCTCCGGAGGTCAGGCTCCGGAGGTAAGGCCCGCCCATTTCCAGCTCCAACTGCAACCGCAACACCAGAGGCGAGCTGTCTGTCTTTCTGTCTTGATATCTCTACGCTCAATTTAGCTTACATCGACAATGTCTGGCCTCGAACCGGTCGTGGCGCTCTCCCTGGCGTGCAACGTTTTGCAGGTCATCGGCGTCGCGCGAGAGACAATCCATATCGTGAGGCAGGTGTACCAGAATGGCGAGCTCGACCCCGCCCTTACCCACCACGCGACGCGCCTGGACGACCTCTCCAAGCGGATCCGGACAGCGACGATGCCGACGACGGCGGCAGCGGCGACGACAACGACAATACCGACGACGACGGCGCCGACTACTGCGCGCGGCGCCGCACGGGGCGCCACACAACAGAACGCCGCACAACGGGGCGCCGTCCAACCAAGGCCGACCGATCGGGACACGCACCTGCTGGGGCTCGCGAACAGGTGCCTGAATGCAGCACGGGATCTGCGGGAGGAGGTCAAGTTCTTGAAGGGTCCAGATACGAAGTCCAAGCTCGTGGCGATGCTGAAGAGCGCGTCCAAAACATTGTGGCGGCAGAGGCGGCTCGACAGGCTGGGAAAGGACATGCTGGATGCGGAGCGATTGCTGCAGACGGGCCTCCTGACGAGGATCTTCGAGCAGACCGAGAAGGCCGATGGCGGCCTGGAGAAGCTCGATTCGGACCTGCGATCGTTTGTGGACGAGTACCGCACGGGCCGTTCGGAAGCGGCCGGGCTCATGCGTGCCGAGGCTGCCCAGACGAGGAAGAACGTCACCATCCAGATCAAGGGAGGCACCCACGCTGTAAAGCGACACACGACGCAAGAGACTACGCGGGCGGAGACCTCCTTGAAGAGGCATATCACACAAGCGACGGTCCAGGCCCAGAGGTCGCTGAGGGACCGCATTTCGGCGGCTGCCAGGAGTGCGGACGAGCGAGAGCAAGATGCGCGGTTGGAAGTTCGCAGGGAGCGGCTCCTGCGCAGTCTCAAGTTTGATCGCATGAACCAGCGCAGGAATAGGGTTGCCGAGTCGCACCGCGAGACGTATCAGTGGGTGCTGAGAGACGGGAGCGATGCTGGAGAACTGGCGGATGTCGCGAAATCTCCCGAGGCCGACGCCGACCATCCCTGGGATAGCTTCTCGGATTGGCTTCGATCTACGGAACCGGAGTACTGGATTAGCGGCAAGCCCGGATCAGGGAAAACGACGCTGATCAAATATCTCCTGGGCCACTCCCAGACGCGAAGTTTCCTGGAGCTGTGGAGCCCTGGTGCTGTCCTCGTCTCGCACTTCTTCTGGCGACTCGGCAACGAGATGCAGCAAAGCATCAGAGGCCTTTTTTGCTCCCTCCTCCACCAGCTGCTTGAAAAGGACAAGGCATCGCTCGACCGCATCCTTTCCAGCAGTATCAATGCGTCGGACAAAGATATGGAGACGGACTGGTCCTACGAGGAACTTCAATCGACCCTCCTCGACGTGATGGCACACTACCCAAGATCGATAGCTCTTTTTTTGGACGGGCTCGACGAGGTGCTTCGAACGGACGGCACCCTCGCGCTTCTGAATGTTGTCGATGTTCTGAAGCGGCCCCAGGGGCTCCAAGGGAAGGTCAAGCTGTGCCTTGGTGCTCGTCGGGAGCCTCTGATAGAGGAGAAACTCTCGGCTTGCCCACAGCTACGCCTGGAGCATCTTAATTATACCGACCTTCGCCGATACGCTAAGGACACTATTATCATCCCGCCTCAATACGAAACTTCCACCTTTTCGGGCTCGAAACTGTACGCGCGCAGTGCAAAAAGCCACCAGGTCACTTTCAATTACGAGCAGCCATCGACTCCGAGTGAGATCCGAGACTGGCTCGTAACTGAGCTTGTCAGAAGGGCCGATGGAGTCTTTCTCTGGCTCTGTCTGACGGCCAAAATGGTCATGGAGGCTCTCTGGCAAGGCGAAATGGTTACCGATCTGCAACACCGAATCGATAGCCTGCCCAGCGACCTCACCATACTGTACGCTGATATGTGGGCCAGGGCAAACGGTGACAGCGAGCGTCCTCAGCATCAAGAACGAGCTGCCCTATACTTCCACCTGGCCATCAATGAAACATATAATAATAATCGCTTAAATGTGATGATTGCCACAACCACCGGGATGGCCAAGCGAATTCGATACTGCAACCCGTACGAGCCCGGATTCGCGACATCGCTAGTTGAGTCATGCAAGGCAAAAATGCGGGACATCCAAATCAGATGCGCTGGTCTCCTCCAAATCAACCCGATTCCGGAAATACGTCACCCTTGGCTGCAGCCTTGGTATGGTAAGGAGTATTGCGACCTGATTCCTTACGCTGAGGAAGAGATATCCCCGCCGCCGTTCGAGTTCGTCCACCGGACTGCCCGCGACTTCCTAACCGACACGGAGGAAGGCTCAAGGATACTGAGAAAACACAAGATTTCAGAATGGCATCTCCACCAGAGGTTTGCCGCAGCGCGCCTGGCGTGCTGCCGGTTGTTGCGAATGGCCCCGATTGTCGAACATGCCGATGAGTATGATGCTGAGAGCGCGATTGTGTGGTCTCGTGAGGTTTACAGCGACCTTGGGCGCCATTTGGCATCGATCACTTTGCTACTTCATGCGCTACCCGAGGGAGACGAAGAGAATGCGATAGGCGAGTGTGATGAACTGCTCCGATTTTGTGAGCAGCTCTTCGAATCTGGCCAGCTTTTCGGAGACCCCAGATTCCCCAAAAATGACGAGGATTTCCAGGAAGAGGGGCCAGGGTCGGATGATTTTCGGACACTGTGTGAAGTGATTGTCAAGCGGGAGCATGAGTTTCTCCTCGAGGCGGCATCGATCAACCTGAACATCTGGCCCTTCATCTTGGCTAAGGTCCAGTCTCTGGAATTGGACGAGCGGACACTTTCCGAGCTTCTGCTGCACGTTTGCAACATCACGTCTGTTAGCTACGAGAGTGGTTTGTGGTTCTGGAATCGGTTGGATTGGGGTTGGGAAAAAAGAAGGTCTCGCTCTTACCGCCTGGGCATCGATTCACGCCTAAAGCTCGCCAGGTTACTCCTGGAACGGGGCGCTTGTCCTTCACGCAAAGGGCCACGACGGATCGACAACCAAGACAGGTACGGTAATATTGACGTGGTACACGTCCTTGAGACACCTCTCAAAGGTCTCATCTCCAGTGTCTGGCGCCTGGACCGTGATACGACCATGATGGACTCGAACCTGGCCAGACGCTTCATTGACCTTATCCGACTCTTGATGTC
Organism: Magnaporthiopsis poae ATCC 64411; assembly: GCA_000193285.1. NCBI lineage: Eukaryota > Fungi > Ascomycota > Sordariomycetes > Magnaporthales > Magnaporthaceae > Magnaporthiopsis > Magnaporthiopsis poae. The sequence continues at coordinate 5,211,977 of GL876967.1, forward strand.
GAATGGGGCTGATCCCGATGGAGAGGAGTTCCGAGTCACCTACCAGGTCCTAGACGGACACCTGTTTGAGAGGCCACTGCGTTTCAAAGACTGTGGCGAGAAAACTCCGGTTGAGGGAATCGAGGGTATGCGGTTCGTCCAGGCTTACCCACTCTCGGTGATACTTGCTCGAATGCTCCAGAGCTGGAAGGACCGGTTTCCAGGGATCGACACCTTTCTTGAGCTCGAGACACCATTTCAGGACGGGGCGAGGCTGGGACGTTTAATTCTCATGCTGCACTCTGAAGGCACACCCGCACGAATGTGCTTTGTAGAGGCAGAGGAGGAGCTAGAGGAGGAGCTGCTGTGGGTGGCACGAGAAGCCGAGGGAATACTCCAAGCCCAAGATCGAGACTCTTGCGGAGTCCCTGTTCCTCTTGAGATACAACAAGGGCTGTCTCGGGCTCTTGAGCGAAGGTACCCCGAGGGGGTGGAGATACCGCAAACGTCGCGGCGGCTCTTCGAGGTGTTTCAAAGGGCTGGCATGACTTCAATGTACTGGGGGGAATGGGAGGACGGATATAACACTATGGATGGAGTTTGTTGGGCAGCTGAGTCTGGTCTTATCGACCTCGGAGGGCAAGGGAAAAGGCGACGGATGCTCCATGGAAGTCAGTCCCCCACAGTTGCTGGCGCTGTTGGTCGGCCCTATTTTCGCTGGGATGGTTCAGACCGACATGGCTAGCGCAAACAGCGGCACAAGATTCGTAGTTTGAAACATCAGTTGCTTCTCCGTCGCCTCCAACTCGCTGACACGGAGCCCTGGCTCGAGCCAGGCCTGATTAACGTCTATAGTGAGAGTATGTCCAACTCTGTTAGGGTATACTCTAATGTCCACAATATCAGTCTTCACCCAAAGCTCCCCTTTCCTTCTTGCTACAGTTGCCTCTTCACTCCACCCCCCGCCTAAGACGATATGTCTGTCATCCAGGGCACTCCTAGGCGATTTCACCAGCGTCGCAACCTGCTGCCTGCTGTCTCTGCTACAGAACAGACTTATCATGGATCTCCACGTCAGGCCTCTCCGGTAGGCTCCATCATGACGTTATAGAAGGCCTCGTCTCTTCTGGAGATGATCCCTCTAGGACCTGTCTAGTCGTCGGCTCGGAGTCAAGCCCCGACCTTTGACGCTGAGGCGCGCGTAGCGATTGCGGACTTCAGACGACGCGACCCACGCCAAGACAGACCATTCCGCCTGCCGGCATGGACGTGCCGCGGCCCGTCGGTTCTGCGCGACGCGTGCTAGACAGTCCGGGCGACTTTGCTGCCATAGCGGATTTTGTTTTTCCCCTAATTCCACACGCCGTGATGGGATTTTTTGCAGCTGATTATCTGGCAGGATAATTATAACGTTTGAAAAAAGAAATGATAAAAGTTTGAACGGGCTGTATGTTCTCTTTTAAAAGGGACCTGTTCGATATTAGCAAAAGTGCTTTTTTTCAAATAAAAGTTAAAAATAAGGGGTTTATTACTTTAATTACCAGGGTATAACCTTGAAAATAATGTAAAACGAAAGTTGAAACAATTAAAAGCTTGTGTTGACGAATTGTCTTACGCGTATGGCTGTAAATCTTTTGGTAATTACCGGCAATTTTCGCGTGCAAAAAAATATTTTTTTTTTTTTTTTTTTTTTAAAAAAAAAAAAACCCATACTGTCGCACACGCCCAAAGTCTTTATAGCCTCTATGTGCGTTCCTAATCGTAGGCATTTCCAGAGCGAATAAAGAAACGCCCCAAAAGATTAAAATCTCAGTAGAAGAACCCTCGCGTGCCGAACGTGCCCCCATTTCACCAAGCTGCGAGTCCTTCATCCTCTTTCCACACCAGCACGCCCTCCTCGTACAGCCCTGTAATAATTCCCATGCCCTTGTCCACATCCCTGACGGCGGTGCTGCTGGATCCGAATCCGGCGTGGGCGACGTATATGTGCCTCAGCCCGGCCTCCTCCGTCCACTCACTAACCCAGCTCGGCGCCGACTTTTTAACTCTGTTGCAGTCGGCCGCTTCCGCTTCGCCCGATCCGTGTAGAGCGTCCATGCAGACGCGGCGCGCCTCCTTCACCTTATTCAGCGAGCCGGGGTGCGGGTGGCCGGCAATGAGGAGAACGCCCCGCTTGTCGACCGAGATGTTGTCAGGAAAGAAGGGCACGGGGATCTTGCGGAGGAGGAGGAGTTTTCCCCGAGCGCTGCTGCTGTCGGCGCCGAGCCGCGGGTCGATCTCGTACAGGTAGATGGCGAGATTGCTTGTGGAGGCTACGGCCAACGTGGTTGTGTTCAGCAGGACGGCGCCATTGGCGAACGGTAGTCTGGCGGCCGTCTGGGCTTCAAGCACGGGCTCTGCTTGGGAGTTTGACTCCAGGGCGAGATCGTCGAGCTTGAGGTACGTGACGCCGGCGAGCGGAGGGGCTAGGTACGTCTCCAGAAACGACAGCCAGGGATAGGCGCCCACCGGGAAGAAGTGGTCGTTGGTGACGTACAGCTCGTTCTTCGTGACGGCTGCTATCGAGTTGGGAGAGTAGACCAAGGGGTGGGTGATGGTGCGGAGATATCTGGCGACCGGCGGATCTGCCTCCAGGCCGAGCCTGAAGATCTCGAGGCGGGAGCCGCGTCTGTGGTGGTTGACGACGAAAAGTCCGCCGCTCAGGGCGTGGTACTCGATCCCGAGCGGGTGGAAGTCGGCCTCCAACCCGTCCTTGCCGCCGCCATACCCGACCAGCTGGATCTTCTTCAGGGCGTCGCCCTCGCTTGGTTCGTCGTACCGGTACAGGAGCAGGTCTCCGTTGGGCACCAGGTCGCGCTTCTTGGCAAAGGCGCCCATGACCGTGTTCCAACCGTCCCTACCCCTGTCGCAACTGAGGATGGCGGCGTGGGTGTGCTCGAGCAGGACGACATCCTCGCAGTTGCGGACCTTGTCCTTCAGTCTCACGCTGCTGGATCCGAAGGCGGCGGCGGAGGGCAGGCCGCTGTATGGCGGTCCATGGTTAATGATTGTGGACAGGGCAGGCCATCTTGTCCAAACGATGTACTGCAGGAGCAGACCCAGCAGAATGGCTATCTAGAGCGGCGGTTGAGTTAGCTGGTTCGTATCGGTCTCGAAGCCGGTGTCTATGGCGCTTACTATGCTGGCCCTGCCGGCCATCTTGACGTAGCTGGCTGGTGGGAGCTGGCTGGGCGATGGCGGCGCGAACAAACGGAAGGGTGGGGCCGGCGAGGATTTGGACCTGACTAGCAGGGTGGCAGAGGGATACAAGTTAAAACGACGCTTTATTTCGTCCAACGTAGCGTTAAAGATCGGTCGATGTCGGTGGCTATGGTGTGCCTGTTTTGCTGGAGGAGAGAAACGTAAAAAAGCGGTGGATGGAGTGCCTGGGTTTTGGCTGGCAGGGTTGAGCCTGGATGGCGTCCGGTCCGTTCCAGGCTAGCGGATGGACGCTCCACTCAATTGCTCGCGCCAGTCATGTTCACACAGATTCACCCTCGGTGAGGTGGATGTTGGCGTGGCAATTACTCAACGCGCGTCATTTTGTTGAGAATCTGGGAGCTAGGGCAGGAACACGCGGCACTTGTTCGTGAATCGGCAATCGCCGGTGAATTTTGCCATGTGCTCTTCCACGAAAGATCCCGCGTTTCCATCCACGTTCAGGCTCTTGCCCTCTGCCTGTGGCGGTCATGCTCTCTTTAAAATGAAAGAGTCGCTGTTGGGACCGCCAAATCGGGAAGATTTTATCAGGTAAGATCACGGGAACTCCTAAATAGTACGAGAAAACAACCAACGGTTACGCAGGACACATGTTATGAGCATATATTCACAGAACTATCCACCGCGTCCAAGTGGAAACCGACTGTCAAGCCGTGATTAGTTTGGAGGTAAATCAGAGATAGTCTTTTTGCCATCTGGAGCAGGCCCAGAAGCCAAGAACTAGACTGCCGTAAGCACATAGGCGAAACTCGTCAACAGGCGACCGCACGCTGAGCATATAAATGCCCTATTTTCCCCATTTTCTTTTCTCGCTTGGTAGTATATTCATCCAGAGTCCTAATAGACGGTGTTACTTCCGCGATCCCGTCCACAACCCGGGCCTCATCACGATTTCTAACAGGTCGTCCGCGAACCGAAATGGCAGATGCAGTTGCTACGAGCGCGGCAAACTCCATCGTTGTAACATTTTGGTAAGATATACTTATTTGTGAATTTACGTCCCGCCACTGCGCCGGCCGGGAGCATATATTAATCCAGCCTGGAGGTGACGCATGAAAATTGGCTTGTCTCACTTTCAAGCGCTGATAGTAACGCGGCACATCGTTGCGCCGCCGGGAAAACGGCTAATGCATGGATCTGTGTGGCACAGTCGAGCAAGCTTACTTGGCTCTGGGGGCCAAGTGACCTTGGCCGGGCTGACATGGCGTGAAAAGAAAACGCGGCGGCGGTACTCGGCTTATACACCGAATGCAAATCCTACCAATCTCTCTATATCCGCGTTCCGTTTTGCCGACCTAAAGCACTGGCAAAATAAATGAGCTATACCCCGGAAGACAAGGTTCATGGCTTGGCTATGTGGAGACACGGCAGCAGGTCGGGACCGAGTGTTATCGGGACGCGGCCGGAGGCGGGGTTTGGACAGACAGCGGCCCCCAGAAATGACCACCGTTGTGGGGGCCGCGCGGCCCGGCTCGTTCGGCCTCCCTTTTACGGCTTTCCGCATCTGACCACGCCACGCCTATTCCAAATCTCCAAGTGCCTTTCCCCGCTTACAATCCTCCGTTCTTCTTGTAAGCCGCTGCGTTTGCGGATCCTACGGCTCTCCGGCAAATACCCGGCTTACATCTCCACGACACTGACGATGCAGGGAGCTTTCTGATTTTGCATGAAACGAGCTTATGGCGGCGGCACAAAACTTGCGTGGCCAGCCTCACTTGAAGGATATCTGCAGGGCCAGCAGCAGCAGCTGGACGACCACAAGGGTAGTATCAACAGTGGACCACGCTATTTGCTGATTAATAATACGGGCAGGAGCTGAATCCTTGGAGACAAGACTGACGATGGCTTCAACGACGAGCACCGTGTAGGCCCGAGGATGAGGGAGGCGGGATGGCTGCTTCTTTGCAGAGTCTCACCGACCGTCCGGCTATAAAACCACGCTTCCCCGAGCTCGTTTCTTATTCATTTCGTTTCCCTCTTCATCGGCATCAGTAGCTGCTCTCCGACGCATCAATCATACACAGAAGCCACAAGCCCGGGCAAGCCTCGACGGCGACAGTCAACAAGATGCTTTCGCCGACTGCACTCCTCATCTCCTCCCTCACCCTTGTTGCGGCCTTCAAGGTGCCGGAGGGCCAGGCAAACGGAGTCTACCGCGCCTACTACAACGCCGAGGGCCAGGAGGTGCACGAGCTCCTCACGCCCGAGATGCTCATCTCGTCGCCGCCCGAGGGCGCCGCCTCGGTGCTGCAGCGGTCGGCGCCCGCCGCGGTGGCGCCCGGCAGATTTCGTCGACTTACGCTCCTTCTTGTCATAAGTTTCTATTGGTGTCTTTAGGGCCAAGAAGCGCAGTTGGTACGTATGTGTGACTCCAAGAGTGATATTTCGTGAGTTCGGAAGCAAGAAAAGTGGTTCGGTACCAAATCTCCTAGTAATACTGAGCTCGCTCCATCATCCGGGGGACGCCGGACGGGGTATGACATCTACTGCGGCTGCGGCTTCACGCTCGACCCGGGCGACTGCGACGCCGTCGTGGCCAACCTCAAGGCGCAGTTCGGCTCGGGCTACACCTTCATCCAGCCGCGCATGTCGTACTACTCCATCATGGGCCGCTCCGTCGTCGCCTTTGTCTGCAACTACTCGGGCAGCGCCTACCTCGGCGTCTCGGCCCAGACCTACGGCGAGTGGCTGATCGTCATCACGGCCGAGTGCGGCCGGTACATCGCCGGGTCCGAGGGCACGCCTGGCTCCTCGTCCCAGGGATACATGAGGTCCGGCAGCGACTTTTGCGCCAACGCCCTGACCTCGCCCGCCCACCACTGCTGATCGCCAGGCCTAGCACTTCCAGCCGGCGAGGAGCAGGTTGGCTCTTGATGGAGCCTGCTCCGCTCATCTTGGACGCAGGCCCCGCGAAGGCCGTTCCTTCAGTGACAGAGGTGCTCATGACCGCCACGTAGCAGTTCCGCAGAGAATCGCTGGGTATCAAGGATGGACGAAGCCGGAATGGCCCCTCACTTCCAGTTACTGTATTTGGAAGGGCTGGCAGGGGAAAGCGACTGGTGTTGATTTCTTTCACAACTAATTAGCAAATAAACTCTTCACCAGTCTCGAACGAGACTTTGAAAATTGGGCTGGCTCGTATTCACGTGCGGACTTACCGCAAGGGCAAAGCCGTCTAGGTCCGGGGCCTCGGTGCCGCCTCAGGCTTCCGAGAGCCAGGGGACGGACGGAGTAGTCCGTTGGCCGGGGCCCGCCCTTCGGGATATCCCGCCCGGTTGCAAGGCCTTCCCCACAGTCTCGTCACGTTACAACCAGCCGGTGTTCCTCGTTGCCTCGCTTCCAAGGTTGAGGGGATGGCGCGACCTACGGCAAGAAGATCACTCCCTGGGCATGTCTCCTCATGTGTGTGAACCCCCACCCTCGTCGCTCTCGATGTCTGCGTAGGACTTTCAAAGTCTCGACAGCCGGCCTCTGTGGTAGCTCGGGTAGTGATTCTGGGAATTCTGCTTGCGTGACACCGTTGTCCACTACGTTGACGGCGTCTGTGATCCGAGGTTGGTGACCAGAGCGCGTGCTGCGGGACAATCTTCTCGGTCTTTGAGCAAGGGATGACGTGATTTGGAACTTGTCTGGGGCGCGCATAGTTTTCAAGAGAATTAGTTGGAGAGTTTTCACAGTTGATTGGCGCATCTTTCTAACCTGTAGTCCTGTACTCACCTCGTCTTCCGCGCTTCGGTCTGCTGGACGCCCGGTCACCGCCCACCAGACCCCCGCGTTCAGCTTTGGCATCGATGCAAGGCCTAAGGATGTAGTTTAGCAAATGGCCGTAAAGTAAAAAATGGGTGTTATGGGGAGACTGTCAGAGCTACTCAAATATCGTGGTCCGTAATGGGTGCGGCATAATGAAACCTCGATGATATTTAAGGCTGCCTCCCAACGTTATAAAAGGAACTAGACGACGCAACATCATACCACATATGCATAGAAATATCTGATTTAAAGGCCCACGGGTGTCCACCTTGGGCCCACGAGTGTCCATTTTGGGCCCAGTTAACCAATGCGGCACCTCATCGGCCTTATTTTCTTTTACTTCCCCTTCCACTCCTGCCCGCCCGTCGCGCCTTCCCTTCCCAGATACATGCGTCACTCACGCGGGAGCTCCTCCTGCCATAGCAGCTGAAGGCAGCGGAGCTCTTCGTCCGGGGACTCTTCCATTGGCTTCCATATTCAGAGAGAAGGGTGGCTAGAGGTCGGCCACTCACAAGTTATATCAACCCCGCCTCTGCTCCATCTTTGCGTCCTGAATCTTTCTCTCTTTCTATTCTTCTCCAACTTTGCGTCCTGAACCTTTCCCTCTCCTATTCTCCTCCATCCTTGCTCTCGCACCTCGACCCGCGATCGTTGGCAGGCCCGCCGGGCGCACAAAAATGCGCGCTCACCTTCTTTTCGCAACCCTATTCCTTGCGATCCTCTTTCCCGCGGCACCCGTCTTTGCCATCCTCATTTTCTTCTTTTCCCGATTGCTTCCGTCATCATGGCGACGATAGGGCGCCAACCGAGGTACCGTATGTTCGTCCAATGCTTTTTATCCTTCTTTATGTTTATCAATACATCCCACAACCTCATCTGCCCCGAAGTTTTCCCTAGCCAGCGATCATCGGTTCCTCCATCTACCAGAGCTTTTCTGACGATAACATATCAGGGCTTTCGAGGTTCAAGGCTACTGCTGCGAATGATCCGGAGATCGACGGGTGCCCCAGCCATTCCTTGTGTCAAGCATGCAGCTGTAATCAATATCGACATTTCCGCTTGTGATTGCAAGCATCGTGGCCCGAGGATGAGGAGATGGAGTAACTCTATCTGAGTTCTGCCGCTGTGGTGAGTAATAGTCCCCGTTTCAGACTCTGTTGACTGTTAGAGATCGACGCTGACGCGAGTCCTTTGGCTTGCTCCATAAGGAGCCCGAAGTTCGAGTGGGACGACGATCTCCACGATATTGCCGAGAGCCTCCGGGTTATCGCTGAGGACTGCGACGGCGGGGACAACTTGTTCCACGACCAGTTCATCCTGCGCAAGATTACGCGTAGTCGGAGACCAACGAACACCTGGTCCAGTTCACCGTTTCAATGACGGAGCCGATGCCGCCCAACATTTCAGTCGTGTCGGATAGATGGATGCACTCGGAGACGCGCATTACCGCCTCATTCTAGACACTGATGCTTCCCGGGTAGTTTACGAGTTGATAAGCTTTTCTGCCGCAACGAAACAGACCCACGCGGGAGGCCCACGGTATCAGGACTGGTGCGCGTTAATCAGAGACTCTCCTACTGTTGCCGTCTCCTTCTAGTTCTTTATAGATAGATCAACTCCAAGGTCTACTGCATGCGCGCACATTGCAAGCTCGGTGAAGTACTTGGATGTGGTACTAAACGGATTGCTGGCATATGACAGGACCACCGACAAGATACCAGGTCACCGAGGCTCGACCCTGGGATGGTCCGTTTCTCATGAAAAGGAGCGCGCCAACGTGGCGTATCAGAAGACAGGTGCGCCCATCAGCACGCGGAGATAGGAGAGGATATGCGCCGTATGCTGTCCGAGGAAGGTCTGGTTACATGCATCCAGGCAGCGGATGCTCGGTACCAGCTCCCAGTTTTCTCCTCTGTCTGGGAGGCTCAATCGGGATACATGTACATCTGTCGCAACGTCGCGACCCTTGGTCAGCCATGTGGCAGCTATAAATAGGCAGGCAGGCCCGCCGCCCAACCGACTCTGGTCCAAGTTTGGTGACGATGCGGGCCGTGGAGTGGCGCTGGTGGACTAGGTGGGATATATTGGCAGCTGGCCTCCGTGCCGAGCTGCCGTATCCGGACAAGTCGTGAACTTTTTCGCGTGGGGAACTAATTAACCTACATGTCCAAATTGTTTCTGCCGCGGCTAATATCGCAACCAGGGTCGACGTCGGACTGGGTGCAGCTTCAGCTCTCCAAAAATTTGGCATCTGTGGGCCGTCTTGAACCGAGGAGCCGGCTTCGGTCAGCTCGTGTTTCTTTTTTGGGAACACTTCGCTGTCGTCATAAATGGCTTGTCGATGCCGCCGCCGACGCGAGGTCTGCTAGGGGATCTATAGATAAGCAAGACCTGATTGCCTTTTGTCCCTTGTCCCTTGCTAACAGCCGCAGGAAGCAGACGCGTCGCACCCACCGGGTCATTGAACTTTGGCCGCCTCGGAAGCCCTCACCTTTGCTGGTGTTGACCCAACCCATCCCCACGCGTTCAATATGGGCCCTTTCTCCAGATTGGCCTGCCTCCTGGCCGTTGCGGCGGCCTGTGCGGCCCAGGACCTCGTTGATCAGAAGACTGCTGCGCCCATCCCGTCCATTGAGACCAGCACGCCGACGGAGCTTCCCACGAGCACGTTGGAGCCACCCTCCTCCATCGCCACAACCTCCTCCTCCTCGGTGGTCCCCACGGGCACACCTGCCACCGAGCCGCCGGGCAAGCCCAGCGCCAACATCACATCCGTCAGCTTCTCGGGCAACGGGTGCCCCCAGGGCACGCGCGTCCAGTTCTCGGGCGACGTCGGCGCGGGCCTGCAGCTCACGGTGCCAAACTTCACGGCCGTCAGCCGCGGGTCCGACTTTGACCCGCGGAAGCGCACCATCAACTGCCAGGCGCACCTGAGCATCGGCGCCGGCGACAAGGGCTGGCAGATCAGCCCGGACCTGATCGGGTACCGCGGCTTTGCGGTGCTGGACAGCGCCGACACGCGCGTCAACTTTTTCGTCACCAGCTACTGGAGCCAGGACGCTGGTGCTACTGTGAGCTGCTCTGTTTCGTTTTCCTCGCAAGCTTGGCATGTTTGCCGACGACTAGATGATCTATTTCCCCGCTAACTGTTACATGTCGCTCGTTCGCCTAGGATTCCACCCAGACGACCATCTCAAACACCGATGGAAAAAGACTCGCCAAGTTCGTCGACACGGGCGTCCGCCACGAGGTCTGGTCGCCGTGCGTCACCAAGGACGGCGGTCCCGTCGGCATCCTGAACCTCAACTTCCGAGCTCAGGCCGCGAGCAGCAACGCCACCGCTCTGGCGTACTTTGGCCCGCTCGAGGTGCTGGGCCGGCCGGAAGTCGAGGTCTCGCAGACTGTGACGTACAAGTGGCGTCGGTGCGATGTATAGACGGCTGTTGGGCTGGGCGAGCGGCGCGAGAGGGAGGCGCTGTAGTCGGTCGACGCGGCTCGCAAAAGGTGAGAGATAAAAGAGTGGTGTCTTGCGTGCTAGTCACGTAGCCGCAAACTTAGGTGGGAGAATAGCCTAGCCTAGTTTCTTTGATAATATCCAACATTCTCAAAGCCTCCATACCACGTCCGTTCCTCTCCCCCGGCCCGACGCCGACGCAGTCGGAAACACGTAGCGGTCGGGACTCTTCGGCAGCTCCTGCGGCAGTCCTCGTTTGTGGCAGTAATCTCATTAGCGGGCGCTTCTCTTCAACTCTCGTGGCCGCGAAAGAGTCTAGCCTTGCCGTGCCGCCCACACCCACATCCCGGATACCCGTCGCCGCAGCTTTTCCTAACCGGATCCTTCTCCGTCCCTTCCGCCGTACATGCTCGCGACGTCTTCACGTCTTGTTGTTCACGATGACGGGCGCGATGGTCCCCGCCACCCCAAGCGGGAAGTCCCAGGGAATCGGCTCGGTTCCAGAGACGATCCGCCAGACTTCGGGTCGGCGAGCCCCCGCAGCCGTGCGCCCGCCGCCGCTTCCCCAGACCGAGCTTCCTCTTGATCGCCGCGCGCCGTCGTCACCCTCACTCCGTGAGCCTCGTCTTGGGGGCGTGCCGGTGACCCCTCGTGTGTTGTATTTATCGGACGCTCCGGGGCGGCGGGTTGACCAAGAAGATGTGTCTGGCGGCGGCCACGGTCTCTAATGAAAGGTTCGTGGTTCTCGATCTTGCCCGCTCGGTCGGCATAGCATTCGATCAACGGGTCCCTCTTGATGCACTCTACCCATTCCCAGCCTCTTTTCTCGTATCACCGGCCGCCCATTCGTTTGCGGCAGTGGCCGGCGCGCTTGGCTGCACGTCCCCTTTTGGCCTTGCAGGGTCGAGGTCCTTGTGGTTCGGCGGCGGGGTACCCCGAGATTTCCGTCCGGTACTTTGCCCCATTGTGCTCCATGTTCTGCCCCGCGCGTCTCCTCCAGGGCGGGAGGGGAAGGGGAGCGGTATCACGAGCCTCTGCGCTCGTTGTGCGCGCGTTCTCGAGGTGTCCACGCCGCTTCGGACTGCCGACTAGCGTCACGCAGCTGTCAAGCTGGGTCCCAGGGTGTAGGGTGGTCGCGGATGCCCAAGGCGGTACGGAGAGACGATACTATGGCGTTGACAGCATGTAGTAGCTCATAATCAATATCCGCCGTTGTACCCACTCTCTCTTGAAGCGCCATCAACTGGTCGAGAAGCCTCCTCCTTGAATCCCTGTCGTTGCAGCCGATGTACCGGCAGGCGAGTGTCTCCAGCTGGTCGTACCAGTCCCCCTGCTTTGACTGTAGGTCTACGATTGCCCACAACATCAGACTGGGATTTGGGTCTCGTAACGCGAGCAGCTTGTAAGCGAGGATCTGGGTCGGGATATCGTCCATCTCCTTGGCAATCTCCAGAGCCAACAGCACCGCCCCGTTCCCGGCCGGCGGTATCGGCAGGGGCTCCCATGCTGGGACTTCTGTTCCGACTGGAGAATAGACTGGAAGCGCAATCCATTCTGACCCACGGAGAAGAATCCTCCCTGGATGGTTCCAGTAGGCCGGGTGGATTGGGGAAGCTGAGGGTACCCTCCTGGCTTCCGTGTTGGCCTCGCAACCTTCGGCCGCCGCCTCATAGAGCAGCCATCGTAGATATGCTCGACTCCTCATGGCCTGAGGGTGGTGCTCCATGATGCGTCGCGCTAGGGAGGCTGCCAGAGGCCGGTTTTTCTCCGACGCGCTCCGGACACTGTCCAGGGTGAGCAGCTCGTGAAGACATGACTCCACCAACAGATGCAGACTTGCGAGGACGGCGGCCTCGGAGCTCTGTGGGCAAGAACTCAGGGATGCGGGATCGAAGGCTTGTATTCGTGCGGAGCCGAGCCATCCTATGTATTCCAGGAGTGAGTCCGTTGCGGCGACGAAGTCGCAAAGATCCCACTCGCGACCCTCGTCCGCCAGGCCCTGCATGATGCCATCCCACTTGACCCAGCGCTGGAGCTTGGACCAGGAGGGATCAGCGGGACGCCAGAATAGGCGAAGCCGCTGGCTGCGTGACTGCAAGATTCGGAAGATCAAGACTGCCACCTGGAGCTGTTTCACGATTTCGTTGCCTCATCAGCTATCAATTTCTTGCTTAGGCGCCTGCAACCCGTTGCTCTCGGCCACGCTGATGGAGGGGAAAGTGAGAGCGGGGTTCAAGTGATAAGGCACCTACCTCGAGATGTCCTAGGACTGGGCCGAACCGAAAGTAGTCGAGCGCTTCTAGCGCCTCGTGATCGGCACTACTTCTCTCATCGGTGAAACTCTTTGCCAAGCCCCTGATGAGTCTCCAGCGCCAGCCGAGGAGAAGACGTGGTGAATACTCGGGCGAGTCTGGATGTTTGATCAGCTACTGCTGGGTGGAGAGGTGAGCAAGTAATGCTGGACGAGAGAATAGATTACCGGCGTCCGTTGTGGGAGCAGCGGCGGGCTCGCAATCCTTGTGATTTGTGAGCGCGACAACTGCTTTGTAGTCTCCCATGTCGAGCAATATCTCTGCGTACTTGACGAAGATATATAGGTCGTTGGGCATGTAGACCTCGAGGTTCCGATGGAAGAACTCGCGCGCTGCCTTCATGTCGCCGAGACGCCTCAGGCGCTCCAAGGCGTTCAGCTCCCTGTCGATGTTTGCGGTGATGGGAAGCTCGAGGGTAATCGTGACGTCCGTCGGTTGGTCTATTTGGGTTTGTCAGAACCTTCGTCTCGTGTTAGGCGTCCGTTCGAACGATAGGGATTTGCGAAGACCGATTTTGTTTGCTTACTGGGGTCGCATTCGGCTTGGAATCTGGCATTCTCCTGCATGGAAAAAACGCGTCCCGAATCGACTTCAGAATCGGAATAATAATCATCGTGATCACCACGGCGCCACGAACGAGGCACGGCACCCGAGGAATGGCGTCTGACGTTGTTCACTGGAGCGGCGCTCGCTGAATGGCCATGTCGCTTGCCGGCGCCAGATGGCCCGCCGTTGTCGCGAGGGCCGTTTGGCACCAGATGTTGAGACGGCTGCGGCCCATCGCTCTGCCCATCTGGGTCCCTCCACCATTCTTGTCTCCGTCCTCCTGGCGCCGTTTTCACACTATTGGCCATACCGAATGCAAACCACTGGAAACTCATCCGTCTTCGAACGAGACCCGGGGGTGACGATGGAAATTATTTTAAAGAGAGACATGTGAAAATGCGCCGCACCGGAGCCACCATCACCCTGGCACTCGGATTGGGCCGGTTTTCAGTGGATCAACATGCTCATGCAATGAAACCCTCGCCGGCATTGGTTGTCTCCATCAGTCCGGGGGCCGCTGCTGGTGGTCAGGACGATCTATCCCCGTCGCCCTGATTCTTTCCACGTTCTTTCTTTTATCTCGATTTGTCTTTATGCCTCTTGATTTTCTCTATCTTCCAGCTCTCAAACGCCAGGCTGGCGAAGGAAATTCAGCAGCGCGTTTCTTGGCCGCTCGCTTGTCGACCCCAGTCGTAGGTTTCCACTGTAAATGCTACAGGGGCGGTGGAGGCAGGAAGGTGGGCAGATGCATGATGTTGTGCGAGCAGAGCCCCTTGGCGTTCCAGCGGCGACTTTCTTCATTTGCCCGCGTCTCCAACAAATTTTTTTAGGGAACTCCCATAACCGCGACATCCTTCAGCTCACTAACCGCCATATCATTCTGTTCGCGGCCCTCGCGCGTAAAGTCGATGGACCGTCGTCCCCATCATCCGCCCGGCTCAGCATCCCTGCCCAGTACAGACAGAACGTGCCCCGAGCTCAGGACGGCAGACTTGGATCAAAAGAGGGGCACCTACAGCTACCACCGATTCGACGACAGAGTCTGCGGCCCAGCTTCTGTCGAAGGGGAAGCGTTCGGCAACGTCCAGATCGACCTGAAATGGAAATTTCGCGAGTCGCGATGGGGCTATATAGATGGTGACCGGCCCGCGGGTGTCTTGTATCTGGACATTGGCCTGCACCAACAGGCCGACTACAAGCTGGTTTCCGTCACTGTCGAGGTGAAGTTGGAGGATATCGTGACGGACGAAGGCGGCGACGATGGCGACCGCAACCGTCATGGCGAGATTCCAGTTCAGATGACCAACTGGTTCGGCCCAAAGCAGATGGTTGGGCGCGAGCACGTGCAGAACTTCGCCCAAGAGTTCAAGTCCCAGCCAACCAGCCTCGAGAGCCCCGGGATTGGGATTGGGGACATGGGCAAATCACAATCCGGGTCTCCGCTTCGTTCGCGTCGGGATTACGCCGGACGGCTCAAGAGGCCGAATCGCAGCAAAACCCGGTCGGCAGACGGGACGCATTACAAGGTACGTACGTCATTGGCAGCCCGCATATCGGGATTTGCCCAGCGGGATGCTGACGCTGACGCCAACGACCAGACCCTCCAATGGACCATGTCGGAGAATGAGCTGGAATTAGCGAGGGATAATACGATCCATGTTGCCTTTACCTTCGAGCACGGCGGCCAGCCCTTCCACATGTATGCCAAGGTGGAGGGGACGCTGAGGAGCAAGGGTGACCGCCTTCTGAGCGGCCCACGGGATTTGCGATTCGGACCACGCCGTGGCCGGCCGGGTGATCTGTCGACCACATATGTTGGCACATACAGCGGCTATCGCATGCCGCTGGACGAGCTGGCGAAAAGCCTGGATGTCGCCATGCAGGAGAGGAACTGGAGAAGCGGGCCGGCTGAGGTTTCGGCGCCGCAACAGCCGGGGTTTGAGGACATGCTGTCGCCGCCGCCCGCTTCCTCAAGTACTGAGTTGCCTGCAGTCGAACAAGAACAGGAGGCTGGTGATCCTGCACAGCAAGCCAGGCCTGCCCTGCCAATAGCGGCACAGCCTCGCCGGGAGCTGACCTCGACGCCCACACCGACTCTTCCCAATCCATTCCAGCACGTGGTTTCGACATCCGGAAGCGGGAGGCAAGACGTCTTGGAGAGGCTGGCGATGGCCGGACGGCGGTTCGCAGCCGCGTCGACGGCCGAGGAGGTGCCCGACGATCGTCCAGGCATTCCGAGCATGTTCGCAGCGCCGGGAGCGTCAGATACCGCCGGTCTAGCGCCTTCAGAACTATCTCCTCTTTCACCCCCGCCTGCCGCATCGGTCGTCTCCAGAATGTCGTCTGTGACTCTAGTGGACCATGCCGAGCAAGCAGCCGCCATAGGCCGCCTGCCTAGAGTCCACAATAGGATATCATCCCCACCAGCGCCTATGCTATCACCGAAGGAGCGCAGTTCCCCTTTTGGGATGTTGCGTGCGTGGCTCGTGGCCATGATTCGACTGTATTTGTTTTTCGTGGTGGGCATTCCACTTCGGTTTCTGAGGCTTGGCATAGCCATCGTCGCGACGGCTGTCAGACTGGTGGGTGCCATAGAAAGAAGAATATCACAAGTGCTCGCGAAGCACGCTCGGATTTAACATCCCTGTTACGTCTAGAGGCTGTTGCATGGAGCCATGGAGACTCAGAACCCGACGTATCTGCTGTAGTGATGGGCTCGGTGCAAGGTTGCCAAGGACGAGTGGAGCGACTCGTTCAACTGCTGCATATGCTCACAGAATCAAACGCCGACAGCCTTGATTTCAAATCAAAGTCTTACAGCGAGTTCGGCATCCTACATCCCGCCAGGGGCACATTCGTCAGCGGCATGGGTTTTCCAGTGAAGAAGACCTCTAATGATAAAAGCAGGCCCCGAATCACCGGCCCCGAAGAACAGGATGCCTTTTTTTAACCTTAACACCATCAGCATCACCGGGACATTACCCTACTCCAATCATGGCCAAGATCACCTTCTATCGTGGCGACGGCTCCGCCGCCATGACAGGGCATCTGCTGCTATCATACCTCGGCGCCCCCTACAGCTCGGTCCATATGGTCCCCATGGTCCTGTCCGGCATGGATCAGAGCAAGGCCGCGAACACGGGCGGTTACGAAGCCGTAGATGGCACCCTGCCGCACGAGGAATATCTCAAGATCAATCCGACCGGATTTGTGCCCGCCCTTAAGATCGAGGAGGAGGGGCGCACCACGGTTATCACCGAGGTCCCCGCCGTGGTCACCTATCTCGCCTCGCTCGCCGATACCGTGCCTCACGCTACGGCATCCGGCGGCCCCGGCCCCAACTACCTGCTCGGGCGCAGCGCCCTCGAGCGCGCCAAGGTGTACGAGTGGCTGGGCTCGTATCTGTCAAGTCTCTAGCGATGCTATATAGTAGATATAATTTAGCTGTCCAATCTTATTAGGAAGAACAACTACGCCAAGCAGACGACCTCTCGCCAGCCACTCGTACACCTTGGCGCGCTCGAGGGCGCTGCGCCCGAGCAGGTAGTTGGGGCCGGGGGCCGCCGGATGCCGTAGCGTGAGGCACGGTATCGGCGAGCGAGGCGAGATAGGTGACCACGGCGGGGACCTCGGTGATAACCGTGGTGCGCCCCTCCTCCTCGATCTTAAGGGCGGGCACGCTGCACGGCATCGCGCTTGTAGAGATCTCACGGCCGTATCGGCTCGTCGGCGAGGGGGAGGCCGCCGCGGCCGCCGCGCTCAAGAAGAAGGGGATGGAGATTTTGGAAGAGTGCTACGCCAGGGTCGAGCAGCGGATCCGAGATGGCGACCTCGGCATTGGCGGCGGCAAGGATGGGTATTTCACGGCGGTTGACTTCAACCTATATGTCTTTTGGAGGATCGGTGCCTTGCGTCTGGGGACGATCAGCGGGGAGTCGCATCCGCATTACGCCGCGTTGATGCGCAAGGTCGAGGCGCTGGAGGCGACGAGGAGGGTGCTGGAGGTGGAGGGGAACGCGGCTCTGTCATTCAAGCCGTAAGCTGTGAAGGAAAGGTGGCATCCGGAGGAAGACCGGAGTAGGTCGAACACGTGGAGGGCTGAGAGGGGACTTGAGCGGATGCCTCCGGTATGCAGGCTGACAGGTGCCCCGGAACCTGGCATGCAGGAGCGTGGGGTTGGGTGGCTGAGACCGGCACTGAAACGGCGGCCCAAGCTCTGCTCTGGAGGCCCCAGAGACCAAGAGTTGGGGATAGTTTAAAGGAGAGAAGACGGAAGTCATTAGGCGAAAAAGCTTTCTGCCTTGGACATTTGAGCGGGCGAAACGTTTGGGGCGTGACTCCAATTGCTCATTGTGATAGATTACCGCATTTGGACCATCTAAACCTTGACGGCACTCAGGTCCCCCGCACATCCCAGGGTCCGACCAGGGCTGGAGCCTGCATGTTTTGCCCCAATGAGCTGTGCCGGCGACAAGCGGCAGCGATAGGCTCCGGCGACGGGATTTGCTGCCGCGGAACATCGGCCAGCACATTCCTGCCGTCAGCTTTCGGCGGTGAGTCACTGCCACCGCCAATGGCTGGTCTTGCAGACCCTAGCTACCTTAGTCTCCATGGTTTAGGCCATGCCTGGTTGACGGCTTGTTCAGCTGCGATGCAGGCGTCCGCCGACCCACCAGGCAGCAGCCCCGCCATCCCAAGCGGCGTTGCGGCTGGATGCCGCCAGACCCTTGCCAGTGCGCCAGGCAGACAGCCAGGCAGGCAGGCTGCAGGGACAAGATAAGAGCAAGGCATCGAGTCGAAGATGGGGATACTCAGACTTACAAAAGGCCGACCACGCCCATGGTGTTGAGTTCTTGTCCTTCTCTTCAGATCAACACCTTTCCTGGAGCTTTCCACCTCATAGACTCCAGATTGACTAGCACTACTCCTTTTCAGATATTCACAAGAAGAACACTGCCATGGCGAGGACCAAGCAAACAGCCCGCGCGAAGCCGGCCAGGAAGAAGATTCAGCAGCAGGCTGCCACCCCGCGCTGGCGATCGGCGTCCAGCGAAGAGGAGCTCTCCGCCATGCGCCGCGAGGCTGAGCGTCGCAAGCAGATCTTTGACGACCGTCGCCGCACAACCGCCAAGTGGAGGGCCAAGATCCCCCAGGTCCGCAAGGTCAACTTCGAGAACTTCAAGAACCGCTTCCAGCCCGTCGGCGAGCGTGACTATGCCATCGACGTCCTGATGGCCGGCCCCGGCATCCAGTCTCAGATCCGCCGGGAGCAGGGTCGCCGCCGCCGCGAGGACGCTGCCATCCGCCGGCGGAACCTGCTGGTCTTCAAGGGCCTCCAAGAGGACGACCTCGACGATCTGATCGCTGAGAGGCTCAAGGAGAGCTCGGGCAAGACCGACAAGAAGCAGGCCGAGGCCGTCTACGGGCCCGAGTCCGAGATTGCGCGCGTCCGCATCCAGTCCCAGCCGGTCCTGGGTCACCTCACTGCTCTCACCAACGATACCGAGAAGCGGTCCACCCCTCGTACCTTCATGAGGCCCTTCCAGACGCTCGTATACTTCCAGCCCAAGATGCGCGAGATTCTGGCCGTCCTCGAGGAGAAGTGGGGTGACTACGAAGACCTCGATGAGCCCGAGACCTCCACCGACACCCCTGTAGAGGTCGAGGTCGAAGCCGAGCCCGAGTCCGTCATCACCGCCGAGGACCTTGCTTCCGAAAAGGCCGGCGGCACCGAGACAGAAGAGGACGAGGAGTTTCCCGACGACGTGTCGCTCAAGTCCGTCGACTCCAACGAGGATGAGGACTTTGAGGGCCTCATGGACAGTCCCGAGGCGCTGGCCGACATGCGCTGCTACGTTGAATTTGTCGACAAGGAGATCATGCCCCTGTACCAGCGCTTCGACGGCAACGCCGCGAGCACGGTCAAGTTCGAGGATCTGTGGTCCCTGTACCGGCCCGGCGACCTCATCTACATGCCCACGGGAGGAGAGCCCGGCGGTCGGTACCACGAGGTCTGGCGCATCTACCGCGTGCGGGTGCCGGACCCCAAGGTGTCCTTCATGGAGACGGGCTGGGACTTCTGGGCCGACGACCTGATGCAGTCCGACGACAACAACACGTTCGAGATCTCGGCGTACTACATCGACCACGACGGCACCAACCTAGGCGCGGTGCGCAACGTGTTCAAGATCGACTCCTTCGTGGGCGAGCGTGCCATCGAGTCGCTGCAGGTGTACCCGATCCGGTACCGGCACGACCACCAGAAGCTCATCGAGTCGCTCAAGGACCAAGGGCGCAAGTTCATGAAGTACCTGCAGGTCGAGGAGCGGCACCAGCAGTACAGTGCCTGGACCATCACGCGCAACCCGCCCAACGAGAACACGTGCATCGAGGACGAGATCCTCATGGACGCGAACTACGACAAGATGTTCCACCCGGAATTCGTCGAGAGCGACGTCATCGTGGACCTGACCGAGGCGTACCTCAAGCAGCCCACGTGGCGGCCGTCGTTCCACCACGTGTCGACGCACGTCTCGGTCGAGTGCGAGGCCGAGACGGACGAGATGCCGATCCGGCACTGGGTCGACCGGTCGCGGGGCCTGCTCGCATACGCGCAGGAGGAGATCGTGCAGAAGAAGGACGGGATCGAGATGCGGCAGCGGCGCGAGAACCTGGCGCTCGACACGTTCCTGCGCGTGCGCGCCCAGGGCTCGCGCACCTTCGAGACCAACCCCAAGGACCTGGAGCTGCGCGAGGAGGACCTGGTGCTGCTGCCGAAGCGCATGTTCGCCTACGCCCTGCGCGAGCGCCAGTTCTGGCCCATCGACCTCAACTTCCTCAAGCCCATCCGGCGCGAGCCGGGCGTGTTTGAGAACCTCAAGATCCAGCGCGACTACAAGGACGTGGTGCGCAGCCTGGTCATGTCGCACTTCCAGAAGAAGGCGCTCGAGCGCCGCTACGCCGACGCCTCCATCGAAGGCCCGGGCCAGGACGTGATCCAAGGAAAAGGTCGTGGACTGGTGGTTCTTCTGCACGGCGTTCCCGGAGTGGGCAAGACGGCGACGGCCGAGGCGGTGGCCATGGAGAACAAGAAGCCGCTCTTCGTCATCACGTGCGGTGACCTAGGCCTGACGCCCAGCGAGGTCGAGAACTCGCTCAAGAACGTGTTCCGGCTCGCGCACCTGTGGGACTGCGTGCTGCTGCTGGACGAGGCCGACGTGTTTCTGTCGCAGCGGTCCAAGAACGACATGAAGCGCAACGCGCTCGTCTCCGTCTTCCTCCGCGTCCTCGAGTACTACAACGGCCTGCTGTTCCTGACCACCAACCGCGTCGGCGCCATCGACGAGGCCTTCAAGTCGCGCATCAACCTGTCGCTCTACTACCCGCCGCTCGACAAGGCCCAGACGCGCGACATCTTCCGCCTCAACGTCGCCAAGCTGCGCAAGATCGAGAGCGAGCGCTCGCGCATGACGGGCGAGCCGGCCCTGGTCATCAAGGAGGCCGAGATCGTCGAGTTCGCGTCCAAGCACTACGAGGACCTGGCCCGCTCCACGGGCTGCTGGAACGGTCGCCAGATCCGCAGCGCCTTCCAGATCGCCTCCAGCCTCGCCCTGCACTCGTACTCGCAGCTGGCCGAGGAGGCTCGTGCTCGGGGAGAGAGGCCGCCTGGCCCTCCCGTGCTGGACAGGAGCCTGTTTGAGAAGGTGCAGATGTCGACGCAGAGCTTCGACCGCCACATGCGCAAGGAGAACGGCACATTTGAGTCGCAGCTGCCGCTGCGGGGAACCTTTGCCGAGGAGGATTGAGCGGATGGTCGGTCTAGTGACGTTTACCTAGACGCGTCTGGCGTTTGGCTTCTCTGCTGTAACTGACTGGATAGCAAGATATGACATGACAATTTTTTTTCTGCAGTGCCCCACCAGTGGATCTGTGATATGCAGCTTGCCGATCTGGCTTGCTGGCTCTGATTCCTAAGCAGCCGCTTTCCCGGGCTCATCGTCGCCAGCAGCAGTAGGTGCATCTATGCGACAAGAGATCGGGCCGAAACGGTCGGCGCCCGAGGAATCCTCCAAGGCTCTGCAGATGGCGGGCAGCAACGCGTCATATCCCCTCGCCTTGTCATCCTGCAAACGTCATTTTGGGGATTCCACGGCATATATAAAGCCGGAGCCTTCCCCTCCTCTTCTTTTTTGTCTCTCTTCCTCTCCAAACAGCCAGGCTCAACTCCATGGCACACTGCCCGGTGGTGGCACATTCCTCAGAGACTTCAACGCGAAGCACTCGCCCCACACTACAAACCACTGCACCACTATATATATCGACAAACCCATCACAATCTTTGCTTCCCCAGAACGACCCGTCGCTTCACCTCCGGCGCACTCAAGGCCGTGTTCAGGGCCAAGTCCCTCTGTGCGGCTGGGGTGGAACAAGTACGGCAAGCCCAAGCTCCCCCGTCCACTCATTGTGCGTCGCCATCAACCCGTTCCGCTGGCGCCGGGGTTTGGCAAAGAAGCAGGAGGCCACCATAGAACCATCAGCTTACCGGTCGGCCAACTCCAGCCTCTTGCACTACATTGGGAGGTTAGTGCGCAAACATCACATGCCACGCAGAGAGGTCTTCGTGTGCCCCTGATACTGACGAACGTCAGATGATGCATACACTCACATCCGTCTTTTACACAAATTCTTCAAGTTGATAACGGTGACACCGACCACCAAATCACTGGCGATGAATATGGACAGGACCTGCCTTGCACTCCGCGGACTCACAGTCGGCTCCGTGGCGCAGGCCTGATAACCTGCGCCTCCCGAGCTAGCCGGTTGCCGCTTCCTCAGCCCAGCTCCGCTTCAGCGCGGGCCGGGATGCTTCGTGCAGAACGGCTGGGCCGGTGGCGACAGGGATCGGAACGCACTGGGACTACTTTCCATTCGGCGTCTCCGTCCGGCTTCATCCGAGACAGCATCATTCGATCTGGGCCTGGCTGGGCTTTTGCAGTCGGCGATTGGCGTCCGCAGCAGGCGCATGTCCGTGGGCCCCTACGACAACCTATGCGCGCGGCTTACGCAGCGGAGGGGCAGGTCCATCGATTTCGGAACCACACACACGTGCCCGCCGTCATAGTACGTCTAGGTCGATAAGTATCATCCTGTGCAGTTGCGGGGACGCGGCTAATCAACCCTTGTCTTTGGCCAAACAATAGGCAGACCCTGCCCGAGCGCGCGGCTTACAGAGCGGAGAGACGATGGGCATCCCATGTTCGCCGTAACAGTGCGTAGGTCGACAAGTATTGTCCTGTCGTGTCACAGCGGTAAAGGAACGGCCAGTTCGAAGCGTGCGTCGCGCCTTGCGACAATCCAACGGGCACAAGAGGCTCGGAAGCGCGACAATACCAATTCCGCCAGAGCAAACAAGCAGCCGCGCTTTTTGCTGCAAAGAGCTCGAACATGGCCGTGGGTGGTAGCACGTTGGCGGCGAGGAAATATCCCGACTGCTATCACGGCCGCGGCGCCAAAATCCGCAACCATGGTCCACGCGCGGAAGCGGGGACGTGGCTGCTGAACTCTTCCGGTCTCGGGCCAAAACGATAGGCGAGTACAAACAACAACGGCGGTGCAGCCCGTACGCGGGACTTTCTGAGAAGAGAGAGTATCGGCGATTTACGCATGTCCGCTGTCTGCAGTTATTGTGCGGTAGGTTACCTAACAAGCACCATCCTATGCGGAGGCTGGTGACGCGGCTGACTTTTGTCCTGCACCGAAAATAATAGTTGACCGTGGGCGAGTTTCATATGAATCCGGACGCCATAAACCGGCCGGCGGAGCCCGCCAAAACATATGAGACGCGGTATGCCGCAATACAAGCGGCGTGGCTCGCCTCCCAGAGCAAGCGTGCACGTCGCGGCCATGGTCTATGTACACTTCCGGCGGATATCACTAGGCACGCATAGCCACACCTCACTCCAAAACGAGGCAGAGAAGGACTGCTGAAAGGCTATCCTCAGCGACCCGAATCCCATCACTAACGGGTTTGCCGGTGCGCGTATCAGGGTTCCCGGGGAGCCATATTATTGGAAGGGGAGGAGGCGGAGGAGGAGGCTTGACTATTAACTATCTTTTTCCCTTTGTTTTGGGAGGGGGGTCCTCCTTATATCACTGCCGTATCCTGTCCCTTGTTTGCTTTTTACCCCTGCCGGTACGACGCTTGGCACTGTACAAGGGTGCTTCACACCGTTTCAGCACATATGAGGGGTGCAGTCACCACTTCGGTTTCTTCAGGAGAGAGCAACGCTGTCATGGCCAGTAGGGCCTGCAGATAGTAGGGCCTACGGGCTGTCACGGTTGCGGGGTCCACATGACCGGGTCCCCATCCACGGTCCTCCAGACTTCTCGCAGGGCCATCTTGCTACTACCGTTTATCCGCCCTCTATGTGCTTTGATAAGCGCGCGCTACATCTAGGGACAAGACCGCAGTGGCCCGTGGTCGATATAACGATTGGGGGTTGGAGAATAAGCAAAGGTAGCAGGAGGTGGTGCTCAAACTAGGACTAAATTACTGGGCTTCGCGCCCCATGGTAACGACTGCCCAATATCTCTTCAGGTTTCCCGTTCTTGCCATCATAATGTAGAAAACGTTGGATACGCGACGCAATGCAGGAAGAATGGAGCATTCCTGTGCTGCCATCGTTGGCTCAACAGACAATCAGGGGCTGTTCATGATACCCTCCAGCCCGAAACAACGTCAAACAGCGTATCTGGCCCACCGACGTTTCCGGGGAAAACAACATACGGGATCCCAGCCCACTTCGACTTCGGTTCGTCGCACCTCCACAGCGGCACGCCCGCTGCCGCCTGGCCCACAATCTCGGCTCGCTTGAACCGGAGGCCTTTCGTGGCCATGTCGGACGACGTGATGCCTCCCTGAAAACCGGTGTTAGCGAAAGATCCCCCCCAGTAGATATGCGTTGCAGGCAGACGAACCTTTGCAATGACGTATCTTGGCCTAGTTGTCAAGCTAACCAGGAACGACACCAGCGCCGCGGCAACCGTAGCCCCAATATCCAAACTCCTCGCGGCGTCGGTTCCAACAATCAGTTTCCGGCTGGTCATGAGGAGCACGTCCTGGCCCCTGGCGATCTCTTTCTCAGCCTTCTCGATGGCCCTCTTAACCTCCCCCGAAACGCTCCCACCTTCACCCTCACTGGCGGCGTCCTTCTCCTCGAGCAGCAGCTTCTCAACATCCAGTACAATAGTCGTAAGCGCGTCCCCGCTCCGCCTCGTCAACACCTCAAGCTGCGCCGTCGTCTTGGGCACGTACGACCCCGCAATCACCAACCCGCCTGCACCCCTGGTGAACCCCAGCTGCGCCGCCGACACGGGCGGGATGGGCGAGATGCCCAGACGCGACGACACGAACGCCGCGCCGGTTCGGAACAGGTATCTCTTTCCGCGCTCGGATGCCGCGCGCAGCAGCGCCAGCACGACTACATCGACGTCCTCCTCTGCCGCGGCGTTGACGATAGCCACGCTTTCCGGGCTCAGGGACAGCAGCTTGCGCAGCACGCGGTCGACGCCGTCGCGCGCGCGGATCTCGTCCGCCAAGTCTATACTGGCGACGTTTGCCCGCGACACGGCGCCGCCGCTCTTCTCGACGACGTACTCGCGCAGGTCCGAGTTGGCGTAGCCGAAAGTGGCGTCGCGCGCAAAGGGCGTCTGCGCCGCGGGCACGAGCGTGGCGCCGTCGTCGGACGCGACGTAGTGGACGTCGCCGAGCGTGTAGCGGCCGCCCTGCAGGAAAAACGGACACAGCAGGGTCGCGTCCGCGGCGCCCAGGATCTCGGAGGCGGCGTCGCACTCGAGCGGAAAGTGCCCGCGCAGGGTCGAGTCGCTGCGCAGGACGACTTCGAAGTTGACGCCGCCGGTGGCCGCCGCCGCCGCAGCGACCTTGAGGTTGGTGCAGATCTCGCGGATCAGCGCCCGCGCCGGGCCCGGGTGCAGGGCGCGGCTGTTGGTCAGGATGAAGAAGCCGGACCCGGGCCGGGTGCGTCGGAACTCGGCGGCCAGCGTGGCCTGGTCCCACACGGCCAGGACGGGGATGCCG
>GL876967.1:5256284-5279718 GCA_000193285.1 Magnaporthiopsis poae ATCC 64411
CCGGCACGGAGGATCCGCTACGAGCAATCGCCGGCATACCAAAGGACAATGCAACGGAGGCTCGGGCATTGCCACCGGCAATGCCAAGGGCAAATGCACGGAGGTTCGGGCATTGATTCGGAAACAAGTGCCGCAGGGACTTGCTTCGTACGATGTGCCGAATAGCCGTGGCCAGATGATTATATCTAGGAGAGGTTCGCACGAAGGAACCTCCCTTTTGGTTTTTGTTCTTTAGACCAGATTTACCTAGATACCCAGATAATAAGAGTATCTACTGTTCTCACCCATAACGTTGATCAACGCAGACAGCCACGAACAATTATATTTACCTATTTATATTTTCCACGTTTTATAATTTTTAAATTTATTCGTTTTTGTTGGAATAGCATTTTTATGCGCGTGCGCTCCGGAAAAGGGGTTTTTCCTGGGAGGCCGGGGATCCTCCGGATCCCTGCACGGGCCAACCAATCCGCCTAGGCTAAAGCGGAGGAACGCCCTTTGGGCGATCGCCTCCGCGCATATAAGGGCCAGTCCTAGGCCCTCCTTTAAGCAGATAGATCTTTCCCTCTTCATGCATAATAATAGGACCTTTCCCCAGATTAAAAAGATTGTTGTTCATCATTTTTAGAGCTCTCCGCGCCGTTTGTAACAGGAGTACCACACTCCTACCAACAATTTTTAATTTTTTTAAAAACGTTTATCGTTAAAAATTAAAATTTTAAATTTTATTTATTTATTTTATAATAATAAATAAACGTTAATTTTTAACAATTTATACCCACGCACGTATTAAAATTTTTATTTTTTATATAATTATATTAAAATGGCGGGTAATAAATTTTTAATTATGGAATTCGTTTAAACCGTTTATAAGCCGGCTTTTATTTAAAAATTTTAACCAAAACGGTTAGCAATCCGTAATTTAATAATCCGTTAAAAATAATAAAATTAAAAAATATTCGAAAATCCTTTTTCGGTTATTTTAAATTGGTTAGGGAATTTTTAAATAAAACCAAGGGTTAATTATTTAAATTAACATATTTAAAACCCGGGTTTTACCGAATTTTATAACACGGCTTTTTTTCCGGAAAGTTTAAAAAAAAATTTAAAATATGTAAATTCGAATTAACTACGGCCCAATAAAAAATTAAATAATTAAAAGCTAAATTAAAAGCATAACGCTTTTATAAAAAAAAAGGTTATACCGGACCCCAACCAAGCTTTTATAAATATACGCCGAATTATAAAAATAAAAGGTAAAATTATAAAAATGAATAAAAGTGCGTCTGAAAACGCGGAAAATTCTAATCAAAAATTAGTACATTTTTGCATCATGGTTAGTTAAATAAAAGTAAATATCTGCAATTAAATATACCGGAGTTGGTGGTGCAATGGGCTTTGGCCAGGTGGCCGTCATGGGGGGTGGCCGACAAGGGGTGCACTGACTTATGGGAATCCTGTCGACGGCGACGAGAGGTTCGATTTTTATCATCGCCAATACACAAAACCCGGTAATTATCGCCCTCTTTTACCATTGGATCTCCCACCTGTCCAGACACAGCCCGGAGTCCACCAGCAACCCACCAGCCGTGCCTTTGAATTTCAAGTTGTTTGACTTTTTTCTCCGACGCAGCATAGGACTTCGAACGACGGGTTCGAATCGGCTTACAGGCAAGCTGTTGGGAGCGATGAAATTCTCGCTCACGATGATGTGGAGGGTCTTGAAGCAGATAGCTTTAATGGGTTTAACAACGGTTCAATGTTCTTTTAAACAGACTCAACAAGTTGATACCCACCCGGTGGATAAGAAAACAAGGCGATGTATTTCGAGATAATAGATATCGTGGTGTTAAGCAATACCCCACGGTCTGAGGAGCAAACAGTCTCCTTTGATGTAGCAGGATAAAATACATGAATATTAATAGGCCGAGAGGCGCACTGTTCCGTCGTAATTAATCATGACAGCCCTCGGTGGGGAGATTCCGTCGGCTCGGGAACGGCGATGTGGGCCTTGACGAGCTGGATATGGATCCAACTTCACCGTCACTACGACCCGTACCAGTAACTAAACTACAAGGGGCGATAACTATTAAAGTGTGGTCGGCACTGCTCTGTGAAGATGAAAACTTTAACGTGCTTTTGAGAGGATAGACGTATGCAGTAGACCTAATTGGTTGCTGTTGGAATGGCATTTCTATGCGCGCGCGCGCTGGAAAAGGGGCTTCCCCCGGGTGGCCCCGGGATCCTCCGGATCCCTGCACGGGCCAACCAGGCCGCCTAGGCTAGAGCGGAGGAGCGCCCTTTGGGCGATCGCCTCCGCGCATATAAGGGCCAGTCTTAGGCTCTCCTGTAGGCAGATAAATCTTTTCCTCTTTACGCACAATATAACAGGACCATTCCTTTGATCACAGAGATCGTTGTTCGTCACCTTTGGAAAGCTCCGAGCCGTCTAACAGGAGTACAGACTCTTACCAACAGTTGCTCTAATTATTTCTAAGGAAGTAGCACGAAAGGCTGCTAAAGGTATAATGCCCTCTAATTAGCGCTATATACTGGTGCGCTGCAGTGGTGTCGAGCACTCGTCGGCCTCAGCCGGAGTTAAATGCCCCTTATTAACCCGCTCCTCCGCTTTACGTTTACCCCTGACCGTCGGGAAATAAATTTGGCATTTGGTCAAAAGGGATATATAAACTGGCCTTTAGCCTTTAGTCAAGAAGGAAACAAATTATAAGGGGTATAATTTATAACCTTTTTAACCAAAGGCCACCGTCCAGCTTGCTAGTGATTTATCAAAGTCGGATAGGGAAAAACCATATGCCGCAGGCCGATACTAAACACGTAAACCGAGGGTAAGCGAAAGTGCAAATATAAAAGTGGAATTACGGAGTAGAATGGAGCGAGGATTTGGTGCAGCGATAATTAAAAACCAATAAAAAAAATTGCAGCTTTATTTTACAGCAAAGCTTGGAACGAATTGATAAATAATTAGACTAGAAGGACTGGTTAAACAGAATGAGTCACTAATCCATATTTAAATGGAATTGTAGCTGGTTAATCCACACTTTTGGGTATAAAAGGGTGACGCCCCTCGCACAGGAAAAAAATGAATCCTTTCCTCTTTTCATCCGTCGGATTAATCCGAATTATTACTGGATCGCTGGGACAGGTAAATATATAAATTTTATTTTTATTTTAAGCCTGGTGGCATAAACTAACGAGAGTGGTTTAATAGTGTGATTAGGTAATAATGGAGTCCTGTCAATTTGAGGAATGCATGGGCCCGGGAGAGCTTTATCCTTATACGGTTAAATTGGTGCGGAAACTTGTGGGATCCGTAAACGGAATGTTTCAATAGGTGCATTGGGAGCAAATTATACCGCAATATTTAAAACGAGTATATTCCGCCATATAGATACAAGCGATTAATACGTGGACGTTATTAAAAAATGCGATTGGATTGGATGTGATAATTTCAAATAATTTCGCGTATATTTGGGATTAAATGCCGGGCACGGATAAGTGTGATTTTATACGGCAATTTTATCGAATTAAACATGCGGGGGTTTATTATGAATGAAATCCTGGGGGACTTGAAATGGAGCTAAAAAGCTGATTTGAAATTAGTGTTGCAAATTTTAACGCAACCGTTAAAAACGGAAATGCAAATCGATAAGGTGGAGGGTTTTAAAAAAATGGGGATATTTGTGCCGGGGCATTGTAATAAAAAATTATGTCGCCCGGTTATAAATTTGATAAAAGCTGGCCTTTTTTCAGGTTTGGAGCCTTTACAAATGACAGTTTTTAATTTTGTGTTATAATATGTGCGGTTCAAAAAAATAATAATAATTTAACGCGTGTAAATAGAATATTATAACGGAATAAATAAAATTGAATAGAATAAAAGTGTGAATAGCATTAATATGTGATCCAAATAAATAATATGAAATAATATGATAAATGGAGTGATATAATGATATGCGTAAAAATTGGGCTATGTTTGCAAATATAATTTTTATAAATAATTTAAAATTACGTCATTAGGTATAAATTTACCCATAATACCGCAGCGTAACGAAAGTGTTTAACATTTGGAAAAAGGGGATAAAAAAAACACTAGGTAAAAGACGGGATAGAAAAAACACCACGTAAAAAAACAATTGAAAAGAACGGACATTATAATTCCGAGCGGAGCGAAAGAATTGCCGAACTGGGTAAAGCTAACGATTAAAAGGAAGTATTAAGCAAAGCGAATTGACCGACGAGAAGAGATTATATGAGCAAAGCGAATCCCGTGAAGGGGTACGACTAATAGAAGGGTGTGCACGACAAAATGGAAGGCGTGTGTATCAAAAAGGTTAAGGGCGAACTGGTCTGTACGCCCCCTTATAATTTGTAACCTTTTTAACCAAAGGCCACCGTCCAGCTTGCTAGTGATTTATCAAAATCGGATAGGGAAAAACCATATGCCGCAAGCCGATATTAAATATGTAAACCGAGGATAGGCGAAAATGCAAATATAAAAGTGGAATTACGGAGTAAAATGGAGCGAGAATTTAATATAACGATAATTAAAAACTAATAAAAAAAGTTGCAGCTTTATTTTATAGTAAAGTTTAAAACGAATTGATAAATAATTAAATTAAAAGGATTGGTTGAATAAAATAAATCACTAATTTATATTTAAATAAAATTGTAACTGGTTAATCCACACTTTTAAATATAAAAGAGTGACGCCTTTCGCATAAGAAAAAAATAAATCTTTTCCTCTTTTCATCCGTCGGATTAATCCGAATTGTTATTGAATTATTGGAACAGATAAATGTATAAATTTTATTTTTATTTTAAACTTAATAATACAAATTAACGAGAATGGTTTAACAGTATGATTAGGTAATAATAGAATCTTGTCAATTTAAAAAATGCATAAACCCGGGAAAGCTTTATTCTTATACGGTTAAATTGGTACGGAAACTTATAAGATCCGTAAACGGAGTGTTTTAACAAATGCATTAAAAGCAGGTTATACCGCAATATTTAAAACGAATATATTCCGCTATATGGGTATAAACGATTAATACGTGGACGTTATTAAAAAATGCGATTAGATTGGATATAATAACTTCAAATAATTTCGCGTATATTTAGAATTAAATGCCAAGCATAAATAAGTGTGATTTTATACGGCAATTTTATCGAATTAAATATACGGGGGTTTATTATGAATAAAATCCTGGAGGACTTAAAATAGAGTTAAAAAACTAATTTAAAATTAATGTTGCAAATTTTAACGCAACCGTTAAAAACGGAAATATAAATTAATAAGGTGGAGGGTTTTAAAAAAATGGGGACATTTATACCGGGGCATTATAATGAAAAATTGTATCGCCCGGTTATAAATTTGGTAAAAGCTGGCCTTTCTTCAGGTTTGGAGCCTTTACAAATGACGGTTTTTAATTTTATATTATAATATATACGGTTCGAAAAAATAATAATAATTTAACGCGTGTAAATAGAATATTATAACGGAATAAATAAAATTGAATAAAATAAAAGTGTGAATAGTATCAATATATGATCCAAATAAGCAATGTGAAATAATATGATAAATGGAATAATATAATGATATGCGTAAAAATTGGGCTGTATTTACAAATGTAATCCTCATAAATAATCTAAAATTACGTTATTAGGTATAAATTTGCCCATAACACTGTAACGTAACGAAAATGTTCAACACTTGGAAAAAAGGGATAAAAAAAACACTAAGTAAAAAACGGGATAGAAGAAACACCACGTAAAAAAACGATTAAAAAAAGCGGACATTATAATTCCGAGCGGAACGAAAGAATTGCCGAATTAGGTGAGGCCAACAACCGAAAGGAAATATTAAACAAGGCGAATTGACCGACGAAAGGAGATTATATAAACAGAGCGAGTCCCGTAAGGGGGTACGACTAACAGGAGGGTGTGCACGACAGAATGGAAGACGTGTGTATCAAAAAAGTTAAAGGCGGACTGGTCTATACGCCCCCCTATAATTTGTATCCTTCTTAACCAAAGGCCAAAAGCCAAATTTATTTCCTTTGGCTGTTAAAAAATAAGACAATTGATAAGCGGGAGCTAGGATAAGGCCGATAAGGAAGGATGAGTGGGAGGCCTAATGTAAAAGTGGAATCCTGGAAGGGAATGGAACGGGAGATTAATACAGCGACCATTCAAAATCCATCAAAGAGCTGCAAAGATTTACGCTAATGGCCTGGGAGCCCGAGCAGAAAAAGGCGAGGATGGACTGGAAGGACTGTTCGACCAGAGGAGGGCACGGAGTGAGTCATACATTGAATCCATTTCCAGATGGAATAAAAAGTGGATTAAGGGTCCACATGAAGAATTAGGCACATTTTGGAGCATAAAGGGACGACATGCCGCACGTACACAGGATTGGAATCCTCTTCTTTTGCAGGCTTGAAAAATATCGATTTGTGATTAAACATTTAATGTTATGGCTGGAAGCGCAATGGAGAGCTTCGTTGCAGGTAAGAACAATCTTGTATGCTTGTGGCAATGGCATTGGCTAATGTATTTACAGGTAGTCCTCTGGATGAGAGTGGGAGCGACTCCCCTGGTAGTTTACGTGATTTTGTGGTAGACGGGTCGTCGTGTTCAGATAGACCTGGGTCTAGTGGGGTGCCGGCGACACCGGAGCAGAGCGAATTGTCGTTAAGTCGGACATATGATAGAGTGCAAGCGGCAGCGTATAAAGCCCGTCAAAGATTGAAGCGACGCAGGACTACGGTTGTGCTATCTTCTCCGGAGGGAAGTGACGATGAGGATGGTGGAATGGCAGGGCATAGCACATGTTGTAATTATTCAGCCGCTGCTACTATAAGTGTATTGGAGGATATTTCGTTCCGTCTTGAGGCGGTTGATGATATTGTCAGAGATTTACGGCGGGATGTGGAACGGTTGCGAGGGGCAATTGAGAGTTCTGGTGGTGACCGACGGGGAGCCATGCAGGTGTTTTCGCAAGAATCTGCTGTTAGTAGTGAGACTGAACTTGGTGTTTTCGGGTTGGACGCCGACGGGCAATCGTAGTTGGTTAAAATAAAAGTGTGAATGGCATCAAAATTGGCCTGATTAGGAAAAAGTGCTATGTGAATAAAGGGATGTAATTTAATAGGAGGGGATAAGATGAAAATGTGAATAGTGTCAAGTTTTGGCCCAAGTAGGTAATATGAGCGGGATGTAATAAATGCTGTGCAGAGTAAAGGGATGAAGACTTGCTGGGTTAACGTTCTACCGTAATAAACACCACGTAGAGAGTCTAAGACTGGATGCTGAGGTACGGACGCAATCTGTGACACCGTAGCGCAGCGTAGGTGTTCAATAGTAGGTAGAAGAGGAGGGACGCCGACAAGGATATGAATAACCTCAATTGAAAACGGGATAGAATAAAAATTAAATGGGGGAATGAGCGCAGCGAATGGACAGCGTTGATTCCAAGCTGGGCAAGGATGGGGAGTGGAACGACCGAATGACCGAAGGGAATGGACGACGAGAGGAGTGCACTGGGTGCTTGCCTGGAAGGTGGCTAAGCGAAGCGAAAATGGTGGCGTGGACGAAATCAAGCCTCTTTAAGTCAAAAAAGAAAGGGGCGAAGTGGTCCTTGCCCCCCCTATAATTTGTTCTCTTCTTAACCAAAGGCCAAAGGCCAGCTCTGCTCCTTTGGACGGTCATAGAGTGTAAACCTGAGGCACGAAAGGGTTAACTAAACATGGGAGCTAGGGACGTGCGGGAATGCATCCAGTTAGAGTGGAATCACGGAGTGGAATGGAACGAGGTTAGTCAGAGCGTCGACATCCAGTAACATCAGAGACGCGAAACATTGGGGCCCAAAGGCCCTAGCTGCTTGCAGCAACCTTCAGGATAAACAGCGAAAAAAATGAGCGACACGCATGGAATAAGCATGTGACATTCCATCTCCAGATAGATCAGCCCCACGCAGTACTGGAAAAGCATAAATAGACGCATGCCCCCCCTTCCTGCAGCAATTGATTCTGCTTCCTTGCACACCACTTACTGGCCGCCAGGCAGACACACAACGACAGTGTCCGTTATCACCTACGGGCTGCGCCCTCGTTTCCCACTTCCGCGAGGAAGACTAGTAGGACTAGAAGGACTTACCCAGAGGGATTAACTGATTAAGTTATAGGAGCATTAAACGCTTTGCGTCACGGGCTTCGCCCATACCCCGGAACTGGAATGGAGACTGGGGTGCACAATGATTAAAGGAGTAGAACGAGTAGAGGAGATTCATATTGGAGTGGAACGTATCCTTGAGGACTGATATGGGAGTAGAACGTATCTTTAAGTGAAGACTTAAAGCAGGAGTCGCTTTGCTCCCGGACAGGAAAGGCGTGAGCATAGATCCAGATAGGAGGATTCAAAGGATTTCGGATTTATTTGCTAGCAATTTGGAAGGATTATACGATGGAAAGCTTCCGTAGCATTTAATGGCCATAGTTGGTGACGCCTTGAGGGATGCTGATATTGAAGGGGCTAATTTGGAGGGTATATTTCATTCTGTGCGGTTGGCCGTTCAGCAGGAATGCCTAGAACTTGGTATTAATAGTGATAATATGGGACGATTTCTAGGGAAATTTACAGAAATGACTCCGGCAGAATACGAGCTCGTGTATAATAGGTTTTTCAGGATTTTTAAAGATGTGGAGCAGTTTTTTGGCATTATAAGCAATTGTTTACCGCAGGCGGTTATCGCGAAATTACACAGTGTGAGGGAGTTAATAAATAGTAAATTAGAAAAATAATAAAATGTTATGAATAACTTCAAAAGTTTGACCAAAATGGAAATGTGATGATGCATGTAAAATAAATGAAATTGTAAAGGGATTAAATTAAACCGCTTTACGTTCTACCCGAATAAACACCACGTAAATAATCAAAAACTGGAAGCTAAAGTATAAACGCAATCCGTAACTCCGGAACGAAATGGAGGAGTTCAAACATTCAAATAAACTGAATAACGGCAGGAAGGTTAAAAATAGCATCAATTGTAAACGGATGGAATAAACACCACATAGGGCAATAAGCGTAGCGAACGGACACTATTGTTCCGCAACGGAGCAAAGAACTAGGGGAGCATGGCAACCCAATGACCGGAGAGAATGCGACCGAAAAGAAGCGATAAGCAGGGCGAATTGATTGAACGGAATGAGGGCACGGATTATGCTGCCCTGGAGGGTGCCGAATAAAATGAGGGGTGTGCACGACCGAAAGGAGGGGCGTGTCATTTAGTCAAAAAGAAAGGTCGAAGCTGGCCTTTAACCCCCCTATAATTTGTTTCCTTCTTAACCAAAAGCCAAAGGCCAGATTCATCTCCTTTAGCGGTCACAGAACTTAATGCCTGAGGCACGAAAGCAGTTAACTAAACAGGGAGGCAGTGGAGCGAGCCAGACTGCAACCAGTTAAAATACAACGACAGGCAAAAAATGGAATAAGTTTCGCGTTCCAATCAGAAACCATTAAAAAACGCGTAGGACAATTTTATCGACAGAGTCCAACAAGTGGGCAAGCGGTATCCTAGGGATCCACAGACAAATGGCCTGCGGCCAATAGCGCTGCGCGCTT
Source organism: Magnaporthiopsis poae ATCC 64411 (assembly GCA_000193285.1). Taxonomy (NCBI): domain Eukaryota; kingdom Fungi; phylum Ascomycota; class Sordariomycetes; order Magnaporthales; family Magnaporthaceae; genus Magnaporthiopsis; species Magnaporthiopsis poae. The sequence continues at coordinate 5,265,930 of GL876967.1, forward strand.
CAGATGGAATTTGATCCATTTGGAGATGGAATACGGCCCACTTCCCCACGAGCATAAAAGGACGACATGCTGCACTCACAAAAGACAGGATTCCTTTCCGCTTTTCCACCAGGTTCAGGACTGGACGGGTTCACTCATTACAGCTGGCGCTATCATTCATTACCGGAGGCAGCAAAGACTGGAAGGACAAACAAGATTGACTAAACAAAATGGTGGCAGCTACTGGACGCGTAGCGTCACGGGCTTCGCCCATACCCAAGAACTGGAATGGAGATTGGGGAGCAGGATATTAAAAGGAGTGGAACGTATCCTTGAGGATTAAAATGGTATCCGTCTGGTTAAGTGAGGACTCATAACGCCCAGCGCTTCGCTTGGTTACAAGAAAGGCGTAAGCATGGATCCAGATAGGAGGATTTCTGATTTGGCGGAAATTCGAGCATATGGTGCTTCTTGGGCTGTAAAAAGTTATGGGTTTGTCTTGGGCAAACCCTTTTTTGAGCGGTTATCATCGTTAACGGTGCAGGAACAATGTGCATTGCGATCTTATCTGGAAAAGTATAATGCATTATTTCCCAGTCGGGAATTGGGCTCATTACCGATTGAACAGTACAGGGATCTGGATAAGATTCTTCAGTTTTTGGATGAACGGTACAAATTATTAATGCATCGTGGTGGATCCACGTTAGCTAAATGGCCAAAGGTGTTTAATATGATATCGGTTAGTACATTTTTGGCGTTGCGACAAATATTTGCAAAAATTGTAATTGTGCCTTGTAATAATGAGGCTGGGGAAATTGAAATTAGTGATTCCCAGAAAAGTGGTAATAATGACTGTGTAAATTGGTGAATAAAATTAGTGCGAATTGTGAATAGCATTAAAAATTGATTCAAAATGGAAATGAGTGAAATGATTCAATAATATAAAATTGTAAAGGGATTAAATGAGTTATTGCCTTACGTTCTACCCGAATAAACACCACGTAAATAGTCAAAAATTGGAAACTGAGGTATGGACGCAATCCATAACTCCGGAACGAAATGGAGGAGTTCAAACATTCAAATAAACTGAATGACGGCAGGAAAGTTGGAGATAGCATTAATTGTAAACGGATGGAATAAACACCACATGGGGCAATAAGCGTAACGAACGGACACTATTGTTCCGCAGCGGAGCAAAGAATTAGGGGAGTATGGCGACCCAATGACCGGAAGGAATGCGACCGAAAGGAAGCGATGAGCAGGGCGAATTAATTGAACGGAATGAGGGCACGGATTATGCTGCCCTGGGGGGTGCCGAATGAAATGAGGGGTGTGCACGACCGAAAGGAGGGGCGTGTCATTTGGTCAAGAAGAAGGGTCGAAGCTGGCCTTTGACCCCCCTATAATTTATATCCTTCTTGACCAAAGGCCAAAGGCCAAATTTATTTCCTTTGGACGGGCAGAAGATTGTATCCTGAGGCACGAAGGTTTATATAAGCATGGGAACGAGGGATGAGTGGGAATGCTGAGTTAGGAGTGGAGCCACAGAGTCAGGCGCAACGAGACCTGCACAGCCCCGCCATTCAAAACCCATTAAAGAAGGGGCGGCTAGCAGAGACCACAGCCAGAGGCCCGAGGGTTGGGTGACCGAGGAATGGAGGGACGACGAGCTGGTAATTGGATGCAGCGATAGTGGGGAGCACATTTGCGGGAGCACACTGTAGAGCGTAGGCGATTCGCGTCGTGGTTGGCTCGCTTGGGGAGGCCAGGTTGACATTCCATATCCAGATGGAATATTTGTATGCACAAACAGTCTACACGCCCAGGGGCCACTCTATATAAGCAGATGGAGGATGCGAATGGAATGGAGGACGGAGGATATTTGCACAGGAGCAGAAAGGGTTGATTAAAACGTGCCAATCACGGATCCAAGTCATGGATGACGAATTCGAAATTATCGATGGGTGGTCATTGGGCACTACTGATTTCGGCTGGGAGTCGGATATATTTTCTGGGGAGCCATGTTTCCTGGGGACTGGGCAATTGGAAGCAAGTGGTTCCGCTATCGGAGGTGGCAATGACGCAGTCGATGATTGGATTTCTTTTATGATGGAAATTAATTATCCATCTGATTCTCTTTTCAATGGATTGGAGCAAAGTGCATGGCAGGAACAGCGGGGATCGCAAGGAGAAATTGAGCTGGTTAAGCCTGACGAGAGGAAGGGTGGGGAGCGGGAGCGACTTGATGAGGGAGTGGAACAGGAAGATGAAGATGAAGATGAAGATGCGACGGTTGGTGGAGCAAATGATGTCAGCGAAAGGGGGATTGAGCAGTTGGTGGAGCAAGATATGACACTATCACGGGGGAACGTGTGTACGCGGTCGGCGAAGCGTGGGAGGGGTGAATGTGGGAAAAGGTTTTCCACTTTGAGCAATTTGCGACGTCATCATGTGGAGTATCATGGGGTAAAGGAACGTAAGTTTCGTTGTGATGGTTGTACAAGACGATTTTATCGGAAAGAGGGTTTGCGGAAGCATAGGAAGTTATTTCATTTAAAGGGGAATGACGAAAACGCGAGTGGGTAATTAATTAAGCCTGGGAATAGCATCAAGTGATGGCCTGATTAGGAAAAAAAGTGACATGTGAATGAAGTGAAATAAAATTGTAGACGTAATGTTCCACCCCAACTTGCACCACGTACCCCAAGCAGAGACTACGTCATGCAGCACGACGGCAGTCGTAACACCGGAACGGAGTGAAGGTGTTTAAATATGAAGTAGAGTGATTGAATAAAAACTGGAGGAAGACGGGATGGAAGAAACATCAATTGGGGCAGCGACTGAAAGGAGCGGACAACAGTGGCCCGACGGGAGGAGGGGCAGCGAACTAGGTGAGCAGGGGAGCGAAGCGACCATGAACGGAGTGAATTGACTGAACGGAGTGAGAGCATGGAGTGCAGCCCTTGGGGCTTAACGAGCGAAGCCTGTTGGTCACACCCTTTGAGGGGGGTGCACAGCTTAATTTCGGGTCTTGGCCCGACATTTTTGGTGAGTGGCCTTTCAATGTGCGTGGCCAAACAACAGAGAGCGAATTACATTCCACGTCATAATAACCTGTCCCGACAGATTGAGGCGCTTCAAAACACAAAACCTTCAATTTCATCGGTTGCGCATGAATGACGTCAAACTCTAGTCTGACACCAGTAAACCAACCCACGTTACGCCCAACGTGCTGCAGTGCCCGCCGCAATAACCCAGTAATCGGCACAGAAATATTTTGCGCCACCGCCTGCGCCCCAGACGCATAAAAAACAATCTGCTGCTCTGATGGCTGAGCCACATTAAACTGCAGCCGCTCCGACGGGCCATACTTGGCTTCTCGTTCCAATTTCTCAATTTTGCTCGCCAGCGTTTTATTGACCGATCCTCCAATCCTGAACTTCTTGCCAGAATAACGCGACTTCCCGTATTTGCGCGTGCCTTTAAAGTAGTTAGTATTCCAGCTCCTGCCGTAGGTACCGTACCTTGGACGCTGCTGGTACGACCCAGACTTCTTGTGCCGTGCATACGCCATCGCTGTCGCTCAATGTCAATCGTTTCCAAGTGTTTCTGCTCGAAAAAATGTGTGCATGGGAAAGAAAGCGAGAACCAGTTCTGCCGCCCTCCCGGGGAATAAGCCTGCTTAAATACACTGCCAGTGTGGATTATTCCATTTCCATATGGATCAGTGACTCATTCCATCTGGCTCCGCCCATTCCATTTCCTAATCCTGCCCTCCCACTCGTCCCTCCCTATCGTGCTTATCGACTATCTTATCTTTGACTAGCCCGGTAAAACGAGTTTCGGACCTTGGCCTTTGGTCAAAAAGGATACAAATTATAGGGGGGCAAAGACCAAGCCACAAGGCTCATTGCATTCGCCACAGCTCCTTCGGTCGTCAGCCCCTCCGGGCACTCGCTCTGCTCACACAATCTCGCTCCGCTCAATCAATTCACTCCGTTCATGGTCGGTCCCCTCCCAAGCTCGCCTACTCGCATTCCTCCCTCCCGGTCGGAATAATTCACTCTCCGTTCGCTTCCCTCATTTCCCCCACAAGGGCTTCCTGTCCGCTCCCTTCGGTCGCTTCCCCACTTTGATGCTATTCCCATCCTTGCCGCCTTCACTCTTTTACTCAATCTTTATTTCCATCACTATTCTTCTAATGTTTGAACACCTTCACTCCGTTCCGGTGTTACGACTGCCGTCGTGCTGCATTGACGTAGTCTCTGACTCTACGTGGTGATCATTTAGGTAGAACGTGAGACAACATCATTACATCACTGAACAATCATAACATCACTTTACACATATGATCATTTATTTCCTTTTTAAGTCATTTATTGAAGCTATTCACAACATTTCACCGCTTCCCCGCTTTACTTTCCATCAAATCGTTCACACTGTGCAACCTCACTACAGCTTCTTACGGTGGATCATTGCCAACAATGCCAAAAAACCGAACGGCTTCCGTAAAAATACTGAAACATCCCCTGTACACAATATCGCGTCCCTCCGGAGTCAACTCTGCAAATTTCCCCAGAAATTGTCCCATATCATCGCCATCAACCCCAAGTTTTACGCATTCCTGCTGAAATACCCGCCGCATAGAATGAAGTAGGCTCTCCAGAGTGGCCCCTTCAACATCGACTTTCCTCAACGCATCACGAGCTATGGCCAACAAATACTACGGAAGCTCTCCATTATACAATCCTTCCAAATTGCCAGCAAATAAATCAGAAACCCTTTAAATCCTCCTATCCGGCTCCATGGTCACCCGTTCCTGTAACCAAGCGAAGCGCCGGGCGTTATGAGTCCCCACTCAACAAGACGGATACCGCTTGAATCTCGTCCCCTCGTTCTACTCCCTTGATCACTCAATCCCCCAGTCTCTTTCCAGTCCTGGGTATGGGCGAAGCCCGTAACGCGAAGCGTTCAAGCACCTTTGGAGTAAACTGGCACCTCTGGATATACAATCACATACTTACTGGACATCTCATTAAATAACGTCCGGAGATCTACCGATGCATTACCATAAAGAATACCATACAGGTCGTACCTTACCTTGCTCCCTAAGTGTCGTACCCATACCGGTCCTTCTTGGGTCTAGTCAAATCATTTGACGATGAAGCATCAACCGAAACACTGCTCGCCCTGGCTCACTTTCAAGGCAGGAGAAGTAGCGAAACGCTACATTAAATTCTCCACAGGATACACTAAGACCGTCGTCCGGCATGCGCCATTAATAGAAACCTACGCCAATAGCGAATGAGCCTACTAAAAGATTCCACCCTTCAACTCATAAACAAACCCGCCGTGTTGCAAATACAAAGTAAATACGTCTAAAGACGCAGAACCGAAAATGAGTGTCGGCGTGTCGTTAACGCTGTTTAATCTTGTGGCCGGCGCCGCCCCTCGTCGGGAGTCTTCACATGGCGGCGCGGCGCCGTCCACCGTGAAGATGGTCACATGCGCATTTGTTCTTTCAACGTATCGTCAACGTCGTTCAACGTGGTGTTGACGTTGCTTAATTCGTGGACGGCGCCGCCCCGTGAAGATGGTTTACATGGCGAATTACGAAAAGCCAGTAAGCTCATCAACGAGCTAGTAGTCAAATTGAGACCACTACTCCTTTTCGCCGCTCCCATACTTGTCCCATAGGTCGTCGAATGAGAGGCTGCTGTCGGCCTGGACGTCGGGGCAGGAGGCAGGACGGGAGATGGGATGGGAGGCAGTGGGCGGCGCCTCCGTCTCCACCACTCCATTCTCGGCGCGGAGCCTCTCGACCCGGTCGCGGGACGAGTTCAGAGGTTTCTGGTGACGTGCCAGGCGCTCCTTGAGCTTGCTGGAGCAGACTGGGCGTGGTATGTGGGCGCTGTGGGCGTCGACATCCACGACACCAGTGCTGCCATCCGCATCTTCTGCGGCCAGATCCTCGGCGGAGTAGGCCCGCATCCGCTGCTGAAACGGCCTAAAAAGGCGGCCGAACTTGCCTAGTCCAGGCCGGAACTTGACCGAGTGGTCGGCAGATTTTGTGTCGCGCAGCCAAGCCGGGCACGGCTCCGTCGTGGTGGAGCACGGCGACGAGTAGAAGCGGTTGTCGTCCCAGTACCGCCGGCCCTCGAGCTCCATCAGGCCCTGGATTGGTGCTGGGTGATGGCCCCACCAGTGCTGCCAATCTCGTGGCACACCTTCCTGCCAGGGCTCCGGGACGCGTCCCGTCTTGCCTCGCGAGAGCCGCTTCTGCCTCCCGAACGGACTCTCGAGCTGTCGTCCGTCAATGCGCGGTCTTGGGACACACTCCGACTCGGTCACAGGCCGCACAGGCAGGACGTCAAGGCCCAGCTTACACAGCAGCTTGCCTCTGGCGAGCTCGAGAAATAGCTGGGGCTCGTCGAACTGAAGCGTCTCCATATTTTGTGGACAGAAGCGATGAGCGAGGGGGTCGTCGTCGTATTCGTCGACGCCAGTGTGTCCGTCGCTACTGTCGCTGTGGACAGGGGAGTTTGCGAGACTCCTGCTCTTGTTGTTTACAACAGAGAGCTGGTCCTTGATGTTGCACCCGATATGTTCACCGCCGAGGTTGTGCACCTTCCTGATGCTGATGGCGCTGACGGTAGACAGCAGAGTGGGGAGCGCTTGCTGCCTCTCCTGTCTCCACTGGTGGTGGAGGACGGCGGCAGCAGACGGCACCTCTGAGAAGAGGAGAATCTCTTGGGTTGTTGGAGACTCGGTGGCAGGATCAAAGAGGCCTTGGGGAGCAATGTAGTAGTGACGCCTTCTCACTTTTAGGACCTCCTTGCGAGCCAGTTCCTCGAAGTCGAACTCTTGTGGCCAGTTTTGGGGATTGTATGGCACGTCTTCGCCTGGCTCTTGTTTGACGATATCCTTGATCGCTGCTGTGATCTTCTTCTTGATGCTCGAGCACCGTCTTTTGACGCGTATGACGATGGTAGGACGTCCAAAGACGTGATGATCGGGAATCTGCATCTTGAGTGACAAGGCGCAAGGCGAGCGATCTCTTCGGTAAAAGGGCCAAACTGCAGCACATCTCCGGAAGCAGAGGCAAGACGGAAAACGCAGAAGCCATGGCTGATTTAAGTTCGTGGTGGGTGGTGGAGACAATTGAGGAGGACAAAGAGTTCAGCCAGGAAAGCAAAAGAAACAAGGTGTTTGTGGTGAAGGAAACCATGAAGTCTCTTGTACGGAGATCCGACGTGCCCATTGTGCTTCTTCTTTGCGGCGATGGCAGATGGACTGGCATGTCTAGGTGGTTAAACGAAAGCGTCGGAGAAAATTTCCAACGGTGTTTTGGATGTGTGCTAGGTGCTGCGATGTTGTGCACGTCGAGAACCAGGAACCGTCGTGGATGAAGGTGGTGTGTCTAGAAGCAGAAGCAGGACAGAGCGAAATTCTGCGGAGTAGAACAAGAGCGCCGAGGAAAGGAACAAAGCGGGAGGCGAAAGGCCCAACCCATGATAGAGCAGGTGCAGCCGCAAATCTCATCAGCCAATAAAATTGTGGACCCAGAGTTCTCCATGGTCCCAGCCGTTCATGGGAGCGCCGGCTGGAACTTTCTCTTTAGGGGCGTCGAGATCGTGTAGAGACGGCACGCCTGCCCACTTTTATCCGCTACCAACACCCATGAATTCTTGTGGCATCTTCCTTCGACGTCATCACTGGACTGGCTGGGTGCATCCGACTGGAAAGGTTCCAGGGTGCCGGAACACAGACCTCGGTTCTTTGGGACCTCTGTGCCTGCCCACTGTCCTCATCGTCATATCCATCCATGGATCATCTCGCGGCCTGGAAACGGCGGCAGGATGGATTTTCCCCGGGACGGGTGGACTCGGGCCTGCACGTGTTTGGGGGGGCAGGTAGATTATGAGCGCCCATTACTCCTGGCGACCTCCGCCGGTACATTCTTTGAATATCAGCAAGCGCTGCCGCGATGCAAGCACGTAGATGGAGCTAGGCCTCTGGTTCTTGGGGTCGATCCTGGGGTATTGGCAAGCCTGGTAGCCGTAATTACCATACCTGCCTGCCCGTTCCTCCCCCGAGCATCGAGCCTGAATCAGTCCGTTGGCATGTTCAGGCTTTTCTAGCTTGCATGTCCAAGAGCCTGACACCGAGCTATGATGCCCACGGGCTGTCATCCAAGGTCATTGCTGCGTCGCTGCCAGACTGTCCTCTTGCCTGTAGCTGCCCTTAAAGAGGGTTTTTAGCTGCCGCAGCCTGCTAGGTGACGCCATAGCCTGATGCGTGCTGCTAGACGCTGCCTATCTGACTGTACATAGAAAGAGCCACAACACGGACGGAATGGCGACATGTGCTAGGCGATGTGTGTTTTTGGAAAACGCTCACGTATGGGCTAGACCCCTCGGTTCATGGCCAAGATGGAAGGTGTGATGCCTTCGGCCATGCCAGTAATTACAAGGCAACGTCCAGGGATTTGAGCGAAGGATCACTCCGCGTGGTTCCCAATATTACTCCTGATGATGCACAGCAAAAGCCTCACCGTTTTCCTTGAAACCCAGTAAGCCACCAGGCATCCGAGGCTCCCGGCTGTGTAAGTGCGATACTGAGGCCAGCTACGACTGTACCAAGCCTCTGTGATAATTTTACCCCCGACGCAGGCCGATGCTACGTGCTGGCATGTTCAGCCGCTTTTTTGATATGGATAGGTGTTCAAGGAGGTGTGGAGCGGGCTGTGATCGCAATTATCGCATCTTATCAAAAGGATTCAACGTGCATGAAATAATGATCCGCCATTGGTTACAGCGCCACATCCCCGGTCGAGCCGCATGCCACACAGCCTGATTGCAGCATAGCCCAGGCCACAATGGAACACAACGGTCTGTGCACTAGGTTGGGTATCCACCTACGCGCGAGCTGTACCTGCGTCTAGCCTCGAGCAATGCTGGTGAAGCCAGGGCTCGCAAGACAGGCACCCGTCCAGGTAGCCGCCAAGGAGCGGGACCCGCATGGAAATTACCTCGCTTCGGTCCGGCGTCAAGGGCAAAAAGTCCGACGTATTGGTGGCTTTGCGAGGCAACATCGAGAGCAGACCGATTGAAACCAGGGGTGAGAGCGAGAACCTCTGGCAAGGAGGGAGTCTCGCCTTCGACATCAACGGTGATCTGGATAGGAGATCATGGCAGGGTCGGTGGATATAAAGGGCGAGCGCCGGTTCGCCTTGGGGTTGTGGAATTGTATCTCCATATCCATCAGCTTCATCACTTCACCTCATCAGCAACACATCTCAAAACACCTTCCTCGCCATTCTATCTTCGCCGGCTTTTACAGCAGCACAAAACTTCCAGCTTAACCATAACCCACACCCTTCCCAACAACACCCACGATGCGTTTCAACTTCAAGGCCATCGGCGTCACCGCCCTCCTCTTCGGCGCCCCTACGCTGGCGTCCCCCGCCCCGCAGCCTGAGCTGGAATTCGTTGAGCCCAGGGGTAACGTGCCGAGCGTGATCATTGGCGGCACCGGCTTGGTCTGTGCCGTCTGGACGCTCCAGTACAACTACAGGAACGGCATCAACAAGGACGCGGTAAGTTGACATCTATCTGTCGTTGTCGGCTTGCTCGTGTCTTTCATTGCGATTACTAACTCTACTCTACCCCATTAGGCCGCCGACATCCACCGCGCATTCACGCTCGAATCCGGCCGGCTCAAGGAGGTGACCAAGAAGTACAGGGAGGCCGCAAAGGACAAGGCGCCCAAGGTGATCTCGCAGATGGAGGGCTACGAGACGCAGATCAGCAACCTAGAGCGCGCGTACGCCAGTGCCATCGCCAAGGTCGCGGGCGACAACAAGAAGCAGAAGGAGGTGGCGCTCAAACACTTCCAGGACCTCGAGAGGATCGGCAAGAGCGTCGAGAGGGGCTGCAACGACATCGCGAAGAGCGCGCCCAAGCCGCCGCCGCCGTCCAAGAAGCGCCCCGGCAAGCGGAGCGTGCAGCGCCGCCGCGTTGCCCGGGCTGTGCCGTTCGCTGCCTAGGCTGAGAGCAGGGGGACGAGGAGTGGTGGCTGGTAAGAAAGCGAGCTAAGGGGTCAGGCGGATCTCCGATGGTTGTTCTGGATTAGGAGGCGGCATTGTTTGGGAAGCGGGCGCGGGAGTTTTTGCATCGTTTGGCGTTTAGCTTGTTTCGAGGGAGCATAGCGTAGCATTGTTCATGGTTGGCTTTGGCATTTATCGGCGTTTGGCATTTATCTGGTAGGTATCTACATTTCTATGGAACAAATTTCGCGATTTTCCGTTGCGAATCCCACTTGATACTCCCCTGGATCGAGATGTGGGACTTAAATGATGATCCAGGGAATCTAGATGCAAGACAGCCGTCGTATATCAAATCTCGGGACATCCTGCCGTAATATGGGATGTCGGATTTAGGTGGGGTGTTGATCGAAAAGGGATTAGGCCTCCAGATAAGCCCCCAGATGGCCCTGGCTCTGCTGACCTCCCTGTATGTTGGCTGACAGGGATTCGTGATACGGATCCATGGGCTCCCCTCATGCTCAAAAAGATCTGCCGAGACTCTTTCCATGGCAGCGTTCCCCGTTACCATACCCTGCCCTTCGTCTGCGTCCCCTTGACGGCCTCGAGCTCCTTGACGTTGATGTTCTTCCACAGCAACAGGGAGCCGACGACGAGAGGCACGAAAGCACACCCCGCGACGACCATGAGGTGCTGGACATGGCCGTAGGCGGCGATGATGGCGTCGCGGACGGCACCGCCCTGCTTCATCTGGTTGACCATGTCGCCAAAAATGAGGGCCGCGTCGGTCTTTGCCTCGCCCGGCAGCAGCTCGGCCAGCTTGTAGGGTAGCACATTATTCCACAGCCCGCCGGCGATGGCCTGGCCGACGGCGGCGCCGATGCCACCAAACAGGCCGTGCAGGGCCAAGCCGACAGCGATCTCGTTGTGGCCCACGGCCGCCATGACAGCCAGCTGGCCGCACAAGGCGAGGAGGCCGCTGCCCACACCGTTGAAGACTTGCAGCATCACCAGGACGCCGACCGAGGACTCCGGGTTGCGGAAGCGCGCCAGCAGGCCCGTGCCCAGGACCAGGAACGGCACGCCGACGAAGGCGGTCCATTTCACGTTTCCCGTCAAGCGGATACCTACGCCGATGAAGACGCCGAGGGCGGCGCTGGTCAGCGAGAAGGCGTTGAGGATGTAGCCGGCGCTCGTGATGTCTTGGAAGTGCGCCACCTGCAGGTACGAGAAGTAGTACGTGTCCCAGCAGAAGATGGACACAAACATGAAGCCGTACACCATGCAGCTGCCGAGCACTGTGCGGTCGCGCAGGTACTTCCACGGGAAGAAGGGCACTGGCGTCCACCAGTACTCCCACGCGACGAAGGCGCCCAGGATCACGGGCCCCATGACGAGCATGGCGATCAGGCTGCCGTTCTCCCAGCCTCCCGGCACGTATGTCGTCAGTGAGAAGGGCAGCAGGAGCAGCGACCAGCCGACCGTGATGAGCACCAGGCCGACGACGTCGAACTGCACCCAGTAGTACCGGCAGGCCTCGGCCCACGAGCGACCCGTCGTCTCGACCGGCAGAATGCCAGCCGCCTTGGCTTTCCGCTCGTTGACGATAAACACCAGGGCGACGGGGACGGTGACGCCGACGAGGATGATGCTAAAGGCGCCGAAGGCCCAGCGGAAGGTGGACTCGTGGATGAAGCGGTCGGCGATAACGGGCCCCGCGACGTAGCTGATGATCATGGGCGACGTGTTGAAGCCCAGCGCGATCATGCGGTTCTTGAGAGTTGTCATGTCGGCCAGGGTGACGTTGACGATAAAGAGCAGGCCCATGTGGCCGACCCAGTACAACGTCTGCGCGGCTGCGTACGTCTGCACATCCTGGCACACGGCCTTCATGACCAGGCCGAGCACGCTCAAAACGACCATGACAATCAGGCCCTCGAGCCGACCCCAGACGTTGATCAGCTTGGCCACCGTCAGCGGGGCGATGCCCCCCAGCAGGGTCGAGACTATGCTGGTGGTGCCAAGGAGGCCGTGCTTGCCGAACGACGAGGTCACGTAAGGCGAGAGCGTGCCTTGGACGTTGCCCGTGAGGCTGTCGACGAAGGAGACGACGTAGAGCCTGCGATGGTCAGCCGGTCCATCTGGAAGGGAAAAAAAGCAAGAAGCAGGCTGAACCTACATGGCAAACATGCTCCACATGGTCTTGGTCGTCCACACCGAAGTCACCGCCTGGACCCTGGCCACGCCATCCTGCTTGAAGTCGGAGCTGTCGTCCAGCCCTGGCTTTTGGTTGATGTCGTCGTCGACTGCCGTGGTTTGCGTGGCGCCCTGCTTCTCAATGTCGTGGCTGGGAGCGTCGTCAGCGCTCTTCTCGGGGCTGCTGTTGACCACCGCCTGGAGACCCGCGCTGGTGTCGGCGACGGGCATACCCGATGCCACAGGGGCAGGGGCAGGGGCGCCGGCGGCCGGAGTGATGTCCTTGTCGGCCATTGGTCCTGGCAGGAGTCGCGATTACTCTTGTGCGACAGAGCAATGGCTTTCTGCGGGTGTAGATGCGTGGCAAGGACGTGAGCTCAAGGGGAAATCATAATAAGGTGGAAGCAATCGAGAAAAATTGCGCGCGGGCGTGGCGGCTATGTAGCAGCGAGAACGGGTGGCATGCATGGCGGGCCAGGCAGGGGAAACACCGCATGGCTCGCCTGTTCCCTCCACCGGGGCAGCGGAGATCGGCGGTGCATCGCAGCGTGGGATCGACCTGGGCGGGGCTGCCGAGTGCCAGCGGTGGGTGTCGGCGTTCGGGCCAGACCTCGCTTTGCATGAGCAGAATTCCCGAGAGAAGCAACGACAGGCCGCGACCGTCCTACTCACCCGCTACGGCCTGTTACCCATGCACTGGCGGCATGTTCGGAGAGGGAGGGGAGGGGCAAGACGAAAATTCTTTCCCGGTTTGCGGCCCTTGCTGACGGTGAGGATGGGCTTGGCGCAGCAGTCGAGGCGCCTGTTCTGCCATCCCGTTCCCGTGAGACCTTGTTTGGGTTGCTTTGGTCCGCTGGAAGCGGAGGGCTATTGGAGCTCAGGAAATCACGAAAACAGCCGCCGGCCCAGGCTATTGGTCAAGATGAGCCGGAGAGCCTCCACCAGGACCCAGATGTCACCCCTGATTTTTGATCAGATCATCTGATAACGACTGATAAAATTTGAGGACAGAGATCATAACCCACCTACAAGGCCGCTTGTGATGGCGCTTCGGCCCTTGGCATGGTGGTCCCGGCTAGCGGGCTGCTTTTGTTTTCTTTTTTTTTTTTTTTTCCGTTGGATGCGTCTGACCCAATAGATGCCCAGCCCGGTAGATGGAGACATTTGTGGAATAAAATGTTAAATACCAGGACATAATGCATACTACCCAACAGCAAGACTCCGACTCCCATTTTCCATGCCCAGAAAGTAATAGCTAACAATGTTAACACGCTTTCAAACCAAACCCCAAGGTTGTCGACGCCATCGATACAAAAACGAAACAAAAAAAGAACCAAACCAAAAAAAAAAAAAAAAAAAAGAGAAAAGTCTCCGTCGAGACTAGACGTCGTCCCACCGAGGGTCCGTCTCCCTGTAACAAGGCGGAGGCGTCAACGGCCGACGCGGGTTGATGTCGTCGAGAGGGATGATCTCCCAAGTGACGCGGTCAACGCGAGCCGAAAAGCTGACGGATCTGGCTGTGCCGCCCGAGCGAGCGGCCGACCGAACCATGACGCGTGCCGGGGGCGG
>GL876968.1:37601-55950 GCA_000193285.1 Magnaporthiopsis poae ATCC 64411
GAGGGCGCTGCAGGAGTAGCGGCGTGTGGCGGGACCATGGTGGCTTGCATCGCGACCGGGCTCGGCACCGCGGCCATGGGTGCCCGCGCCGGAGCCAGCGCTGTGGGCATAGGCGCCATCGCTCTGTTGTCGTATGCTGCCGGTTGCAGCGCTGGCTGGGCACCCATGTGGTGGTGGTGGCCCACGGCTGGCTGGCCAGGGCTAGGAACGTACTGTTGCGGCTGGTACTGCGGCGCGTGGTGATGCGGCGTCTGCGGCATGAAGCCGCTCTGGGGCTGTGCGGGCATTGGGTGTCCGCCCATCGGTTGCTGCATGTGCGCTGGGATGGGTGCTGCCGACGGCATCGTGCCCCTTTGTGGACCGTATCCTTGGGGGTAGCCGATTGGAGTAGGCGAGCCTGCGGGGAGTCCTGGCATGGAGTGGTGGTAGGGAGCCGTGGGTGTGCCCGTCATGTGTACGTCGCCTCTGAAAGAGTGTCGCCGCTGCTGATCGGGCGGGACCAATGGAGGCGGCACAGCTGTAGGCGGCGGACTTGGTCGGGGTGGTGGCGAGTCCTGGATAAATTACATTGTGAGCCTGGAGACATGGAAAAGTGAAGAGAACCGAGGGTGTCGGATGATGGTGACGGGAGTGCGCGACAGAAAGATGGCGAAAAAGCGCAAAGGCAAAAGTAGAAACAGGGCCTGGGAGGAAACAAAGGGAGAGAAGATGACAAGCACTGGCTGAGGTAAGGCGACGGAAGCAAGGACGGGACGCTCAAGCCGCCCAGCTGCGACAAATTGAAGAGCTACGAGGGCGCGGCACGCAGCCAGACAGGGCGGTGCACGGCACAGTGAAAGAGCTGATGGGAGCTTCCAGGCCAATGAGAGTCAAGCCGCAACCGTGACTCGCCGGGGGCACGATTAAGTGCCAAAGCATGCGTAGGCGTGTCCAGTGGCAGCGGGAGTGGGATTAATGACAAGATAGGCGGGAGCAGACGTCAGTGACAGGGCTGGAAGGGCATGGATGGAGGGAGAGGTGGTGGGAGGTGGGTGTGCCCGTCAGATACCCTGGCCTCACAGGCACGCCTTTGCTGGCCTGCCCAGGCTGGCTGGACAGATTACGCACAGATAAATGTCTACAAGGAAAGGGAGGTACCTCAGGAGATGGAGAGGGAGGTTGCGGCCAGATAGGTTTCATAGGAAGAGAAGAAGCCCAAAGAGGAACTTGAGCAGACAACATGTCAACGGATGGGGTGGGTGGCCATCCTTGATTGTTAGTACTCACATTCTCTTCCCTCGGCCGCCTGTGGACGGCGCCAAGCAGCGGCGGGGCGTTGGGGCTGCCCCAGGTCGGCTTGGGCAGAGGGTCGTTTTCGGTCGCGTCGTGCCTCAGCAGGTGCGCAATGGGGCTGCGGTACTTTTTCATCTTCTTGGGCACGCGCCAGCTCTCCATGTCGTAGTCCTTCTCGCGCACCTCGTCGGGCAGGCAGCTGGCCCACGTCTTGATCTTGTTGAAGGTGAACTTATCCTCGTTGTAGCGCGCTTCGCAGACGTACACCTCCTTGTCTAGCGGGAACCCGCGCGGCCGGCCCTTGTGGTAGCGCGTGATGAACATGACGAAGCACCGGTCCATGATCTCCTCGACCTGGTGGTCGCGATACTGGCCCGTCTTGACCACCTCGTTCTCCCAGAAGTGCTTCTCGTGCCGGTGCACCGTCTGCTCCGGGCGATAGTACCAGCACGCGTTGATCCAGTGCTGTCCAGTGCTGTCCTTCCACGTTCGGTATATCTGGGCCACGATGGGTTTGGACAAGTCATTGGGATTCCTAATATGCACCCAATCGCCGACCTTGTATACTTGGCCGTCGTAGCTGATCTCTGCCAGCGGCAGCTTCCCCTCCTCATCGACGAAGGAGTCGTCGGGCTTCGCCCTTTCCTGGGCAGCCAACAGGCGGGCCTGGTTCTGCAGCTCGATCGCATCCGCATGCAGCTGGCTGCCCTCCTCGTTCCACCGCTGCGCGTTCTCAAACATGAGGTCGACGTCGGCAACGGCCTGGTCAAAGGTGTGATACTTTTTGCGCTTCATCTTTCTCTTGATGGACTCGACCGACACGGGCTCCTTGATGACATCAAAATACTCGCGGTTGTGCGCCTTGTCCGGCAGCTTCTCGAAGTGGAGGATGCGCAGCGAGCCGCTGTCATCCTTGAACCGACGGAGGCCCCTGAGCAGGTTGTCGATCCGGGCCTCCATGGGCGTGAAGACCTTGGGCGGACGGCCACGCTTCTTGTGGGCGTCGTCGTCGTCGTCCCTGCGCGAGCCGCGGTTGCGCCGTCGTCGGCGGCCCCTCCCTTCATCGTCCGAGTCGTCATCGTCCGAGTCTTCATCATCGTCGTCCTCCTCCTCCTCATCTTCCTCTTCTTCCTCCTCGGCAGGAGGCGAAGGTGAATCGTCATCTGCGTCTGGGATCTCGCCGAGATACGGCAGCTTGGCCTCGTCCGGGGTGATCTGCTTCTCCTGCACCAGCCTCTCAAGTTCCTTCACGAAAACATCGCGAAGCCTGATAGCCTCGCCGAAAACAAGGGCGGAAGGACGGTTGTAAACCTGCGCGTTGTGGCAAATCAAGGCGACGTCGCGTACGAATTCGCTAAAGTTGGTGTAGCCCTTTTTCAATACTTTTTGCTGCAAGGCGAGAAGGAGTCAGTAGATGGACTAATCTATGCTAGCAGCGTGGCTGCAAGGACCAGAGATGCGCCGAGGCGCGCAGGGAGGGAAACAGTCGCGATGACATACCCTGATAGTGCTGAATGCGACTGGCTCCTTGATAACCTCAAAGTAGTCTGGGTACGCTCTCCTGTTTAACAGGCGCTGAAAGTTGGCGGCCAGTGTAACCTCGTCCCTGCAGAGAGAAAAAAAAAAAAGGGAGAGAAGAACGATCAGCATTGCGCGCCGTCACCTGGCCGTAAAATAAAGATGCTCGCATACTCTGGGTCTTCCTTATATTCACATAGGTATGTCGACGTCTCGGAGATCAGGTTGACCATGTCGCGGTAAGAATTTCGAGCTGCCTCGGCGGCGTCGTCCGGGTCTCCATCGGCGTCTGCATCAGCATCCGCGTCGGCATCCGCGTCTGCGTCGGCGTCCTGGGAGGCAGCCGCATCGGCAGCCTGGTCGGGTTGCGCGCCAGCGGCAACGCTATTACTGCGCGCTTCAACCGCGTCGCTTGTCGCGGGTGCGGGCGCATCGGAGCCGGGAGCAGCAGGCGCGTCCTCCATCTGAACGTCCTCGGCGACAGCGGGGGCGGCGACGGTGGGCGGTTTGGCCTCAATGGACTCGCGTACCTCACTGGAGCCGGTGCCGGTGGATGCGTCGGCGGGGTGGGCGGCCATGGTCTTCGCGGACTGCCGGGACCTTGTGGGGGACGAGGCGGTTTTGGCGACAGAGGAGGTGTTTACGGTGATGGAGGGCGGCGCAGGCGCGGTGTCGAGACTTGCCCGCGATGACCGCGTGGAACGCATGGGTCCTTTCTTCCCCGACAGAGGGAAGCACAGTCCTGAGTCGTCAAGCCCTCTCCGGGCGGGTCTCGTCAGACGGGGGCGGGTGCGAGCGGGCGGCCAGGAACGCGCCCAAAAAGTTCAGTCGCAGCGATCATTGATCCATCAATTGCTGCGGCGTCTGGGCCCAGCCGCGACTCGCGCCGAGCTGTCTGAAGCTCTAGGACCCGGGCTGGGTGGGGTGGTAGCTCAGGTGACTAAGCGAGACAGCTCGGCTTCGTGTCACGTGCTACCCTCTGGTCATGCTGTCTCCCCCTGACTAAGGGGGCAAGACTCCAGACTAGGACATTCCATGCCACATTGAACAGAGGCCCTAGTAGACCATTGGCAGCGGCGAGCGCGGTGGCCCATCAAAGTTCCCCGGTTCTTGCAGCAATCCGTTGGTCAGAACGGCCACTCAGCAAGCAGAGAAACGGCGCACACAGCCCAACCATCAACCCAACCGCAACCACCCCAGGAGACCTGCTTGCACCTGCTTTTCTCTACCTTGACATCTACAGAAACCTTCCTAGTTGTTCGTATCCGGAACCTCGGGAGTGAGCCCATCAGACCAAAACCCGGCGGCTGACGGCGGTTATCACCAACGGCGAACCCTGCGCAGACTCCGCACCGGAAGTTTGCCAGGTTGATTCCCTAGTATTTGGGACGTTTACCAAGTCGCTCGAAGGCGGCGGTAGTCATCAAGTCTGTCCCACCTCTTGGTCACTGCCACGCCATCTGGACCTGCAACTACATACCAAACTGCCACACACCAGGTCCTGTTGCTGATGTGTGCTTGTTTTCTGGATAAAAGCAGACAAGACACATAAATTTCTACCCTAAAAACCGCTTCTCAGAGGTATATATAGCAAAGACAGGAAGTAAGTGAAAGTTGGGTGTGTTGTCTCAGATATCTCCAGGGTCTGATCACGATCTGATCACACTTCCTTTAGTTTGTCTTCGTCACAACATGGGCATGGTTCGAATGCGGGTTCGCCACCCAAACGGCACTCTTCAAGTCCAGGTTGAGGACAGCTGGACCGCCGTACAGCTGTTGGAGCACCTGAGGTCAGAAACTGGGATACAATACTTCACATTGAAGGAAGGCTTCCCACCAAAAGCGCTTGACCTGAGCGACTCGGGAACAACGCTGGGCAGCCTAGGGCTCAACGGCTCGGCCATCACCCTCACGCCAGCAGATCCGCCCGCTGAGACGGCCGACCAGGTTTTCTCGCTGAGGGCCCCGGAGGCCAAGCCCGACAACCTCTCTGTGCGATGGCCCGAGATGGATGGCTGCATGGGTAAGAAGCATGGCCATGAGAAAGCCAAATCCCTCCTGTCATACAACGGCATATCTGAGCTGACTCTTTGTGACCGACAGTGCTGCGCGTCATGGCCGACGACAACAGCTGCCTTTTCACAGCCCTGTCCGGCTCGCTGGCAACCGGCATTAAAGACCCGGCGCCGTACCTGCGCAACCAGATCGCCGAGTACATCCTGGCGCACCCAGAGACGTACAACAAGGCCACGCTCGAGAAGACACCCGAGCAGTACGTCAGGAACCTGCGAGGCAAGGACTTTTGGGGCGGCTCTATCGAGATCTCAGTGCTCAGCGACATTTACGACATTCAAATCGTTGCCGTGGATGTAAAGGTAACCAACCCTGACCTGCTAACAGAGGTCTTTTCTGTTATCTAACCCGACTTTATAAAAAGACCAACCAAACGTTCAAGCACGGCGAGGACAAGTCGGAGCAGTGCCTGGTGCTGTACTCGGGCATCCACTACGACCGCATCGTGTTTGCGTGCTCGCCCGACTACCCGCCCGACGCCGACATCACGCGGTTCCCGGTCGACGACGAGTCCGTCATCGAGCACGCCAGGGAGCTAGCCGAGAAGCTGCGGCAGTCGGGCTACTTCACCGACACCAACACCATGGTGGTGCAGTGCCTCGTGCCCGGCTGCGACTGGCTGGGCGACGTCAAGTCGGCAAACGACCACAGCAAGGCCACGGGCCACCAGGCGTTTGACGAGATCCCGGACAGCAGCTGACGGTGGGGTCTCCTCGGGCTGGGGATGGAATGGTACAGACAAGACGGGCATATGGACGCAGCACGATCTACTTTTCCCCCTCCTATTCTGTTTCTCATGCATATCAGGAGTATTCGTCCTCTTTGTTTATCCGCTCAAAAGTATAGACCAAAACCAATTTTACATCGTATCGCATACAACCCCATAAAACCCCACTTCACTCACTCCTTGTAGGTCAGGCCGCCACCGAAACTGTGCTGGCTGTTCGCGCCGCCGTTAGTGACGATACCCTCGCGGACACCCGTCTCGAAGGCGCACGACCCCATGTCGCGCTTCTCGGCCCTCGCGGCGGCCGCGGGCGAGATGTCAAAGTCGAAAATGTCCATGGGCAGGCCGATGGTGGTGCAGGCGTTGGGGATGTCGACGATGCCCGCGACGTGGCCCTGGATGGGCGCGCACGACATGAGCAGGTAGATCTGGTAGTCGCTGTAGCCGAACTTGCGCAGGTACTCGATGACGCCTGGGAGGGGTTAGTAAGTTAGTGTGTCTAGAAGACTCGAAGGGAAGGCGAGCGTGGATGGGGAGAGGCAGTGAGCAAGAGACACTCACGGAGACAGGTCTGCCGGTACGCAACAGTCACATCCATGTAATGCTGCCGACCGTGCTGGTCGACGCTAAAGCCCTCAAAGTAAATGTGTCGTCCCGGTCCAAAGTGCGGCTCGACAGGGCCGGGGATGTAGATGGGCGACTTGAGCGGCTGGCCCGGCGAGCTGCCCAGGTCCGCCATGCCGTTCTTGATGACCTTGAAGTTGATGGTGATGATTCCGGCCATCTCAATGGCGCCGCAGAAGGAGATTTCGCCGTCGCCCTCTTTATGTGTCGGTCTATCAGCATGTATGTCTTTTTTGGTTCCGAGGTATGAGGCATGAGCAACACGTACGTGAGAAGTGCAGATCGCCGACGCTGAACTTCGCGCCGGGCACGTGGACGGGGAGGTAGACCTTGCTCCCGCGGCTCAAGTTCTTGATGCTGCAGAAGCGTCAGTGAAAAGGCAGGCAAAAAACATAACGGGATAACATAATACCCTGCACGCACTCGCAGTTCCCGCCATGCTCCGGCCGCCCGGGAATCGTCCTGGCGCCCTCCCTGCCGACCTTTTCGCGGATCTCGGCGCTGGCAGCCCCGGCGTGAACACTGATGGGTTCGGGTGGCTCGGCCACGACCCGATCGAGCTTGTTGGCCGCGATGAGCTCGGCCTCGCGCTTGTTCCACGTCGCCAGCACCTCGGCCGACGGGGCGCAGCCCAAGATGCCAGGGTGGATCAGGCCGGCGAACTTGACGTGCGGGATGTGGCGCGAGGTGCAGAAGATGCCTTCAAAGTCCCAGATGGCTTTTGCGCTTTTTCTCCGAAAACCGTCAGCTCTAACCCGTACATAGCACCCCATCATGGCAGCAAGGTGAAAGCAGCCGAACTGACGCCGAAGGGTAAAACTCGTCTAGGAACCCGCCCCCGTTGGCCTTGTCAAAGACGCCCGTGAACCCCCACGGCTGGTGCTGGAACGGCTGCACGTCCATGATCTCGACCAGCAGCAGGTCGCCCGGCTCGGCCGTCTCGATCTCGAACGGCCCGCTCAGATAGTGGATCTTTGTGAGGTTGACGGACCGCATGTCGTCGGCCGAGTCGTTGTTGCCGATCTGGCCGCCCGTCCTGTTCTTGCCGCTTAGTATAAGTGCCTTTTTTACCAAGACTCATTGACCAACCTACCAGTCGACACATTCGATCTTGACCGTCTCGCCATTTTTGATGGTGCCACTGAACGGAACTGTTTTTCATGGTCAGCAACGTGTCCACCCTTTTTCTGGCCCCTTGGTGCCTGCATGCGGAGCTTGGCGAGGCGACTGGCATCAAGACGTACTGTCTGGGTGCCACCGATTCTATCCGGGTTGTTAGCTATAACCATGCGATGCCTCCCGCTGCTCATCCCAGGGCCAACGACCTACATGAAGCTGCGGCTGCTCGGCCGCCGGCTTGTCAAGGCTGACCTTGCAGGCTGTCCGGATCTCGGGCATGGTCGATGGTGGAATTCGGGCCAGACGTTTCCCTTTTCGTCGAGGTTAGGTGATTGACTGGTGAAGATGGAAATGCTGCTTTTAATGCACTACGCGGAGACACCTTGATCTGTATCTAAAAAGCTGCCCTCGAGTGGATGTATTTATACGCAGATGCAAGCACATCTTACCCCGCACCGAACTTATCTGCTACCTCGTGGCATTATCAGGGAGCAGCCGCGGATCAACCACCCGACTTTAGCTCCGGTGTTTGACTGGCGTAGCATGCAGTAATATCAAGAATGGTGGTGTTATAGTCTTGGGTACATCGACGTCTCCAATCCGGCGGTATTCATATCCGCGACACCCCCACGGCAGATCGGATGTGACTTGACGACACTCGACAACAGCCGTCTCTGCGGAGCAGACGCCGCTTCAAGATAAGTACCTAGCACATGCTAGGCTCAAAACCAAAGACCGAAACCCCGAAGATTACTGATGGACAATTTCTAGGTCACCCGCCTGCTTGGCAACGCCTCCGTCATGGCTGCCCCCGCATCTCATGCAGATGGCCACAGCTCTGATGCAGCTCCGCCCTCGAGCTCCTGCACATAGATAAGAGAGCTGCTTTGCGTCGCTGGCCGACCGCCGTGCGTTAGAACACGATTTGCAGTGCCGCGACGTGGAAATGACTGGCTATGGATGTGTTTTGGCAGGAGCCAATGCAGCCTCCAGGCTTTACAGCATCCAGCTGGCCACAGCCCGGCGCTTTCCCTTTTTGGTTACCCTAAGAACGCTGTTTCACCAATGGATTTGCAGCGCAGCCCTTCCGATTTGTCGCCCGCTCTCGTCGCAGCCCAAGTCTGCACCTTTCTGATATGTCCAGCCCTTCCGGCCAGCGCTCGTTGCAGCCTGACCATTACACCATGGCTGTGTACTTGGCAGCCTATAAGCGGCACAGCCCCCCTGGCTTTTATTCTTCTCCTCACCAACTTTCCCCGGGGCTGGATCGCAGCCTTTGATCAAGTTTTTACTGCCCTCCTTACAAGCACTACCCTTAAAGCTCTCCCCACGTCCAAAAATGTCGGGCCTCGAAATCGTCGGCACCGTCGTCGCCCTCCTGCAACTGGCTGGCGCGACCTACAACGTCATCAAGGGCTACAAGGACCTTCCGGGCGAATTCAAAGCCGTGGGCGAGAGGCTTCCCGTCGCGCAGAAAACCCTCGAAACTATCAAGGCCCAAGCCGAGACAGCTCAAATCGACAACGACACAGTCTCGACAATCCAGCCCCTCCTCGAGGGCTGTCAGACGAAGGTCGAGGAGCTGCAAAAGGTGTTCGACATAGTCAGGAAGTGGAAGGGTGAACCTATCCGAGCCAAGTATGCTCAGTTCCTAGGTGCAGTCACCGGGAAGGGCAAGCGAGTCGAGGCGCTTATGGAGGCCATCTTGAAGGACGTGCAGATGGTAGCAGCCGACCGTACGTTCAAGACGGCGACTGCGGCCCAGATGGACGGATTGAAGAAGGCGATCGAGGATCTGGCAGCCCTACAGCCTGATGAGCCCGAGGGAAGCGGCGGTAACCAGAACATCGGGAAAATGACGGGAGGGAAGGTATTCTTCAATCAATCAGGGACCATACAAGCTCCAGATGGCCACTATTTTGGCAGTATTACCGGGGGCGTGCATTTTGGTACGGACATATACCCCAAGAAGCCCAAGTCTTCAGAGGACGACGACTTTTATGACTAGACAGGCAAGGAGGCTAACCAGCTAGATAGTCCAGAGAGATTTTGTCAACGTCGCAAGTTAGTTTGCGTTTCCCATTATAATTAGTATCAACTTGTTTCTTTTTTTTCCTTTTAACTAATCGTATTGCTCAGATACAGACGAACGTCCACCGCCGTGGCAAGATTGCCTGAAATCGCTAGCCTTTCCGCAAATGCGCAATCGCTCGCATGACATTGACCGCGCCGTCACGGGAACATGCGAGTGGCTGCTTAAGCACGAGAAATATCGGAGCTGGGCCGCTTGCGATCGAGGCCTGCTTTGGATCAAGGGAAAGCCGGGCTCTGGAAAGTCGACATTGCTAAAGTACGCCCTGGATAATGGAGCCGTGCCCAAAGCTGGAAACACCACCGTCGTTCTCTCGTTCTTCTTCCACGATCGTGGTCATGAACTTGAAAGGACCCCGCTTGGCCTCTACAGGTCACTCCTTCATCAGCTCCTCAGCCAAATGCCCAACGCACTGCCCGATCTTGTCGACACATTCGAAAAAAACCGCAAGGAGATCGGTCAACCGGGTGAAGGGTGGCACTGGCATCGGGAACAACTGCAGCGCTTTTTCGAGCTGTCTCTTCCCAACGTCCTCAAGGCTCGCTCAATCTGGTTGTTCGTCGACGCGTTAGACGAATGTGGCGAACGGAATGCGGTCGACCTGGTCAAGTGGTTCGAGTCCTTGCTCCGGAACCCCTTTCGCATCTGCTTCACTTGTCGTCACTACCCAATTCTGGCCCTGGACGGTGCGTTCGAAATATGCCTCGAAAACGAAAACCGGGATGATATTTCGACATACGTGCAAGATCAACTCTCTGCATCTCATATACGATCGTCTACGATTCCGGCTTTAATCACGGCTCGCGCCGAAGGCGTTTTTATGTGGGCGCGGCTCGTGGTGAGGCAAGTTCTGGACCTTGACCGCGTGGGTAAACGATTAGGAACGATCGAAACGGCAATCCGGTCTACCCCTCCGGATCTCGATGAGCTATACCACAAACTTATCGAAAACATGGAACCATACTCCCTGAACCTAATCCGATGGATTTGTTTTTCCACGAGGCCTTTAACAACAAACGAGCTGCAATGGGCCATGGCGGTTGATCCGGACGGCATTTACAAGTCACTCGACGAATGCCAGCCGTCGGAAGATTTCATCACCGACGACAAAATCAACACAAGAATCAAGGCTTTAAGTCACGGTCTCGCAGAAATCGTGCCGTCATCTGATGCGCAAATTGTCCAATTCATCCATCAATCCGTCAAGGACTTCGTCGAAAAGGGCCCCTCAGTTTTGGATAGCAGCGCAACGTTGGCCGATACGGTAATCGGAATGGCACACCACCGGCTATCTAAAACCTGCATACGCTACTTGGCGATAAAGGAGATAGATCGGTCGACAAGCTACGAATGTCGCGATTTTCCTTTCCTGCTTTACGCCACGACCTCGTGGGTAACGCACGCGAAGCACGGCGATGAGAAAAATGTTCCTCAAAATGATCTTTTGGAATGTTTTGCTTGGCCATCGAACGCTCTCGTGGATTTATGGGTGCAGGTTTACAGGAACCTGAATAAATATTCCCGTAATTGTCCACCAGAAAAGACCAGCCTGGTACACGTTGCGTCAAAGCACCAGATGGTAGGGCTATTAAGTGCTATTTTGCAAAAGGCAGACGAAATCGGCATCAAGATCGATATTAAAGATCAAAGAGGTCGGACGCCGCTATCGTATGCTGCGGAGAACGGGCACAGGGCCGTCAAGCTGCTGCTTGTTACAGGCAAGGTTACAATCGATTCGAAAGACCAGGACAGGCGGACGCCGTTGTCGTACGCTGCGGAAGCCGGGCACGAGGCCGTCGTCAAGCAGCTGCTTGCTACAGGCAAGGCCGACGTCGACTCGAAGGATAATTATGGGCAGACGCCACTGTCGTGGGCCGCGAAGAACGGGCACGCGGCCATCGTTAAATTGCTGCTCGCTACGGACAAGGCCGACCTCGATTCGAAAGATAATAGGTATGGGCAGACGCCGCTGTCGTGGGCCGCGGAAAACGGGCACGCGGCCGTTGTTAAACTGCTGCTCGCTACGGATAAGGCCGACGTCGATTCGAAAGATAAAAGGGGGCAGACGCCGCTGTCGTGGGCCGCGAGGAACGGGCACGCGGCCGTCGTTAAACTGCTGCTCGCTACGGGCAAGGCCGACGTTAATTCGAAGGATAAAGGGGGGCGGACGCCGCTATCATGGGCCGCGGAAAACGGGCACGAAACCATCGTTAAGCTGCTGCTCGCTACAGGCAAGGCCGACGTCGACTTGAAGGATGAAAGATGGGGGCAAACGCCGCTGTCATGGGCCGCGGAACACGGGCACGAAACCATCGTTAAGCTGCTGCTCGCTACGGGCAAGGCCGACGTTAATTCGAAGGATAAATGGGGGCGGACGCCGCTGTCGTGGGCCAGGAGGAACGACGTCCTTCAACTGCTGCTCGATGCGGGTAAAGCCGGCGTCGATTCGAAGCATAATAACGGGCAGACGCCGCTGTCGTGAGCCGCGAGGAAGGGGCAAGAGGCCGTTTCGGGGTCCAGGAACCGCACCGCTGCGCCGCTACCTTGGCGGTCATAAACTCCTTTCACCCTCCCTAGCAGAGGTAGAGGACCGAGAAGGGCTGTGGCGTTTTGGAGGTTTGACGGAGTGGCATTCGCTTACAACCAGGTACTCGCCGGGGTTTGGGCCTGACCGGAGAAGCATAATGACATCGCTTAGCTTGGGACGCCATTGAGTTAGCCAGAAAAAAAAAACATATCTTCAAAAGGTGAAATGAATTACGGACGAGGATGAAACAGATTTTGGCGGGAGTTTGCAGGCCCTATTCCCAGCAATCCCTTTTCTGTGAGGATGATCAGTCTCGAGGATATAAACCAGGCGACGGGCTTTTGTATGTCCCCCAAGCTCTGCAGTCTGGATCTTCGTGGCCCGCCCTCGAGCTCCCACACACAGATAAGAGAGCTACTAGGCCTAGCCTCCGGGGCCGATTGCAACCAACCTAAATACGACATAAAACGTAATAGCTTCTTGCACCTCGGAAGCTAGCCCACTTGTAAAATCTATGCTCCCGGAGAAACAGATCCGCCTTGCATTTGAGGGCTGGACACGTCCTTGTTGTAGATACAGATCTCAACCAGATACCTTTGCATGGTCACGAGGTAGACTTCTGCGCGCGTGGGTCAACCTCGGCGTACGGCGGCGGGTTCTCGCGAGGGTTTGTCTGCAGCGCGTCCAGGTCACCCAGAGACAGGTTCAAGAACTCGTGCTTGTTCTTCCACACGACCTGCGACTCGGCAAATGCGGCCCGCTCAGAAGGCGGCGGCGGAGGATCAGTAATCTTGGTGATGAGATATGCGGTTGACGCCTCGGCGATGCCGTAGATCAAGACCCCGAGCAGCGGAACTCGCTGATTTGGCGCACCTTTTTGTTAGTTGCGTTCGACTGGCACGAATTTTTTCAGGGAGGAGTTGTGGAAGACCAACCAGCAAAATGTAGAAACCGATGCCAAACCCAAAAAGGATGCCCTCGCGGCTTCGGAACCACTTCTTCTTCTGCTGCTTGGTCATATGGACACGCGAGAAGTACGGTTCGAGGAGCTCGCGCACGAGACTGCGAGACGCATAGTATGTCTGCAGGAAGATGACTAGGTATGTTTTCGGGAGGAAGATGCTGGTGCCGAAGATGACCGAGGCCGGGCCGAGGCCGACAGTCTTGTTGAAGGTGTAGAAACTGGCAGCGGGGAGGACAAGTTGGCCGACGACGGGGAGATACGAGGCAGCAAAAATACCGAGCGAGATGCCACCCTTGCGGGCGTACTTCCAGAGAAACATGGTAGTGGACTCTGCGGTGCTGGTCGAGTTGGTGCTCCCGTCGCGCTTGGGGTACATGCTCAGGTTCGGATAGTACATGTCCCTGAGCTGGTCGGGCTTTTCGTTTTTGTGCTTCTGGACGTAGGTCATGTCGACCCATCGCAACGAGTCCATGAAGCTGGAGGGTGTCAGCCAATCTGACGCACTACATCCTAGGGACTCTCGGGTTCTGCTTACAGGTTGTCGAGGGTCGGCGTGATGGAGCGCATCAAGGTCATGAGGAAAAGGGGCACTTGGAGAACATATTCGCCAATAAAGTTAAGGCCGTCGACGAGCTGATCGTTCCAGGCGCCATCCTCCAGCTGAAATACAAAGCCAAGGAACCATAGGAGGACTTTGACTCCAAATATCTAGGCATGATCGCGAGAGTCAGCAGGGAAACAAAGTCTACCTAATCCAGGGCATAGGAAGGGAGCATACGGGGATGGCGATTATCAAGCGGATGGCTATGCCGGCAGCCACGGCGTATGCCGCCTGTCTGTAGTGCTCCGATGTGAAGATGGCGGGGTTCTGGAGGGCGCGGTGGGCTGATGGCTGTCAGCCTTGGGCATCACGGGGGACGTCGGCAAAGCAGGTATGTAGCCATGCTCGTAGAGAAGGACCGGCTCACCCCCAACCAGAGTCAGCTGGGCGCCGCGAAGGACGGCATTGAAGTCAAAGTGCGAGACATCAAAGGCCTTTTTGAGCTTTTCCTTGTCGATATTCAGGTCCACGGGGGCGTTGGGGCCCGTGGATGGAGAGCTCGCCATGTCGGTGCTCTGGCGAACCTGCCTGGTGGAGCAATGGGGAAGCAAGGAAGTGCTAGTTAGGATGACGAAGATGGAGGGTGAATTAGTAGTGTTGTGCAGTGAAGTGCCGTCGGCTGGTGGTGTTCTCTCAGCGGTGTTTGCTCTATGTAAGTGTGTTCTCTCAGCGGGGGCGGCTTCCGCGGGCTAAACCTTCCTTCGTGCCGCGTATGCAATGATGTCAGACATTCATTACATAAGGCGACCATTCCGACCAAGCCGCTCAAAAAAGAAAGGAGCAAGGTTTGGGGGCCAGTGGGGCCGTCGCGTTGGCTGGAGCTGACGGCGCTTAGCGCTACGTGCACGCGGTGACTAACCAATTTGGCAGGCGAATGGCAGGCAAATGGCAGGCCGCCGGCGGTTCCAATGAGGCAATTCATCCCCAACACTCGGCATAGGTGGATTGCATTGTGGATTATGCATGGATGCTCTTCCATCACGTCTCGACTTGCGAGTCCATCCCGAGAAGCTATGGCCACGATCGAGGCATCGATTGATCGATCGGCTGTCGAGGCATCGTGGAAATGGAATGTGAATCTCGACGGCAATTGTTTGTTTGCTTTGTCTGAAGATAGAGCGCCGCCGAAGCCGGGGCTGGTCGCTGTCGCAATTGACGATCCCGACGGTTGGCGGGGCCCTCATTTGGCCAATGGACGAAAGCGCTCTAGCCCCAGCTCCCCTGAAAGAGAGTGTGGCCACGCGGACCATCCAAGGCAAGCCAAGGAAGTCAACCAAAGCCGACGAGGTTTGCCAATTCGCGCTCGACTGGCTTCACGCCTTCAACAGCCTCCTCCTGGCCGTTTGACGTCTCGCCCCATCGACGCGCCGGACCCAACGGGAGCCACTGCCAGGCCTGGCCCTGTCCACGTCCTCTGATGATTTTGGGTTACAGCCGATCGCCCATGATCTGATCCGCCCCGTATCTGCGACACCGACCGGCCCATCGCGATTCGACCGCTGTAGCCGCCATGAACCCTTGACCGACTCCCTTTTAAACCAGCTGCCGCCGATTGGGAATCTCGCCCTGCTCTCGGGAACGGCAGAATCTGGAATTCCCTTTCTTTCTTTCGTAACTTTTCCTTTCTCGTCTCCCCTTTGGCACTACGCCCTTGCCCACGATGGACTACGCAAGACCGCCCGGCTCGGCCTTTGCAACGCCTCGACGAGCCGCCACCAACCCCCTACCCCTCCGATCCGGCAGCCGTTCCCAGTCGCCGAGCCCGGCCGCGCCCGCAGCGACACCCTCCGGCGGCATCGAGACCCTCTACAGCCACCCATCCGTCAAGATAATAGCCTTTTCGGCCGGCCCACGCACCTTGTTTGCGGTTGGCGCCTCGGGTCGAGGCCTCGTTGCGCCGGTCGACGACATTGAGCCTGGAACGCTGCCATGGTCATCACAGCTCGAGCGGACCATTGCCGTCGGTGAGTCCTATCCATTGGAAACCGCCCGCCGTCGGCCCTCAACTCTGCTTGCTAACCGCGTGCTTTACCCAACGCCAACAGGCCCCTTCCGAATCTACCGTGCCCCCGGCTCTGTCGCCTTCCTCAACTGCGGATCCGCCCTGCAGCCCATCCTGCCCAAGAGTCAGTGCTGGTGCATCGATGAGATCTCGAGCAAGTTCGTCCTGCAGATTCGCCGTCCTCAGTACTGGAGGATAGAGATCCCCATTGGCGCCGCCGACCAGGCCCAGGCTCTCCGCGATGTCTTCGACAAGGTCCTCCAGTTTGAGAAGACCCCGTGTCCGTTCCAGCGCGCCTTTCACGTCGAGCTCCCCGAACCCTCCCAGATCCCAGTCAAGAAGCGCCCGTGGGCCCCGACCCGGAGAACATCGCTCCAACTCCCTCCGACCCCGATCTCCCCCGAGGACCTGACACCCCGAGCCCCTCTGATGGGCGAGAGGACACGGGCAACCAGCTTCGCTAGGAACGTCGACAGCCCGGGCGCTCTGACGCCCACCCTGACGCCGCCAACACTGACTCCGACGCTCCCAACCATTGCTAAGACCAGTCAAGAAGAGGTGTCCAAGAATGGCCAGCACGTCAAAGTGGAAGCATCAAAGAATTCGGATCCGGTCAAGGTCGCCGACTCTCCCATCACTAATGCCATAACGCAGCAACATCCCGGGTTCCAGGCTAGCCGCTCCGTCATGCCGCCTCCGCAACTGTCACTGCTCACGTCGTCCCCGCCTCGTAGCATTGCAACGACTCAGTCGACGCGGTCGTTGTCTGGAGAGGACGAGGAGGAAGCGTCCGCGACCACCTCTCCGACAAATTCCTCGGCCTCGTTCCACAGCATGCGCAGCTGGAACAACTCTCCAAGCAGACTTCTTCCTCCCTCGCCGCCAATGTCCAACCCCAACTCCCCACGGACGTTCCCCTACCCTCACGAAAACATCCCTCTGCCCCGGCGATCTTCTTGCGAGGAGCAGCCAAGTGGCGACTCGGCTCTGGTGGATAGGCTTGACGAGTGCGCTGTCGAAGATGACTGTCCCAGTGACGCCGGCGCCGACAACCAGTTTTTGGCGTGCGCATCGTCGCCTAGCGACGGATGCTCGGTCGTCTCCTTCGAGGACGCCAGCCAGGTTCTCGAGACGTCGGCTGGCACAGCCTCGGCGGCAGTCTGCTCGGCCACCAGAAGCAGGAGCAACAGTCCACCGCGCACCCGCCCGCGCCTCCGCCGCCGCGCCACCTCACGCAGCAGCATCTCGTCGTCTGTTGGCCAGTACCGTGCGCTCTCGCCGCTGCCGCCCGGAGTGAACCTCTTCAACCCTAGCCGGTTCCACCGCTCGATGGCCGACACCCCCGAGCGGGCAAAGACGCGCATGGAGGCTGTGCGCCGGATCCCCAGCGCCATCATCCACAGGACTTGCGAGATCCTGCTCTCGCCCCCGGGCCATCTTGTCAGCCTAATGCTCAAGGTGGCGGCCCGCATCGCGGCGGGCGAGTGGCGTGGCCTGGTCTTTGGCATCGGCGAGGGCGGCGAGAAGATCCCCGTGCAGTGGGACTACTCGGACTCGGACTCGCCCGCAATGCCCGGCCAGTGGGACGCGGAAAGCAGCCTCCTGTACGCCGATGCCGCCCCCACGCCCACCCGGACCGGCTGGGAATCGGGCGGCTCCCTGGGCCGGGCCGCATCGGCAATCCTGAGGTCGTCGACCTCCCCTGCCGCATGGAACGCCGACAATGACGACAACGACGACGACGACAACGACGTGAAGCACCCCGATGACGGCTTGGACGGGGACTGGAGCCAGAGGTGGACGGTTGACTAGGTGTGCTGCTTCGCCCTGGCTGCCGACAATACCCGTGAACTACCTTGAACAAGACGGGCGTGCTAGCTGGCCTCTTTGTGGCAGCGTCATATGAGACAATTTTGTCACGGTTTTTTTTTTCTCTTGCCTTGTCATCTTTCTTTGCGTTCTCCTTTTCCAAAGTCTTATGAGCGTGATGGCTTCCCACGTATAACCGCATAAATGCGTACAGACATTGTAACACCTAATGTATGACCACATTTTTTGCTTTTGTGTTTTTTTCTGTTTCGCATATTTTCTCGGGATGGATGAGTGGGGGAGAAAGAAGACACTTGTGTGTGTATGTTCTTCGTCGTTGGCGTTTTGGGAATTAGGATGTTCTGCCTCGGTTGGTTTTGCTCGGGCTGTTTTCATGTTCGTCTTGTTCGTGGATGATGGATGGGTGCTGTTGTAGTAAACGCGTTGTCGGCAGGTATACAAACAAACCATGGAGCATTTTTACTCTCCCCGCCTTTTAAAACCGCCTATCAACATCGGATGAGCGGGCTTCAAGCGACATGCGTTCCATTGTTTGACGGATATTCTGAATGGTCGGATAATAACGAAAACGAAAGAGGAAAAAAAATGCAAAAGCTCGCTCGACTGCCCTTCGAGGGGGAGTCGAGGTACGAAAACCCCACTTTTTGGAGGTTTTACTTCGGTAGCTCTAAAGTCGAATCACCGTCAACAGACGGATTCGAATCAGCGAGCTCGGGGTTTTCTTGGCCCTCACCCGTGGAAGAAGGTTGTGGCATTTTTTTACACCACGGTTGTACCCATTCAACCACCCGGTTTGCTGCTGTGAGCTGTTGAAGGTTCTGCCTTGGGTCTGGGAATATAAGGCACGGAATTGGAATCCATCTTTTTTTGCTTTGATCTGTAACCTTAATTGGTAACATCGCGACGGAACATTTCAAATGTGGGCCTGCTTCCGTCGGGCCGGAGAGAATATGATCAATTACACATTCGACAGATACCGCCCGGTCCGATTGTTTTCGGT
>GL876968.1:56050-66915 GCA_000193285.1 Magnaporthiopsis poae ATCC 64411
CTGTGCCCGTCGGCTGTGCCACTGTGGCCGCGGCGCCGGATGAGGACGAGGACACGGGCTGGAGTAGAGGTGTGCCGGGGACGCTGGGCGAAGGCGAAGGGCCCTCGACAATCCACATGCGGTGGGATTGCGTAGCCGTCAACTTTGCAACCGTGTGGGCGAGGGTGGAGTTGGGGTTCACATAGAACACGGGGAAAGAATCGCGGCCCTTCTCGACACCGCGCTCCGAAAGGATGACACTGATAAAATGCATGCACGTCGATTCGAGAAGCGGCATGCTGGCGGCCGAGGTGAGGTGACGAACGTCGGCGGTGCTTATGTTACCAACCACATTAAGGCCGTTGTCCACGACGGCAACCGACGTCAGGCCCTCGTTGTTCATCAGTGTCAGCGCGTCGGCAAGGGGCCGATCGGCGCTAGACAGAAAGGAAGGGCGATACATGTCAGCAAAGCAGGTCCTGGATTCCCCAGCAAGAGCGGCCCCCTCGATTCCTTACTTGATGGCGATTATCTGGTGTGTGCCCAGGCTGAGCTCACGCAGAGGTGTCGGGTAGAGTCGGTCGATGACGGGGAAGCTGACGGCCTCGTTCCAGAAAAACTCCAGCACCTTAAGCTGGCTGAGAATGCCGACGAGGTTCGAGTTGCTGCTGGTGACCAAAATCCGATGGATGCCACTCCCAAGAACCTCGATGCCCCTGGAAAGGGGCTCTTCGGCGTCAAAAGTCACGAGCATCTCCTTGCGGCAGATGGGCTGGATGTCGCGCAACGGGATGGCGACCCGTTCCCGGGCCTTGGTGGCAATCTCGTTGTACAGCGCCACCTGGTCCTCCTCCGGCTGAGTAAGGCCCACCACGACGAGCAGGTAGGCATTCAGGTCGTTGAAGTCGAACGTTGAGATGGCCGTCTTGTCGGTTGCTTTTTCCTTGACCAGCACGACATTGGTCGGGCCGCTTTTCAGGAGGGTCTGGAGCGTTGGGCGACGTTAGCTACCTCGGAGCCTCGCTTCGTCGTCTGTCTTGGGACAGCACGACGGAAGTCGGAATCGGAATCGGAACCTCATACCATTGTTGCCTCCTCTACACTGGTATCCAGATCGACCCACTTGATGTCGTCCTGTGAGACGAGCTCTCC
This sequence comes from Magnaporthiopsis poae ATCC 64411, assembly GCA_000193285.1. Lineage (NCBI taxonomy): Eukaryota > Fungi > Ascomycota > Sordariomycetes > Magnaporthales > Magnaporthaceae > Magnaporthiopsis > Magnaporthiopsis poae. The sequence goes on from GL876968.1 coordinate 57,182, forward strand.
GACTGCGACATCTCGCCAGTCTCTGCCTGCAAACTGGGGGTTCGGGACTCGTGATGACGGCGGGTGGCTCAGCAGCTCCTGCAGGGCGGACTGGGTGAAGGAAAGGTGACGGTGGGAGCGCGGCGACGGTGGGGGATTCCGGAGGTTTTCGGCGAAGCTCTGGCGATGGGCGGCGACGTGCGGGCCCTGGATTTGTGACGGCTTTTGGGCGCTGCCGCCGATGCTCTGCCGCGAGCTGGGGCGCTGCAGGTCGACGGCGCTGGACGAGTTGCTGGCGGAACTTTGCAGGGGCGGGGCGGCCGCCGGCGAGTCGCCCGACTTGTCCATGACGACGAGATAGTTGTTGGTACGAGAGGCTGTCGTATCGATTGCTTCGGCCGCAACGCAACTTACAAGACCCTTCGTAGAACGCCTCAGTCGTAAGATACTGCGTGTTTGGTTCTCGTGCTCTAATCGAAGTGAGCTGTTGGCGGTAGCAATACAATCAACCTGGTGGCAGGACCCGACTTGGTTAAGAGGTATGTACCAGGTGGTCTGCTGGCTCTAAGTAAGGTGTGTCGCGTGTTGGGACCGATTGGTTTCTAGAATCCTGCGCCCGCACTTTCTGATGAGACCGCCCGAGGGTTGAGGGGCTGCTGCAGCTGGCGATGGGCTGTGACGAAGTGCCTGCTGCTGCTGCTGCTTCTGAGTGGGGACAAGGTCTCGGGAAGGCAGCGTGAGCGTCGCAAGGTTAGCTGCGTCGGGTGCTTGGAGAATTCCCCGCTTCGAGCTGCCACAGACCAGGTCAAGTCGTGGCGGGGGCGGGGCGCTACGGTGCGACTCGAGTTTGGCCTTGCTCGTCCGTCCACGACCAGCCCCCATCTCTCCAAGTTCCGTCATAGTTGGGGTCAATGATTCGCGCAATGGGTATCAATCTCACTACAAATACAAGATGTAAAACTCAACCAAAGCCCAGGAGCAGCCGGCACAGCCCAAGTGGCGTCTCCTTGACGTGCCCGATTTGTTACCGAATCAAGCCTTGGAGGTCGGGCAAGTGCTTCGCTGGTAGACGCAACAAAGAAGCGAAACGTGAGAATAACACAGCATGTACAGGAATCGCGCGACCCAACGCGGCAGCTGCGACGGCATAAACGCGCGTAAACATTCCGTGCCTCAAATGGAGCACGTCGCCCGAAAATTAAACGAGAATTGGCACCACCACCAAAAGGGCTTCAACTCTCAATTAATGTTCAGGCGTCGTTTTGAGGTGCCTACCTGTAATGGATGCTGTAATCAGGGGCCTCGATAAGGCATGCGGATAAGGATTGATGCCCCACTAAATTCAACCGCCCCACTCTGCATGGGTTAACTCGAGGAGAACCATGGATGGACCATGGTAAAAAAAAAGGAGAAAAAAAAAACAATGCCTGGGAGTCGGGTTATTTTTTTTTTTTTGGGCCTCGCTCTCCCTCAGTCGAAACCCCGCCGTTTTTCCCTTGAACGAAGACAATAACGGGATGCAGGCGGCGCGCACGTCTTAGGCAATCCGATTTATTTTGCTGGTGAGGACTCGCTCTCCCTTCCTTTTCTCGCTTTTATCGGCTCGCTCGATTTTCAACTGCACAGATTTGCGCGTTTTGGCGCGCGCTGTGTGGTGTCGTGATTTTTGTTTTGACCGCGGCCCATTCTCCCCTCCCCCCACCTTGGGTTGAAGCCGCTCCTAAAGATCGTGTTCTTGGCCCACTGGCTTCTGCCTGCTCTCGACGCTCTCCCAAACTCTTGCTGACGCCGAGTCCGAACCAGCAGTGCCTGGCAGCGTCAGTTCGACCGATCCATCGCACTTTAATCGTCGCGCGGGCTTCTTTAAATCGATCTGCCCGCTCAAGCGCGCAACCCCGTGGCGCAACATGTCGCTCCTCCCGCCCGAGGTCACGGCCGAGCTCACGCAGCTTCTGCAAGCACTGCAGTCTGCCGACAATACCGTCCGCTCCCAGGCCGAGGACCACCTCCAAAACAACTGGACCGTCACGAGGCCCGAGGTCCTGCTGATGGGACTCGTCGAGCAGATCGGCACAAACCCCGAAACTACGGTAAGACGCTCCCTTGCCGTGCGCTATGCACCCTCTCGCCTCCGCCACGGCTCCTGCCCTTGCCCAGACTGACGCGGAGGCCTAGGTTCGCTCTTTTGCCGCCGTCATATTCCGTCGAATCGCCGGCAAGACCCGTAAGAACGAGAAGGGAGAGACCCAGGACACCTACATCTCTCTGGTCAAAGACCAGGCCGTTGTGATTCGCCAGAAGCTCTTGGAGACACTCGCCGCCGAGGCAGACCGGGGAGTCCGCAACAAAATCAGCGATGCTGTTGCCGAGGTCGCGAGGCAATGTACAGACAACAGTGCGTCCCATACCACCTTTGTTCAGGCCCCCAAGCTCTCCGCTGCCCTATTTTCACATGCACTAACAGAGCCACAACAAACCGTTGGACCACACAGGCGAGTCCTGGCCGGATCTCCTGGGAGTTCTTTTCCAGATGAGCGTGGCTCCCGATGCCGGAAAGAGGGAAATCGCCTACCGCGTCTTTGCTACCACCCCAGGCATCATCGAGAAGCAGCACGAAGAGCCCGTTGCCCAGGCCTTCTCGAGGGCTTTCAAGGATGACTCCATTTCCGTAAGTGGGCAAGCGCCGACGTGACTGGAACCTGCGCCCACGCTAACAAGCTCGTCCAACAACGCAGGTCCGCTTAGCAGCCATGGAGGCATTCGCAGCCTTCTTCCGGAGCATGTCTAAGAAGAATCAGACCAAGTACTTTGGGCTTCTACCAGAGGTTCTCAACATCCTCCCTCCCATCAAGGAGTCGCACGACTCGGAGGATTTGGGCAAGGCGCTGCTGGCTCTCATAGATCTGGCCGAGATCTCGCCCAAAATGTTCCGCAACCAGTTCAACCACCTTGTTCAGTTCAGCGTCTCGGTCATTCAGGACAAGGAGCTGAGCGACGTTTGCCGGCAAAACGCCCTGGAGCTCATGGCCACTTTTGCCGATTACGCCCCGTCCATGTGCAAAAAGGATCCATCCTACACAAACGATATGATCACCCAGTGTCTGAGCCTGATGACGGATCTGGGCGAGGACGACGATGACGCTGCCGAATGGCTGGCTATGGAGGAGGTATGTATTGGATCATCGCCGAGCGTCACCCATCTCCCCCGCTTCCCTCTTTGTAGACCCCGTTGGGCAGCAACCGGGTGTTCTGACATCCGTCTTGTCCATTTCCCATTAGCTCGACCAGGACGATTCGGATCTCAACCACGTGGCTGGCGAGCAATGCATGGACAGGCTCGCCAACAAGCTTGGCGGCCAGACCATTCTCGCCCCGACCTTCAACTGGCTGCCACGCATGATGTCGTCCCCCGTCTGGAGGGATCGCCACGCTGCTCTGATGGCCATATCGGCCATCTCAGAGGGTTGCCGAGACCTCATGATTGGTGAGCTGAACCAGGTTCTCGAGCTTGTTGTGCCCGCGCTCAAGGATGCCCACCCTCGCGTCCGGTGGGCTGGATGCAACGCCCTTGGCCAGATGAGCACCGACTTTGCCCCGACGATGCAAAAGGAACACCACGAGGCTGTGCTCAAGGCCATCATACCGGTTCTGAACTCCCCTGAGCCGCGTGTCAAGTCGCATGCCGCCGCAGCGCTTGTCAACTTCTGCGAGGAGGCTGAGAAGAGCATTCTGGAGCCCTACCTGGATGACCTCCTCTCACACCTGTTTCAGCTCCTGCAGAACGAGAAGCGCTACGTTCAGGAGCAGGCTCTCTCCACCATCGCGACTATCGCCGATGCCGCCGAGCAGGCATTTTCCAAGTACTACAACACGCTCATGCCGCTACTTGTTGACGTGCTACAGCGCGAGAGCGAGAAGGAGTTCCGCCTCCTGCGCGCCAAGGCCATGGAGTGCGCGACCCTGATCGCTCTCGCGGTCGGTCGGGAGCAGCTTGGTGGCGATGCACTGACCCTGGTGCAGCTTCTCGCCAATGTCCAGTCCAACATCACAGACGCGGACGATCCTCAGGCGCAGTACCTGATGCACTGCTGGGGTCGCATGTGCCGTGTGCTCGGCCAGGAGTTCCTGCCGTTCCTGCACAACGTCATGCCGCCTCTTCTGGAGCTGGCCACGGCCAAGGCCGACATTCAGCTGCTTGACGATGACGACCAGGTCGACCAAATAGCACAAGAGGATGGCTGGGAACTTGTTCCGCTCAAGGGTAAGATGATTGGCATCCGCACAAGCACCATGGACGACAAGCACATGGCCATTGAGCTTCTGGTCGTGTACGCCCAGGTTCTAGAGGGAGGCTTTGCGCCCTATGTCGCCGAGATCATGGACAAGATTGCGATACCGGGCCTGGCATTCTTTTTCCATGACCCTGTGCGCTTCATTTCGGCGAAACTCGTCCCGCAGCTCCTCAGCTCATACAAGAAGGCCTACGGGCCCACCTCGAACGAGCTGAGGGGTCTTTGGGTGGGCATTGTCGATAAGCTCCTTGAGGTCCTAGCCGCGGAGCCGGCCATAGACACGCTTGCCGAGATGTACCAGTGCTTCTACGAGTCGGTCGAGGTCGTGGGCTCGCGTTGCATGGACCAGGCGCAGATGAACAAGTTCATGGACTCGGTCAACTCGACTCTGGAAGACTACAAGGATCGCGTGACGCAGCGTGCAGAGGAGAACGAGGGCGCCACTGCGGACGATGTGGAGGACGAGGCCGACGAGGTGCTCATGGCCATCGAGGACGACCAGACGCTCCTCTCGGACATGAACAAGGCCTTCCATGTGGTGTTCAAGTACCACATGTCCGAGTTTCTGCAGCCATGGGAGCGTTTGATGCCGACCTACGAGGCCTTCCTCAAGTCCCCCGAGACGACGCAGAGGCAGTGGGGTCTTTGCATCATGGACGACGTGCTGGAGTACTGCGGCACCGACAGCATCCACTACGCAAATTTCATCCAGAAGCCCCTTGTGGATGGCTGCCAGGACCCGAACGCGGCCATCAGGCAAGCTGCGGCCTACGGCATTGGCGTGGCGGCGCAGAAGGGCGGCGAAGCATGGGCACAGTTCTTGGGCGGCGCCCTGCCCTACCTATTCCAGGCGGCCCAAGTCCCGGACGCCAGGAGCGAGGAGAACGTATACGCGACGGAGAACGCTTGCGCGGCCATTGCCAAGATCCTGCACTTCAATTCCTCCACTGTCCAGAACCCAGACACGGTCGTGGCCGAGTGGCTGAAGACGCTGCCCGTTACCAACGACGAGGAAGCGGCGCCGTACGTGTACGCGTATCTGGCCGAGCTCATCGAGAAGTGAGTATTCCTTCCTGGTGTTTCTGGCCCGAGGGTGGGTTTTTGCTAACCGTTGCGCCCCCAACCAACCACATAGGCAACACCCCGCTGTGATCAGCCAGCCGGACAAGGTCTTTGTCTTTATCGCGCAGGGCCTCGAGTCGGAGACACTGAGCGGCCAGACTGCCAACCGCGTGGTAGCAACGGCCAAGGCCCTCATCACGGGAAGCAGCATGGACCCCACACAGCTGCTCCAGCAATTCTCTCCCGAGGCACAGCAGACCATCCTGGGCTATTTCAGCAAGTAGGGAAGCTGGACCGAGCCAGGAAGAGCCGAAGAAAATGGCTCGAGACACGACAAAGCCGATTCGCGGACTGTGCTCATGGCATCTTGAGCCGACCCCATGTGCTTTATTGGATGAACAAAGCCATGGGGGCAAGGGCGAACTCTCTGCCATTATCAAACCCCCCATACTTTGATCGGAGTGGTGGAGACTATTTGTGAAGACCATACGCTGTATGCCGGCACCGAACCCAAATTAATCCGTTTACCCCTCCCCGACTGTCACAACACGATCCCCGAAGTACTGCGCCGGCATAGCGCACCACACCGCATCGCACCCGCCCATACTGCATTATATCTCGCACCCAGGTAGCAGCTATGGAAGCATAGAAAATGCAACAAGTTAAAAGCATGCGAGCCGGCTGTGTCCATGGTTGCGAATGTCTGGTCCCTGCCTATCACCCCTTGTGTGTTTTTCTAGTTTTTCTTTTACTTTTCATCTGTCCAGTGAAAAAGGTTTCTTTGTCTCGGCGCCATTGAACATGGATGGGTGGATGGTGGGTTTGGGCGGGTAGCGAAGGGCGGTTTGTCTTTAAATTATCATGTGTGTCTTGTTGTCTTTTGACTGTATGTTTTGCTTCATGCTTTCACCTTTCTTGGCACCTGAATGGATAGCTAGGTAGGGGTTTTTCGAGGGTTCAGTCCCTGTCGCCTTCACCCGCGGGCTATATTTACGTGAATGAGGTGGCCGTTTATACTAGCCTGCAGCGGGACCAGATAGGTACCTAGCCAAGGGTGCCCGATTGGCGCGATTGAACCCGGAGCATCTCCACGGACGACACAGGGAAGTTGTCAGCACCGAGGCTCCCGAGCACGTCGACACAAGCTTGTCCCGAAACGGGAAAGGAACAAGCACGGATTGGCGCTGTATAACACCCTTCTTTATGGCAGGCAAATAAAGCAACAACGTACGCACCTGTACCGTACAGCAGATGGGAGAGCAGCTCCCAGAGGCACCACATGAAAGAACGGGCACTGGTTCGTTCCCCCACGCACGAGAACCCAACCCCCACAAACCGGATCTATCCCCAGACGGGGATTTCTGTCCGGGATCTGCCTAGAGGGGCGCCGGGTGGATTGCGGGAATGTTGCCCGCCAGCCGAAGACGATGTCGGGCAGCTTGCAGCAGTCGTCGATTGACTCGAGGTTGGACGAGGCAATGAACTAGGTTTTTATATGCAAGAGCGGTGACCTGCGGTTTCAGGCACGAAGCTTTAGCTAACGTAACTCTCTTTTTTCTCACCATCCCGCCTTATCCGCGTCGTTTTCCTTTCTTGCTTTGCTTTTCTTCCTGCCCAGGCTACCACACGAACTGTTTCGTTTAGAAGACCAACGCGCTATGGAAGTGGGGGGTTACATTGTGTGGATTCCGTTTATGCTTATCTCCCGTGTAGGAGTTCGAGGTCGAGTGTTTTCTTGAAGATCAACTGGAATGAATGATCTGCAAAAGACGACAAGCCTGTTTTCTATCTACCGCGATTGTAAGCTGCAAAACCTGAGCAGCCTGGATAATTAAAAGACTGTGTGATGCACGGCGCATCATTGCTGCATCAGGAAACCAACATTTCAAGAGGTGGCAATCCATGCTCTGTCGCTACCACGCGAGCGAAAAGCGTGTCCTGAAGGCAGAAAAGAGGGGTTTATGCAGGCAGAGTGCTCCGATGGTTGGTGGTTGTCAAAGTGCCGTGCGGTCAGACAACCACGACAACGACCGACTGCCAGGGGGAGGACCCACGGTGCGGTCACAGTACATAAGGCGGGTGGCGACCAGGGGCCACGCGCGGCACATCGAATCAGGCAACTGAGCGTGACAGGGTCCTGCGTGGCGGGTGGGAATTTCCGCGCGGCGTGGGTGCCGCGGGCCCCCTCACCTAACCGCTACCTAAAGCTCCAGTTCTCCAGTTGTGCTCCTGTCATTGAAGCTTCGCGGTCCTTCACCCCGACGACATGCATCACCAGCGACCAGCCAACGCCTGAGACCCCGCCAGTTCCCGCCCGTCATCGGCGTCGCCATCGAGCAAGCCCTACGACGGGCTGCGAAAGCCCGATATCGACCGACCCCAGGCACCGATACCGACCCTGCCAATCGACCGACAGACCGACCCCGCCATCCTATCCTCCACAGCCAAACCACGCTCACCCTGTCGCTCCTCTGTACAACCAACGAGCCGGGTCAGCGCCAGCCTCGGGAACTGCTTTACTACCGCCCCAAGGCTTTGCTGGGGTCAGCTCCGGCAGCAAGCCTACAACCACGCCCGCCTCACACCCGCCGCCACCTCGGACATACCCACACGCTCGCCACCGCCCCCTGTGCAACCTCGATCCCGGCCGCCGCCCGAACTTCCCGCCATCTCGGCCCCTTCCATGCTGCTCTCCCGCCTCCCTTGGTCGTAAGCCCACTCTGCCAAGCGTCATCCCGGCGCGCCCGTCGGGGCCCCTGCGGCAGAATATCGTCTTGAGGGGCCCCGTGTTCGGTTCCTTTTCTCTCCGTCTCCACATCAGTCCTGCCCTCCCCCGGTCAAGCGCTTCTGCGCCGTTCGTTGGAAATCTTCCATCCTCGTACCCGTACTAGATCTGCAGCTGCGGGGCTCTGACCGCCCGTTTCTCATGTGCCCAACATGAATAGAAATAACTACTTCGGGGGCCAAGCACAAGGCGAGCAGGTGCAACGACAGCTGGCTGCCCAACAGCAACAGCAACAGCAGCAAGTCGGAAACCTCGGCAACCTGCAGGTCGACGACATTGCCATGGACAGCACGGTGGCCCAGGACGCCCCCGTGTCGGCCATTTCGGACTCGCCCATGCTCGACGGCAAGTCGCTAGACGACATCATCCGGGACAACTCCAACGAGATGCAGAGGCGGCGGAGCCTGACGCACCCATACTCTCCCCACAATCTGGAATCGAGCGCGAGGCGACTGTCCATGATGGAGTTTGGGTCCAACTTTAGCTTTCCCAACATGGGGAACACGTTTGACGCCATGGGGAACTCGGGCATGGGCGGCGGCCTGAACGTGTCGGTTCCTCCCAATGCCCAGTTCGGCCAGCCCACCAACGATATTGGCATGGTTAGCATGGCCAACGCCGGAGCCTTCTCGACCTTGTCGCCCGACATGATGGGCAGCATGCTCGCCTTCTCCAGCCTCAACATGAACCCGGCCACGACATGCCAGGAAACCATGGCGCTTTTTCCGCCCACGAGCATTGGGGACCAGTACATGGACAATACGGTGGCCTTGGAGAACATGACCACCGACGATTTCAGCATGGAGATGCTGACGGACAACATGCCACCTCCCAACAGCGCTCCCACGCCCATGATGCAAGGACCCGATGCGGATTCGGGCATGACAAATTCCGGATTGCAGCAGCAGCCCTTACGCATACAGACAGGCATGAAGATCGAAGCACCACAGGCTACGCCACACTCTGCATCGTTCAAAGTCCCCGCGCCTCCGCCTCCGCCTGCCGCACCCGCGTTTTCGGCGAGGCAGGACCCGCCAGGCCTGCAGAACCTGGCGGAGACCGGGGACAAAGCCAAAAGCGTCTACTCCAAATCCGGGTTCGACATGGTCAGGGCGCTGTACTACGTGGCGACGCGGCAGAACCCGCAGATCCAGTTGGGGGCCGTCGACCTGTCGTGTGCGTTTGTGATAACCGACATCACCCTGAACGACTGCCCGATAGTGTACGTGTCGAGCAACTTCCAGAACCTGACGGGGTACAGCCAGCACGAGATCCTGGGCAAGAACTGCCGCTTCCTGCAGGCGCCCGACGGGCAGGTCGAGGCCGGGATCAAACGCGAATTCGTCGAGGACCACGCCGTCTTCAACCTCAAGAAGGCGATAGCGGAGCGCAAGGAAATCCAGCAGAGCCTCATCAACTACCGCAAGGGCGGCAAGCCGTTCCTCAACCTGCTCAGCATGATCCCGATTCCGTGGGAGACGGACGAGCTGCGCTACTACGTTGGATTCCAGATAGACGTCGTCGAGTGCCCAGACGCCATCGTGAAGCACGAGATGGGCGGGCAGCTGCAGGTCAACTACAAGAACAGCGACATCGGGCAGTACATCTGGAGCGGG